>JAMPIV010020629.1:167500-502500 GCA_024509875.1 Oreohelix idahoensis
GTTGCGCTCCAATCAATTTGGAGTTGACATGGTAGGCTATTTATGTAACGTAAGGTTTTTTTTTCAAACACGTTATAAAAAAATTTTTATGAGCAGAAATGATTTCATGCTGTCAGGCATCCCCACTATTTTATTTTGGTTATAATTTATTAATTCCTAGACCATTTGCGTAACGTTTTACATATTCTTTGTCAGCAAGCCCTAAGGAACCCAAATATACAAATTTAAAAGAGCTACGTGGCTGCGTTTAAAATATATTATTTTTCTACCTCCTGTTTCGAAGATATGCTGTCTGGGTACTGTTATGTTTTCAACCGTAAACCCATCTATTGTTATCTTTCCTAATAAGCGTTTTTTTTGATTTTAAACCTAACTCTGGGAAAGGGTAGTGTATTTTATCACTGTCCGTCTGAAAAAAGTATTAGTGCATGTAGCCTTACACGCGTGATGCAGCAATTTGTGTATCGCGCGCGCGTGTTGCATTTAATGCGTTCCTTGATTTTCCTGATTTCCCTCCCCTCTCTCTTCTTTATCCTTTAGTCCATCTGTTCGTTCGTTTTGGTAACGCAGTGTAGAAAAAGACATGAATGGAATTTAAAATTTAGGTCAACTTGCATATTTCAAGGTTTTTCTTAGAAAGGCAGCACATTTTATTGTGTGTTTTTGGGAAACGCGTGTATGTTGCAGAGGGCTTATATTCAACGTGAAAGCGTTACAATTTGCAGACGAAGCAAAAAACAAGGGGGATTTCGAGTACTGTCATTGTGACAGCACTGTTCTTTACCATTCTTCTTCCTTTATTTATTATATGTATTTATTAGGCTTTATATTTACTTGATAATTTATATATGTGGATTAGAATATTCCACGACACCTCCCCTCTTAAAACAGACATTATATGTCAGTCCTATATTCTATATACACATAGAGAAATTTATTATTATTTCTGGGGTTTACGGTGATTCTCATCACACGGATGGCGGCTTAAAAAATCCGCTCCCAAATTGGTTTTTCCAGATATATACTCAATGCTAAAATTATATGGAGCCAGAAGTAAAGACCATCGGAGTAACCTAGAGTTCTCATGCTTAGCCTGTGCTAGAAACGATAAAGGTTTGTGGTCTGTTTGCAACTTAAATGCCTTCCCATATAGATAAATATTGAATTTCTTTATCGCCCATATTACTGCAAGACATTCTTTTTCGCTAGTTGAGTAGTTGATTTCAGCTTTATTCAACTTTCTGCTAGCATATGCCACTGGGCTTAATTCCCCATCCAATGCATCTGATTTCTGTAGTAGAGTTGCACCTAAGCCAATATTACTTGCATCCGTCCTTACTATGAATTCTTGACTTAAGTCAGGTAATTTCAAAATGGGTTTACTTGTGAGCTTTTCCTTCAATTCTTGGTAAGTCATTTCACATTGTGGTGTCCATGTAATGCGATCTGGATGTCCTTTACGTGTCAATTCAGTTAACGGTGCACATATGGAATTAAAGTTTTTGATATACTTCTGGTAGACACCACATAATGAGACAAAGGATCTCACGTCCTTCTTGGTTTGTGGTCTCGGGGCTTTCTGTAGTTTCTCTAAATTCTTTGGGTCAGGGGTCATGTTTCCCTGATAAACTGTGTGTCCCAAAAATTCCAATTCTTTACATCCAACGCAACATTTGGTTGGTCGGGCTGTTAAATTTGCCTCCCTAAGTCGATCAAACAGCATGTTCAGAGAGTCAATGTGTTCCTCAAATGTTTCTGTTGCTATAAGGATATCATCCATAAAATTTGTTATACAGGGATTATTCAGAGGATCCTCTGAATAATAATTTTCTCATCATTCTAGAGAAGACACTAGGCGCATTCTTCAATCCAAATGGCAATCTATTAAACTCATAGTGTCCTTCTGAGGTACTAAAAGCTAGGTATGGTCTAACCTCAGGCTTTACTGGAATCTGATAGTATCCTTTACTCAGATCCACTTTTGAGAAATATTTAGCTTTATTTAGTCTGGCAAACAGCTGATTTGTATCCGGAAATGGATCCACCTGTCCTTCTGTAATAGCATTCAGTCTCCTGTAATCTATACAGAGTCTATGTTCTCCAGAGGGCTTCCTTAAGAGTACAACACCGGAACTATACGAAGACTCACTGTGCGAAATAATTCCTTCCTTCAATAGATAGTCTATCTCTTCCTTCAAAGCTTTCTCCTTAGCAAACGGAATCGAATATGGTTTCATACAGACAGGTGTGGAGTCTATTAGTTTCATATCATATTCCAATAGGTTTGTATGCCCTGGTCGGTCTGTTAACACCTCTGCATGATTATTTAGAACCTGTTGCACTCTCTCTTTCTGAGATTTCGTTAAATGTGTACTGATTTTCACCTGTGCTGCTGTCTCACAGGGGTGTAATGGATATTCTAATGATGAAAGTGGTTCCTTTTTCATCTCCATGGCGATGGACAAGGTCAACAAGTGTGTCTCTTCCTGATGTTCTCTTTCCAAATATTTCTTCAGGAGATTCACATGATAGATTTTTTCTTTCCCCTTCTTATCTATCTTATAATATGTTCTAGACACCTTCTCTAAAACTGTATATGGACCCTGCCATCCAATTTGTAACTTATTCTGACTCCCGGGCAAAAGAAGCAGTACTTTCTCTCCCACAGCCAAATTTCTGTCTTTCGCCTTCCTGTTATAATAGGCAGCATGTTTCTTCCTGGCTTGTTTCAAATTTTCATTGGCAAGTTTCCAGCCAGTTTTTAACCGAGTGGTCAGCTCATTCACATATTGGTATGAAGATGTAATGTTTTCCTCTGCCTTTTCATCAGTCCACGTTCTTAACAAAGCTACATATGGACCTTTAATTGTGTGGACCTATTTGTCCATGCACCGGTATGGTCTCTTCCACTCGAAGCTTTTTATAGTGATGATTTTTTCCCCCAGAGTTATCATTCACAAAACGACCGCTACCAATTTTTTCTTTTGGGGCTTTCTCCCCACTTAAAATTCTTGATGAGAGATTTCCTCTCTACATCCTCTTCCTCCAGTTTGTTTAAGTCCGATTGAGGGATTTTCGGCTTATCCTGGGGTAAGACATCTTTTTGCACTCTCCGCATAGTGGCCATTGTGTAAAACAGTTAAGTGAAGCTTGTCCGTGAAAAGGGGCTTCCCATTCCATTTGGTCCACTTTATCAAATCTATTTTTCTTTTTATTATCAGGCCTAATTTTGCCCCGTGGCGTGTCCAGGTCCTGATCCATGTTCCCACTTGTGGGTGTTCCCTCATGTGCTATGCTACACCTTTCTACAAAATTCTCAATGTCCCATCTTGCTTTGGGCCAATAATAATTGTGAGCCACCTTTTGAATGATGGTACCTATCTTCTCATGGTCCCCATCTGGTTTCACATGTAGGCTCCTTATTAAGTCTGCCCTATATCTTTTTGGAAGAACCAGCTGTCCGTGACCTTTGGATCTAGCTCCAGTCTTCCTATACATCAACTTGTTTTTTCATGTAAAAATCTCCCTTGCCTGGAGTTGTATGACAAGTTGACAATTTTCTGAAACAAGGCTTGAGTGTTTTATCCCCAGCCTGTGCCTTCCTCATCTCTTCTGGAGTGGTATCTAACATAATATCCTCCTCCTGTCTTGAGGTCGACCTGACCTGAAGGGTTGCCATATACACAGGTTTCCTTCTGCAACGGTCAGTGTCATGATTGTCCATCTGACAATTCTTACACCACCTTTTTCCTTGGTTGAAAGATTTTCTTTCATCATATTTCCTTTCATCGAATTGTGGGAATTTATTTTTTTATTTCATACCGTGGCCTATCAAATTGGTGCTTACCTTTATTTTGATCCCTAGGATCAAATTTATTAAAGTTCTGTGGTGCCCTAAAGTTATCCACTTGTTTCTTTTTATTACCTGTTACCTCTGCTTGAGCTGCTTGATACCTTTCAGCAACATTTAGCAACTCACCCAGCCTCTCTGCACCTTGTTCCATGAGAAACTTTCTCAGGTCTGGAGCCATGGACTCTCTTAATTGCTCTATAAGGACCATTTCCTTAAGATCTTGGGTTTTCCCCAGAGAAGTCCATTTCTCCAAGTATGTCTCTATTTGTGCAGAGAACTGGTGATAGGTTTCACCTGACAGTAGTTTAGCATTCCTAAAATTTTTTCCTATAAAATTCTGCATTCTTTTCATACCTTAACAAAAGAGCCTGCTTTAGCATGTCATAATTTTCCTGATCACCTCTGCTCATTTTTGCAAAAACTTCATAAGCTGCCCCACGAAGTCCCTGAGATAACTTTAAGCTCCACCTTTCTCTCTCTAACCCATACGTGGTAGCTAATAGTTCATACCTATTTAGGTAGCTCTCTATATCATCGTCTTTCTCAACAAAATGATCTAAATGAAAATTCATAGCTGAGGTTGAGGCTCCTTGAGTAACCGTAGCATCAGAGGCAAAGGGACTGGCACCATTTTCAGGAGCATGGCCTTGAAACTCAAACTCCCTTAGTCGTAACTCATGTTCCCTTTGTAATCTTTTTTCTTCTGCTTCCCTTTCTGCGGCTATTTTTTTCCCTTCCCTTTCTGCAGCTAATTTCTTCTCTTCCCTTTCTGCAGCTCTCTTTCTTCTCTTCTTCCTTTCTTTGCAGCCTAATCTTCTTTTGTCTTCTCTTTCTGCTTCCAATTTCTTAGCCTCTTTATCAGCCTCAATCTGCAACCTCTTAGTCTCAGCCTCAGCTTGCAACCTCTTAGTCTCAGCCTCTAACCTTCTTTCGGCTTCTTTTTCTAATCTTCTTTCTTCGCGTTCAATAAATTTGTCACATTCCGTAGTGACATAGGCAACCATAACTTGCCCATCTAATCCTAACTCTTTTGCAGTCTGTACAGCAGCAGATCGAAACTTGGCCAGGTCCGCCATTGTCTATCAGGTAAATTTCTACAATGTCTAACCAACAATTCAAATTCTAAATATATATAATGGACAACACAGGCACCGTGAGCTCAACCTTATTTAATTCCACCCAAGGATACCTTTTAATTCTTATATTCCCTGAAGTGAATTACCCCCAATATTTTTAATAGGGAAAGATTCAAAATCCCAAGAGCGAGACCCCAATATATGTGGTGAAGTGGGATGTTATAAACATTTATAGGGGACTTAGTGTACTGACTGAGATCAGCTGTGAAGGTATCTATATCTATTAAGAGTAGTGTATTATAGATAACCTTACTTGCTACCACATATCTAGATATCTCAGTCAGAATTATTCTGGAATAGTGTGATGACTACGTTATGTGTCTAGGGTATGTGTATGATGAAGTGTAAGTCACAACAACAGACAGATAAACAATTTAATTTAATCCACTACTCTTGACAACACTGTGACACTCACATACATATAACACTCTATGAGAATATCTTAAAGGAGTCACTGATAACTTTTCAAATAACAATATGTATTCATTGCTGTCATGAATGTATATGTGTCCTGATTCAAATACAAAGGGAACCAGGAATCACAATCAATTTAAATTACAAGTTATATGTACAGAATGTATTTAATATGAATATTGTAGTGACATATATTATTACAAATGTCCTATGTGTGTCAGTTGTGTAGTAGTAAAATGAGGTAATACTGGTTTTGTTTTGTTCAAGCTCTGTTGGTATTTGTCATCATGACTTCAATAGTTTGTCTTTAGGGACTAGTATTGGAGATGTTCTCAGTTCCTGATATTAAGACAATTAAATTCCCCTCTGAATGTAATTTTTACAAAGTCATTTCAAGATGAGGGGACATAATGTTGAGCTCAGCTGGCCAAGTTAGCTTATCTGGCGTGATGGCGGCAGGACAGGACTCCTCTGCTCGAATTCTCCTCTGGGCTCTGGAGACACCTCACTGATAGCTAAAAGGACCAAGGAGTATGCTGTCCGACTCTGGATTCAGCAAAGCTCTGACCAGGTGCTGCTCAGTACCATCAAGACCACGGTCCCTGAAATCAAGAAGGATGTACCTTCTACTTCATAACTAACTTATACTCTCTTTTAACACTGATCACAACACAGCACAAACATTGAGTTCAGAGCGTTAGGCCAACTATCAGCTTCATTCTGAAGTACTTTATACCAGCATTACCCTCCTTAATGGTTACCACGCCTCTGCCATTCCAGCATTATTTCTGTCTAATCAATCATCCAGGTGTCAGTGTACTATTTGGCCATTCCATGCCGTTTTACTTCCCTCCGACACCCTCTGTTCAGGCTGGAGCATTATAGGCTTTATCTCCTGTTTGCCACTGAACTACACATATATATACAGGCATAAATTAACAATTTACATTCAATTTTCATTAAAAGATACTGAATGGTTCAAGCTTACCACAATTTCATGGAAATAAACACAGATACGTTGATTAGCAATGAATTCTGGCACAATTACTGGCACAAATTCCCATCTGCTTATGTTCCAGGCTTTTATTTTAGCAAAAATGTGAGCTGGCTTCAACGCACTGTTGCTTTATCAAGATTATTTGCACTAGTGGTCTCGAACTAACGCTCCTAAGTGAGTATATCAGCGAGTCTAGCCAATGAGGCCACGTTTCGACAAGTGTTTGAAAAAATGTTACCTTTCTACGTCTCCCCTAACAACCAAGATAGTATTTATAGCCCGACCAATCGTGGTTAGTTTTTCATTTGTTGCGCTCCAATCAATTTGGAGTTTACATGGTAGGCTATTTATGTAACGTAAGATTTTTTTCAAACACGTTATAAAAAAATTTTATGAGCAGAAATGATTCCATGCTGTCAGGCATCCCCACTATTTTATTTTGGTTATAACTTGTTAATTCCTAGACTATTTGCATAACGTTGTACATATTCTTTGTCAGCAAACCCTAAGGAACCCAAATATCCAAATTTAAAAGCGCTAAGTGGCTGCGTTCAAAATATGTATTTTCTACCTCCTGTTTCGAAGATGTGCTGTCTGGGTACTGTTATGTTTTCAACCGTAAACCCATCTATTGTTATCTTTCCTAATAAGCGTTTTTTTGTGATTTTAAAACCTAACTCTGGGAAGGGTAGTGAATTTATCACTGTCCGTCCGAAAAAGTTAGTGCTTGTAGCCTTACACGCGTGATAGTAGTAATTGTGTATCGCGCGACGCGTGTTTAATGTTCGGCTTTCTGCCTCTCCCTTCTCTTTTTATCCTTTAGTCCATCTGTTCGTTCGTTTTGGTAACGCAGTGTAGAAAAAGACATGAATGGAATTTAAAATTTAGGTCAACTTGCATATTTCAAGGTTTTTCTTAGAAAGGCAGCACATTTTATTGTGTGTTTGGGAAACGCGTGTATGTTGCAGAAGGCCTATATTTAACGTGGAAACGTTACAATTTGCAGACGAAGCATAAAACAAAGGGGATTTCGAGTACTGTCATTGTGACAGCACTGTTCTTTACCATTCTTCTTCCTTTATTTATTATATGTATTTATTAGGCTTTATATTTACTAGATAATTTATATTTGTGGATTAGAATATTCCACGACAGTTGTCGAACCTAGGACCAACCAGACGGCGCCATCGCCTTGCTGTGACAGTACATCGTGAATGAACGCTGAGCCAATTTTGCACCTCAAAAAATTGCATTATTGGCTGAGGTCATTCTCGTGACACTCAACCTACCCGTCTATTCTTGTTATTTGTCTTCCACTACACATTACTGGACACAAGTATTTCGACCTTTATTTCGTCTATACTTGCTGATAGGAAAGTTATATTAGTGATTGCGTCTTTAAAACTGTCTGGGTCTTCCACGGGTCCTATACCATAGTTGTGTGAGTGTCACGAGAATGACCTCAGCCAATAATGCACTTTTTTGGGGTGAAAAATTGGCTCACATATCGTACCCATTTATGAATAGCTCATATTTCACTTATCGTGATCTGACGATAATAAATATGGTCTTCTTCCAGTAATGCATAACCATTCTTTTATTTACATGTAGCCTAGTCATATTATACTTGACCAACTGTTACTTTGTAAGGGTAGTGATATCTTCACATCTCCTGCTTTCTTTACTTAGTCCAGTGGTGGCCAAGCTAAGGTTGGCCGAGGGCCAGATTATGGTAAAGGGTAACACTCGAGGGCCAGACCTATAAAATCCTTAAAAAATAACGTTCTGATATTTAGTTTTACATATATAATGAACCACGTACAGAAAGCAACGGCAAACTACTGTACTGCACATCTGCCAAAACATGTATACCAGTCTTCGAACTGAAATTACTGTAAAAAATAAATTTAATGAATCTGTTGTTTCAATTTGTTTTGTAATTTGTAATATGACATGTAATTATTTATTTCAAACATACATTTGTGTGTTATTTCATTGTGAAGAGTGTGGCTTCAATCAACAATAAGAGGCCGGCCAAAACAGGTTGGCGGGCCAGTCAAAACTGGTTGGCGGGCCGGATCTGGCCCGCGGGCCGTAGTTTGGCCATCGCTGACTTAGTCAATAAAGTGCTCATAATATGTCTGATACTTCGACACTGTACCTCTGTGTTACTGAGCCTATATTCTTTCTTTATAAGGGTAGTGATATCTTCACATCTCCTGTATATGTATAATTCTATCTCGTATAAATCATAAGTTCAGATAATACTTACAGCCCAAATCGCTGAATTCCTTACGAAATACACTCTCTGCACTCACGGTGTTTATAAGAAACATCTTAATCATTTTAAACACTGACTAGTGATGGCAAAACTTCTGAATATATCTATATCTAGGCTATATCTGTATAACCACAGAATCCGTTCATCTTGAGACTACGGCAAAACACACCTTGCTTCTTCAATCACAAAAACCGGACTGCCCCTATGACCTCTAGTCATTATTCTGTCGTATGTTTCTCTCGCTATTTTTGATTCGTTGCTCTAAACTGTTTTCGCTTAACTTTATTGGTCGAACCTTTTATTTACAACTCAAGAAAAATACTCACGTTTAGTTAACGCTAGCCGAGTTACTGAACTCTTGTCTGTTTTATTCATATCTTTTTTTCTTCCTCTTGAACTGTCTTAAGCGTCTATCTGACCCTGCCAATAGCAGGAATAATGCTTGGGCAAACCCCACGGCGACACCACCCTTTATGTCCAATGAGTACCTGTTAATTACCTTTATTTATTTACTTATTTATTTACTATCCACATGACGCAGGTTTCCTTCATTATTTACTGCAGCTTTAACAACATGAGAAAGCAGCTGTCGAATGCTTTCGTTGTCTCCCCAGAGGCTCTAGAAACCACACAGGGCATTTAAAATAGTTCAGATCAGTAATTTTGACAACAGAATAAAAAATTTCCCCTGTACTATTGCGAAGCTTGTCATCGAAATTCCAGATTCTACGTTTTCATTACGGACTGTAATTTTGGTAACTATTTTTGTATTAAATAAGAAATTTCTGTAACCCTTTTTCTGATAAATTACTTCAATACAGCAAGGATAAAATGTCATCGATTGATGGCAGTTTTGGGGCAAAGTTTGCACAAATCTCGTTTGCGATAGGTCAAAGGTCTACACATGATAAACAAATTGAAATCTATCTATCTATCTATCTATCTATCTATCTATCTATCTATCTATCTATCTATCTATCTATCTATCTATCTATCTATCTATCTATCTATCTATCTATCTATCTATCTATCTATCTATCTATCTATCTATCTATCTATCTATCTATCTATCTATCTATCTATCTATCTCTATCTACCTATCTATCTATCTATCTATCTATCTATCTATCTATCTATCTATCTATCTATCTATCTATCTATCTATCTATCTATCTATCTATCTATCTATCTATCTATCTATCTATCTATCTATCTAGTTTCGTAAGTTCCGAGCTCTTGGGGAGTCAAATCTAGCTCTCGTATATAAACTTTCACTCGATATTTATGGGCGTGTCACTAGAATTCGTCTCTGCAGTTTTGTTAGTTTTGAACGCTGAACAACAAACGTGAATATTACTTGACACTGGCACTGTGTGCAATTCGTTTAAGAGAAAGGAAAAACAAAATGTCATAGAGAAAGGACGCTCTTTATGAACATTCGGTGCACGTTTCAATGTGTTTCCCAAATGTGTGGATGGTTCAGTCAATACGTTTACACTGACGTGAGTCCCCTAGCCATGTGATGGTTCAGTCAATACGTTTATACTGACGTGAATTCCCAAACCATGTGATAGTTCAGCCAAAACTTTTGCACAGACGTAAGTTCCTCAGTCATGCGATGATTCAGTCAATACGTTTATACTGACGTTGTTTCCCCGGTCATGTGATGGTTCAGTCAGTACGTTTATACTGACGTGAGTGCCCCAACCATGCGATGGTTCAGTCAAAACCTTTATACTGACGTGAGTTCCCCCAGCCATGTGATGCTTCAGTCAAAACGCTAATACGAAATGAGTTCCTCAGTCATGTGTCGGTTCAGTCAAAACGTATGCAATGACGTAGATTCCGCAGTCATTCGATGATTCAGTCAATACGTTTATACTAACATTCTTTCTCCGGTCATGTGATGGTTCAGTCAATACATTTATACTAACTTGAGTTACTCAGCTACGTAATGAATCTGTCGACACGTCTATATTGATGCTAGTTCCCCAGTCATGTGATGGTTTAGTCAACGTGTTTCTACTGACGTGAATTCCCCAGCAATGTGATGGTTCAGTCAAAACTTTTGCATTGACATAAGTTCTTCAGTCATGCGATGAATCAGTTAATAGTTTATACTGACGTTCTTTCTCCAGTCATGTGATGGCTCAGTCAATACGTTTATACTGACTTGAGTTACTCAGTCATGTGATGAATCAGTCAATACGTCTATATTGATGTTAGTTCACCAGTCATGTGATGGTTCAGTCAACACTTTTGCACTGACGTGAGTTTCCCAGTCATATGATGTCAACACATTTTATACTGATGTTTGTCTCCCAGTCTCCACAATCTGACTTTTGAATTTATTATTTATAGCTGTGTCACACTCGACGGAGCAATTCTGGTAATAAAAACTAATTACAATAAACCCTACATGAAAATTGTATAGCTGATGTATGACATACATAACAGCTAAAAGTTAATTTCAAATTTCCTGAACCCTTACAATTTCCATTCAGTAAACATAATTCTACTAGCATTAAATACTTTCCTGATGAAATCTTCTCCACAACAGGGGCGGCAGCATTGACAGGGTTTAAAACCGTCGCCCTTGTCGACAAATCCTCGTGAGCTGTAGCACACCACCACCCGCCATGCACCTACTTTAAAGTTCCTGTGAAGAGAATGTCCACGAAGTAAAACGACTCTGTAAAATCGACTGAAGCTTTCAGACTGCGTCTTGTAATACACTGCAGGTTACGACTTCACGGGTTATAAATGAAAACTAGTCACTGGGGTTTGGTCGAAAGCACGCGATTCAGTCATTAGTAAAAATGAGAGTTATAATTAGAGAATACTTCATTCATAATCTTATTTTCCTTTTCGCACCTTTTAGAGCAGGGAGCCACTACTGTAGTTAGTCCCTGACAGGAAACCTCTACCAAAACATTCATGGGCTTTTGTAACAATGGTTTGTGTGGCATTTTGTTTGACACGATGTCGTTGCAAACTCCATGCGTAACCATGCGCAACCATGCGTAACCATGCGTAACATGCGTAATCGCCTTTTACTACATACCTAAGGTACTTCTGGGGAGTAAAAGGGTAATAAATGGATCAAAGAAGTTGCAGTAGTCATTTACTTTCCTTGTATAATCAGAGACTCCAGGGAACTGCACCGTGCAAATACTTGTATGGCATTAAATCAAATGTAAACACTAACAAAGTATTAATATCAAGCATACGAATCTAGAGATTCTACTTGAAACTTATAAGTACGAGAATGAGAAAACAAGAACAGTTGAAGAGAGATTACATTCTCGTGGACAACAAACATAAGCAAACACCTGTAACATGACAGAGAACATGGACCAACGCTAACATGACAGAGAAGACGGATCAACACTAACATGACAGAGAACATGGACAAACTCCAACAACATGACAGAAAACACGGACCAACACTAACAACATGACAGAGAACGTGAACCAACACTAACATGACAGAGAACATGGACCAACGATAACAACATGACAGAGAAGACGGACCAACACTAACAACATGACAGAGAACATGGACCAACAATAACATGACAGAAAACATGGACCAACACTAACATGAAAGAGAACATGGACCAACACTAACAACATGACAGAGAAGACGGGCCAACACTAACAACATGACAGAGAACATGGACCAACACTAACATGACAGAGAACATGGACCAACACCAACAACATGACAGAAAACATGGACCAACACTAACAACATGACAGAGAACGTGGACCAACACTAACATGACAGAGAACATGGACCAACGATAACAACATGACAATGGACATGGACCAACACTAACATGACAGAAAACATGGACAGACACTAACAACATGACAGAAAACATGGACCAACACTAACATGATAGAGAACATGGACCAACACTAACAACATGACAGAGAAGACGGACCAACACTAACATGCCAGAGAACATGGACCAACATAAACAACATGACAGAGGACATGGACCAACACTAACATGACAGAAAACGTGGACCAACACTAACATGACAGAGAACATGGACCAACACTAACAACATGACAGAGAAGACGGACCAACACTAACAACATGACAGAGAAGACAGACCGACACTAACAACATGACAGAGAAGACGGACCAACACTAACATGACAGTGAACATGGACCAACGCTAACATGACAGAGTACATGGACCAACACTAACATCACAGAAAACAGCACGAGCAACATGACAGAGATGATAAACCAACATCAGCAACTCAGCTCAGCAGACGACAAGATTATATCTCAGTTATTAGTTATTATAATTCACAATCACATAATTACATGCTCTCAAGCGTTATGTTTAAAAATCAATGTTCCCTAAACTACGGTACGTTGACAGCACATGCAGAAGCGGAATATCGAAGCAATAAACCAGGCATGTTCATGATGTAACATTCACGGAAAAAAGGAAGAAGGGAGAGATGAGGAAGAAGGGTAGTGAAGACAAGGGGTATGCAGATGAGGTAGAAAGAAATTAGGAGCAGTGCTGTGTGGGGGAGGGGGACATTTTTTTAATGGCGTGAGCAAGAAACAAATATTTGTGTCGTGTATTGTTTGTGAATGAAGAAACCTAATTGTATTCGTTCTATTCTTTCTTTGTTTCAGTTTGTGTGTTTGTCATACTTATTATCGCCATCTTCTTGATCGTTCATTTTACTTTCTTATGTCTATATTTTTTGTCTTTCATCTCAACCATGTTTTCGTTGTTCGCTTTGATTTCATCGTCATCTTAATTTAACTCTTTCTCTCCCATGCAGTTTTTAGATTGTACCCAGGCACCACAATGAACGCCAATTGTTTTCCAACACGTAAACATGTTTAAGTGAGGCAATATATTCTAATGTATTTGAATAGTTATCATACATTGGCTCAAGCTTACATGAAAGTCTTATGCAATAAGTATGTTTTCCGTATAAACCAGGGTTTATCTGTAGTCCATGAACCCCTTCGGCGATAAATTATTATGTTGTTCTTATATGGACACCATAAATGGATTCTATGGCGTCCGAGTACATAGCCAACAAATTTGAATTTTATTTTCACCAGCACTTTTACTCGGAATAGTATCATATATTTTTGCACTTAAAGAAATGTATTCTTTTTGACTATTAATTTTGTATTTCAGTTCGACTATATGTAATAATGACCATTTTTCTTTGTAATGAATTGTATTATTGGTAAACAAAAAAGGTTAATTATGCGTCTCTGAACATTTTTTCTACGATGGGGTCTGTAGCCTTCGCTGGACAATCAAAGGGGTACGTAGCCTTCACCGGGCAATTAGAGGGGTTCATATCACAAGAAAGGTTAAGAACCCCTGGCGTAAATTGTGGACATGGGAAAATCTGACGACTGGCGTACTAGGTGGCTCTTGAGAGAATAATGTGCCACATTATGGAGCACCATACGGAGCATGGGATTCAAGAAAAAGATAAAGGTAGTCCCATTGCAGATACTGCCGGTGGAAAGTGAAGTGATAAAGACTTCACTATACTAGGTCCAGCTTCGAGAGGTGGGGTGACCAGGTCCCTTTCTCGCTGCCTTTGCCATCCCTAACTCAAGAGCAGAGTGAGGTACCCATTTACAGCACAGAAGACTAGAGCCAGACGCCACTGGGTTTCGAACCCGGTACTTTTGCAAGCTAGCGCTCTAACCACTATGCCAATCAGACTTTCGGCTTACGGATGGAAAGAGTTAATATTCGCGATCTACTTTTCACGTCTTCACGTCCTCTGTTTCTTCTTATTACAGCCCAATTTAATAAGCTATCCAGATTTCATATAGCGCAGAGTGTTTCTGGCATTATGAACAATCGGCTGAGACTTACTGAGTTTGTCTGGCACTGCCGTCAGCGCTTGATAAGTGTCCAGGATAAAGAGATCCAAACACGGGACCGGGAGACGTTGGAGGCGAACTCTCGCCTGGAGAGACAAGGCAGTTGTATATCATCAAGGGAGCCAGAGAACCGTGCCTTTTGAGACAGTGCGCGTAAATCTCAGCTTGTTTACCTGCTGTTTTCGCGATTTAGATCAGTTATGGCATTTCCTTATACCAGGTTATGAGGTTCGTGTTGTGATCTAAGTGGTTGTTTGAAAGGTAGGTTTGATTACTGACTGCGTGAGGTCCGTTTTGTTAATATTGTTATGTATTTAGACGTGCCCGTATGCATGACAATTGTGTTTTAAAAAAATGTTTTAATTTGTTTCGTAACTTTAAAAAAAGCCGAACAAAGACAAACAAAACACTCACTTGCAATAATAGAAGCAATGATCACATATCAAACAAAACACTCACTATTGCAATAATAGAAGCAATGATCACATATCAAACAAAAATGTTAATCACCATTTTTCTTGTCGCCCCGTGTGGAGCATGTATCCACCATTGCAGCGAATCCCCTTACAGTAATCCTGCACCAAACAATCCCATGCTCTTGCTGTGGTGGCTTCTGTAACAATTTGATAACTTGATGAGATTGCCAGCACCTAGCAAATACGACATGCATGGTCAAGAAACTCATAATCAAGAGAGAATAGTAACTAGTTACAGCCAGTAGGCTTTGACCGTGGAACAAAAATGAGAGAAATAACAAAACCGTATAACAAATAAATGAACAACAAAGCGTCGATAAGGAGAAAGAATCAAAGATGAAATGAGAATATAAAAATAAATACTTTACTGAAAAGTCTTGAAAATGCCTGTGACGTAAAACAGAAACATCCTTGAATAATAAGACTTATTGATGTGTGACAGTAAAGTAAGAACACAAGAATAATTGCTATGCCTGTAGTGATGGAGTTATCAATAGTAATAGGTTTACTTGTGGTCGGAGTGAAATAAATGTTATGAAGGTTGTGATAATGATGGTGTAGACTTTTGGTCAATACATTTTTGCTAAGTTTGAAGGTTAAAAACGAAAAAAAGATCCTTCGTCAAACCATTTCTTAGAGGCGTAGTGAAGAGTGCATGAAGCTGACTCTATTGCAGGAAACCTGCTTGAAAGCATTCACGTGGTCTTGCAACATTGGTTTCTGTAGTAATTTGTTTCACACGATGAAATTAGCAGCCGCAAAAACAATCTCATTTTAGTTGCCTCAGAAAAGTTGAACATGAAATTTAAAACTGCAACCGTTCTTGAATTTTGTAAGGGTTGCGTATGCATTTATTTATTCATACTTTACATTAGACACAATGTTAGGTCCTTCCTTCAGTTATGTTAAATTGTTTTCGGTTATTTTTCTATTTTGCCATACTTTAAAATTTAATTTCATAAATAGTTATTTACACAGAATTGAAAAACTGAATCAGTAAGACAATATCAACAAATTTTGAACTGGTGAAGACAATCTAGAAAGGTACCAGTTGAACAAAACGTAAGAATAAGACACTGGAGTTGAATAGTGCACAAATCAAGGAAACCTGCTGATAGCGTTGCAAGGTAGTTCTTGTTTTACGAATCCGCAGTGTAAGCGAAATAGAGGAAGATCGAAAGACACACAGTGAAGGGATCTGAAGACAGCAATGAAGAGAATAAAGAAGATATAATAGAAAGATCTTGAACGGGTGGCACAAGACCCCCAAGGCTCGGCGGCAAGGTGATGGATATTGATGATGATAACGATGATGATAATGACGACAAAGTTTTAAAGCAGTTACCATGTTAACTAAACAAATAAAACATCATAAGACGGGTCTTGTAAGATAAGATATCTCCAGTATATGCTGTTATTTTTATTATTATAACAAACGGATTTGTCTTCTGTTCCCCTGTCGCATTATACGCTTGTAGCTTCAAAAACACAGAACTAATTGCTACAGTTAATGTAGTTAACATAGTTATACATGTGTCCAGTTGTAGAGAATGTCAGATTCGCAAGGATAACAGATCTTCCCTCAGAGAACGGGACGAAGATATGCTTCGTGCTGTTAGGTTCTTCTTCTTCTTCTTCTTTGATCCACTGTCACTGAGCGTCAGCTCTTGGTGACCTTGATGCCATTATATGGTACTGCTCAGTTCGTATAAGCTGTTCTGAGCTGCCATACAGTGTATTGTCTATGGATGGGTTGTGTGGTAGCAGTTGTTGTCTCAGTCCCTGAAGTGCAGGGCACTGTAGTAGGTGGTGTTCTACTAATGTGCTGTTAGGTATGTACGAGCAAGTTACCGGTCAAGACATGGCGATAAATAATTATGTTGTGCTTTGTCTGCGGCATGCCCTGATGGCTACACTAATTCTCCTGTGGTCATTTCTCTGGATGCACTGATGGCTACACTAATTCTCCTGTGGTCATTTCTCTGGATGCCCTGATGGCTACACTAATTCTCCTGTGGTCATTTCTCTGGATGCACTGATGGCTACACTAATTCTCCTGTGGTCATTTCTCTGGATGCCCTGATGGCTACACTAATTCTCCTGTGGTCATTTCTCTGGATGCACTGATGGCTACACTAATTCTCCTGATGGATGCCCTGATGGTTACACTAATTCTCCTGTGGTCATCTCTCTGGATGCCCTGATGGCTACACTAATTCTCCTGTGTCATTTCTCTGGATGCACTGATGGCTACACTAATTCTCCTGTGTGGCTACACTAATTCTCCTGTGGTCATTTCTCTGATGCACTGATGGCTACACTAAATTCTCCTGTGGTCATTTCTCTGGATGCACTGATGGCTACACTAATTTTCTGGATGCACTGTGGTCATTTCTCTGGATGCACTGATGGCTACACTACACTGGTCATTTCTCTGGATGCACTGATGCTACACTAATTCTCTGGATTTCACTGATGCCCTGATGGCTACACTAATTCTCCTGTGGTCATTTCTCTGGATGCACTGATGGCTACACTAATTCTCCTGTGGTCATTTCTCTGGATGCACTGATGGCTACACTAATTCTCCTGTGGTCATTTCTCTGGATGCACTGATGGCTACACTAATTCTCCTGTGGTCATTTCTCTGGATGCACTGATGGCTACACTAATTCTCCTGTGGTCATTTCTCTGGATGCCTGATGGATGGCATTTCTCTGGATGCGCTAAACTAATTCTCCTGTGGTCATTTCTCTAGATGCACTGATGGCTACACTAATTCTCCTGTGGTCATTTCTCTGGATGCACTGATGGCTACACTAATTCTCCTGTGGTCATTTCTCTGGATGCACTGATGGCTACACTAATTCTCCTGTGGTCATTTCTCTGGATGCACTGATGGCTACACTAATTCTCCTGTGGTCATTTCTCTGGATGCACTGATGGCTACACTAATTCTCCTGTGGTCATTTCTCTGGATGCACTGATGGCTACACTAATTCTCCTGTGGTCATTTCTCTGGATGCACTGATGGCTACACTAATTCTCCTGTGGTCATTTCTCTGGATGCACTCATTATGAAGCTACGGAGCAACCCGTCAAGAATGACATGGGCAGAAGTGAAAAAAAGCAGAGAGACTGACATTTGACTAATAAAAAGCTGTTTTATCACAACAAATTTTGTAAATGTAATAATTTTTAAAATCTTGTCTTGGTATGCATTGAAAAAAAAAAACACAATAAAAATTTAAAAAAAAAACCTCCTGTTACTCTGCCTCCGATTCCTTATTTAAGGATGTAAAATTAAGCCACTAAACCGGCCAAGTTACTGAAAATGTAACTGACTAGATTCATTATCTATAACTAAATACCAATATAAGATAATAATTCATACTAACTCGAAATACGAATTGGAAAAACTCCAGAAGTAGTGTCAAAAAAAAAAAAAAACAGGCATGAATATTTCTCAAAATATGCCATTATTACAAATGTGAACAAAAAACGCATTATTGCAATAGCCGAGCATTTAGTTTCCAGGCCGTAAAAAAATGCATCTTAAAAACATTGCAAGTGTGGTGGGAAAAGATTGGATATGACGTTAACACTAAGATAATTCTTGAATACGGGATAACTTGAATATGGGATGATGATAGGAAACTCTTTACAGAGCGATACAACAGGAAGCAATCTGATCATCAGAAGGAGTCCCCCCGTCCGACAAGTGTTTCGGCCCGATATACTCCTTTACACTCTAAGGGGGGCGGGCTTACTTGGGTCATGACTCCCAAGCGTCTCAGCCTTCTGTTGTCTTGTGTCGAAAATGAACGCATTTCACTTATGGTAGCAACTTTAAAATCCACAACTCCGCCAGCCGTGGAGGCAATTGTGAAAATAACAAAGAGAAGACAAATTATTCCGTTCGTTCCGTCGCACATCACAACTAAGGACACACATTGAGACCCATGCGCGAAGCCGACGAGTCTAGCCACTGCGCGCTGGCCACTGAAATTCTGTGCCTGACACCCCGTATAATTTACGCCGCCTGTTGCCCCTCAGTCACAGCCCTTTCACTAGTACTACCAAAAAACTCAGCGTATTGTGGACTTTGAAAAATTTTGGTGTTTTCTGAACCGCAGCGTTTATTGTCACGATTTCCATTGCCCATTGCGGTTGTTCCACAGCCAGCCCGATGCCTTTTCGGCAGTTTCACTAAGCCTCTTCAGTGCCCTTGTTCTCGACTGTCCCCTCAGCCCCAACAGTTTCAATAAATCATACACTGATGCAGCCACAAGTCCCCTTGCGCCCACTTCAACAGCCATGACCCTTGCAGTGAACCCATCGTGTCTCAGATCCGCGGCCAGATCACTATACTTGGCGGCTTTGAACGAATGTTGCTCGTCTAATCTGGATTCAAATGGCACGGTCAGTTCAATCAGTATGACCTGAAGCGTTGCTGAAGAATGAAGCACTATATCCGGCCGTCTCAGCGATAACTTGATAACTTGGGATAACTTGAATATGGGATAACTTGAATATGGGATAACTTGAATATGGGATAACTTCTTCTTCTTCTTCCTCGTTCGCCTTCAGACTTCCACATTTATGACTCTAATAAAGGCAGTAGTCAACCCAAGGCTCCCAACATCTCCAAACAGTTTTTCGTTGACAGAAGTGGGTTGTTGCCATATGCTACTCCGTTCATTACTGTAGGTTGGGCAGTATTGCAGCAGGTATGGGATAACTTGAATATTTATCCTTAAAGCCAGCCGAAAGAGTATGTTTTATAGTTCAAGTTATTCAACTTTCACACAACACAATTAAAATAAAAAAGAATTACTATTTTCAGACTTAACACATGAACATCTGTACTACATTAGTTTGTCGCCAAGTGCTATACGTTAAAGTAACAGTAACAATACTAGCTGCGGTTTTTTTTTCTTCAGAATTCTGTGTTGATTATTCCATTACTTAGTTGACTTGCCCCGCATTACTTAGTCAATGAGGCGCAATAGATGACGATTGCTTGGCTAGTAGTCGCCACTTTTGGCAATTGAATGTTAGTCGATGAGCCCTGCGTAGCTCCAGGGGGTCTCTGAAGAGACGAAGAACAGAACTTCTGCCCAATCAGGCAACTCGTACAAAGCGTCCAATGAGATCCTACACGAGGCTGGCAACCTCATCATGTAAACCAACTTGCCAGAGAAACTACAGTAGCAAGAGCACGTGACTACTTGGTGTAAGCTTCCTGCATGGAGATCTGCTGCGGAGGTGGCTACGTGCTCTCATTGTTAGATGCCAGAATCGCTTGCTCACAAAACCATTTATGGTTTCTAAAACTGTTGTAAATGTTCAGAAAAACGTTGTTTTGTAATTCTTGAACTGACATGATCACACTGCAGAAGTTCAATGTAAACGAAATCGGATTAGCTGTAGGATTTGTAGGAAATTTGCCATCAACAAGGTGCAACAGTTGATGAGCAAAGTTGTATGTAGTTGTATCTCCAAGTAAATGAGCTTGCATATTGGTGATCAGTCTCATTTTCTCCAAAGATGTGATGCTCTAGGCAAGCATTTAGTTCGTCCGCTGGTGTTGATCATAGAATAACTGGTAATGTTTGACGAAAGTCACCTGAAAGTACTACCACAGCCTTTCCCATTGGAAGGGTGTTTACTCTAATATCTTGCAGTCAGATCACGAGCTTCGAGATATGTTCTATATTTTAGTACTAAGCAAGGACAGAGAGAAAAGAAAGATTATTAAGTTCCGACCTACAATCAGTGAACGCAAATGAATGCATCGACTTCTGCTTTTCAATAAAAAAATAAACTTACATCCACGAGAATTGAATTGGCTAAATATTTTACAAAATAGTCACTAACCAAAGCGGTGGGATATCAAATTATTTCTACCTTGTAATAAGCGACCAAATTACTTCCCTTTAAACGTTTACAAATGTTAAATTTTTAATGTTTTCTGCCACAACTAATTTTTTTTACTATAAAATAACTTACACATTAAAAAAAAAAAATTAATTGCACGCAGAAAAAAAGTAATAGGTTTTGTTTTTAGAAAGTTGATACAGTTTTGTTGCAATTGGAATCTGTGTTTTAGAATTAGTTGCGTCAGAATAAAAACCTAAAAATCTTTTTAGATTTTCATGGACGCTGAAAGTGTACAGTTGATAGTTCTAACCTGTGTTAAAACTGTTTTTCTATAAAACAACATACACATAAAAAATTAATTGCGTACATAAAAAAAGGTAACTACTGTATTCAAAACGTGTTTTCTTGATTTACTTGAATGTCGGTCTGTAGGAAACGGTCATTATTTTGATTATTTCTCTTGCATGAATTAAATTTATTTGTCTTGATTACGGCCCCTTGCGCATCTGAATATAATGGGAATATCTAAAAAAAAAAAAAAAAACTTTCTGCCAAAACTAAAATGCTCTGGTAAACAATAGCTTGATGGCGTTCTCCGAAACACACTAACGAGTAACTTTGTCAAAATTGAAGAAAGAATTTCAAGGCATGTAACTTTGTATAAGATACACCGGGACATACTTTGCCGTTTATATATATCGATCAAGAATATAAACTTGACAATAACAGGACACTAAGAGAATTTAGTCACACAGATTTCTTGAAAACATTAATAAATTAGCATTTCAAGTACAGTACTATACCAAGTGTTATAAATAGCAGGACACAAACGCGACCAGACTGAGATGATGGTTAATGTTAAATAACGAAGGTAGTCTGAGACACTAATAACTGTTTGTGAGATTCTCTAAGAGGCCAAGAGTTCTTCTTGCGAGAAGGATTTCTATTTCTTAATCAGTTGGAAGGCTTGCGAAATTATCTGCCAGCTGCTTAGAGCTTTATTATTCTTAATCCGTCTGGTCCAGACAACCTGTGACATTTCAGGTAAGATCACACTGTCCCAATACAATTTGTGATGCTTCAGCAGTATCTCATTGGCTGTTTTCATTATCTTTGTCGCCATTAGTATTATCCTCATATGTGACAAGTACTGCTGTAGCTGTTTTTATCGTATTTGTCATGTCGTCATTTGTGTTATCCTCACGCGTTGTCATCTCTTCTGAGGACATGACCAACCCAGCTCCAGCGTCTGCCAGCTATGATGGTATGCATGTCCTCTTGCTTGCTACGAGTAAGCAGATCTTGGTTGGTGATGGTATTCGGCCAAAAGATTCGGTGAATTTTTTTTTTAGGCATGTTGTGTGAAAAGAGCGTTGTCATCATAATTATCTTCATCTCTATTATCGTGACAACATTTTGTCGGTATTTTCAAATTGCATCGCCACTGAACCACAGCGCCATTGTCATCATCGTCATGACAACCATCAAAAATGTCCACAACCGTTGGCTATTCGTCCATGTTTTCAGTTAAAAATAAAGTTTATCTTAAAAGAATGCTTCATTTTCACATTGCTTTTATCATTAACATCTAAAAACGTAGGCAAAAGTTCGTCCAAAAACGCTTCATTTTTAAACTTTTTTCGTTGACTTAACATCTAATAACTTCAGCAATTATAATGAAGATAGTGAGAAATAATATAAACAAGAACTAAGCAGTATTGTAGATGAAGTAGAAATAAGAGTTGTTGTTGTTGTTGTTGTTGTTGTTGTTGTTGTTTAACTAGGGCTGCTGAGTTTTTCGCTCTTATGCAGCCAATACCAGAAGAGTCCTTGGATGTACGAGTATTACCTACATTGTGGATCTAGGCTTTTCCTGTGACTTTTCTACCATTGCAAAACGTGCTGAGCTCAAGTAACGAGCTACAGTTTCTTTCAGTTGGGCTAGTATTTAAAGGATCATCACATCTGGTCCCGAGCTAGGTGGAAGCAACATGTGGCGTACTGTGCATTCCCAGCCATCTGAGGGGGGGGGGGGGGGGGCTCTCCAAATACGCAGAGCTAAAATACAGTGCTCTGGTTCTGGGCTCTCCGAAGGAATTGTCACGTCCTACACAGCGCCACTTGTCAGCTTCTTTTGCCTACCATGGGGTCCACCATAGTGAGATCCTCCTGAGTGCAGGCAACCAGGTAAAAGCCAATAAAAAACAATTGAATGTAAAGTAAACACATCAATAACGTTAGTTCCTTCTTGTGTTAAAGTTTCATAAAATAATATTAAACGTGAGAGAAAAAAAAAAAACTGAAGTTGTTGTCAGTGAACTATTTCTCTTCGTTATCTGACATCCCTCCCGTTAATGAAAGAACTAGAAGTCCATTATCTTCTAGATCAACCTTGTTTACTGGAAAGGTGTGTGTTACATTGTATCCACACAAATAAAGTATAATTAAAAACAATTTAAAACAGTAGTTAAAGGTTATAACCATTATCCGATATTTCAGCTGAGATTATAGTTTTAACATAAGATGTCCACGAGGGAGCTGTTAAATACTGCAGTAATAAAAGCGTACTTTAGGGATTTAGGTTACACAATCTATTCTGTTCCGACATCATTTATGAAAGAAGTAAGCCTCACTCGTATTTCTTTGAGTGATGTCACATTCTTCACCCCCTTGACATTTCTGTCAGACACCTTTCAGAAATATTGGTTGGATATTTGAGCCACTATCATGGCCTATTCACCACGTGTGGCAATTGGCTGCAGGACTGCCCACTATCTTTATCGTGGGACTGAAGATTACCTCCGACATCGTGACACAGTTAACGCTGTTATAGCATAAGCAGTACTCAGGTCCAACGCCATTTCGTTATTTCTGTTATAATTTGACATAAATAGTTAGGTGATTTGATGAGAAACATGTTCTGCTGGTGTTCTTTATGGTATTTTGTGTCTCGGGGGAATTTTTTTAATTAGGTGAGTTGATGTCCAGCCACACTGAGGAAACTTGTTGATTGTAGTACCAGGCAGTTCTCGAAGAGACAAACGGAAGAAAAAAATAATAATAACAACATCTACAGCACATGCTTTGATGAAGTCTTTCTTCAAGGAGCGAGCTACAGTAATGGTTGCACGATATGTAAGGAAAGAACAAAAGATATGAAAGCACAGTGACCAACGGATTAGAATTTTAGTGTGAAAATAAATGAAAAAAAATGGTCTTTGGGGTATACGAGTTATTTGCACCTTTTAAATGGGTTTTCTTGAACAGACTAGCTTCGGAATTCGGAAGAAGTATTATACCAGTAGTAATAATTATATAGTGGTAGTAGTAACGTCTGAAGTAGTACTAATGTTACTTTTAGTATATGTAAAAAAAAATATGGCAGCGAAACATGGACAACCTATGCTAAGTAAGAAAGGAGGCTAAATAATTTCCATCTACGGTGTTACCCCACATCCTTGGTATGTCGTGGAAAAATAGAGTGACAAATGTCGGGGTGTTGTGAAGTGCTGGCGTTCAAAGCATGAATATACTGCTTAGACAGCGCAGAATACGCTGGCTTGGCCATGGCCGTCGCATGGAAGCGCTGGCTTGGCCATGGCCGTCGCATGGAAGCGCTGGCTTGGCTATGTCCGCCGCATGGAAGATGGTCGCATCCCGAAAGATATCTTCTACGGACAACTGGCACATGGCAAAAGAACAGTTGGCCGGCCGCAGCTGAGGTTCAAAGATGTTTACAAGAAAGACATGAGGGCACTGGACATAAATCCAGCAACTCAAAGGATGGAGCTGCCGACCGCACAAAGAAGCTCACACAACAGGAAAAAGAGAGAAGAAAACGTCGAAAGGATCACCAGTAAAATAAGCAGCTGAAGGCTTTCACCCCAGGGGCGCATTCCCATAATCAGTCATGACTGAATGGGCTATTATTATTTTGTCACTAATTGCAGCAAGGAAACATTTTTTTTCCTCGCATGAGGTCGCATTTTTTTTTAACTCGCATGAGTCGCGGTGGAGCACGCCTGACCCAGGCCCTGGCTAAAACACATTGATCTTAGCCAAAGGCCGGATATTAGAGCGCATGTCCAAATATAATTTTTTTTTTCCTCGCATGAGGTCGCATTATTTTTTTCCTCGCATGAGGTTGCATTGGCACACGCCCAAAACCCCCGGCCCTGGTCAAGACACATGTCCCAACACAAAAAGATCCAATGACAACATGTGTCACTGTAGTGATCTTCTGTGTTCTCACACAAAGGACCTAATGGCACATGAATGTCACTGTACTGATCCCTTGTGTCTAGACACATGATCCTAGCCAAATGTCGGTTATATTAGGGCGCATGTCCCTTTTTTTCCCTCGCATGAGGTCGCATTTTTTATTTTTCCTCGCATGAGGTCGCATGAGTCGCATTGGCACACGCCCAACACAATCGCATGTCCCAACTCAAAAAGACCCAATGACACACAAGTGTCACCAATTATCCTCTGTGTTTTCACACAAAAGATCTAATGACACATAAGTGTCTTCGTTTTTTTTTTTTTCTCGCATGAGGTCGCATTTAACTCGCATTGGAACACGCCCAACATAAACGCATGTCCCAACACAAAAAGACATAATGACAAACAAGTGTCACCATTGATCCTCTGTGTTTTTTTTTCCCCTCGCATGAGGTCGCATTGGAACACGCCCAACATAAACGCATGTCCCAACACAAAAAGACCCAATGACACACAAGTGTCTCCAATGATCCTCTGTGTTTTCACACAAAAGATCTAATGACACATAAGTGTCACTATACTGATCTTTTGTGCCGGGCACATGGGAATATTAGGGCGCATGTCCAAATATAATTTTTTTTTTCCCTCGCTTGAGGTCGCATATTTTTTCCTCGCATGAGGTCGCATTGTCCCCGCCCCAAACCCGGCTCTGGTCAAGACCTTTTTTTTTTTCCTCACTTGAGGTCGCATATTTTTTCCTCGCATGAGGTAGCATTGTCCCCGCCCCAAACCCGGCTCTGGTCAAGACCACATGTCCCAACACAAGAAGACCCAATGACAAACTGTGTCACTGCAGTGATCCTCTGTGTTCTCACACAAGGGACCTAATGACACATGAATGTCACTGTACCGGTCCCTGTGTCTAGACACATGATCCTAGCCAAAGGTTGGTTATATTAGGGCGCTTGTACAAATATAATTTTTTTATTTTTTTTTCCCTCGCTTGAGGTCGCATATTTTTTCCTCGCATGAGGTCGCATTGTCCCCGCCCCAAACCCGGCTCTGGTCAAGACCACATGTCCCAACACAAGAAGACACAATGACAAACTGTGTCACTGCAGTGATCCTCTGTGTTCTCACACAAGGGACCTATTGAAATTTTTTTTTTCTCGCATGAGGTCGCATATTTTTCCTCGCATGAGGTCGCATTGTACCCGCCCCAAACCCGGCTCTGGTCAAGACCACATGTCCCAACACAAGAAGACCCAATGACAAACTGTGTCACTGTAGTGATCCTCTGTGTTCTCACACAAGGGACCTAATGACACATGAATGTCACTGTACCGGTCCCTGTGTCTAGACACTTTTTTTTTTCCCTCGCTTGAGGTCGCATATTTTTTCCTCGCATGAGGTCGCATTAGTACCCGCCCAAACCCGGCCCTGGTCAAGACCACATGTCCCAACACAAAGAAGACTCCAAAAATGACAACTGTATTCACTTGTAGTGATCTTCTATGTTCTCACACTAGCAGGACCTTAATGACACATGAATGTCATTGTACCGGTCCCTGTGTCTAGGACACATGACTCCTGCCAACTGTCGGTAGTACTATTCTTATACACACAAAGATCCTACCAAAGGTCCGGTTTATAATATATATTAATATAAATATAATATATATATATATATATATATATATATATTTACATATATATATATATAAATATATATATACTATATATATATAATAAAATTTTTTTTCCTCGCTTGAGGGCGCATATTTTTTCCTCGCATGAGGTCGCATTGTCCCCGCCCCACACCCGGCTCTGGTCAAGACCACATGTCCCAACACAAGAAGACCCAATGACAAAATGTGTCACCTAGTGATCCTCTGTGTTCTCACACAAAGGACCTAATGACACATGAATGTCACTGTACCGGTCCCTGTGTCTAGACACATGATCCTAGCCAAATTTTTTTTTTTTTCCTCGCTTGAGGTCGCATTAGTACCCGCCCAAACCCGGCCCTGGTCAAGACCACATGTCCCAACACAAGAAGACCCAATGACAAACTGTGTCACTGTAGTGATCTTCTGTGTTCTCACACATTTTTTTTTTTCTTTTCCTCGCTTGAGGTCGCATATTTTTTCCTCGCATGAGGTCGCATTAGTACCCGCCCAAACCCGGCCCTGGTCAAGACCACATGTCCCAACACAAGAAGACCCAGTGACAAAATGTGTCACCTAGTGATCTTCTGTGTTCTCACACAAGAGACCTAATGACACATGAATGTCACTGTACCGGTCCCTGTGTCTAGACACATGATCCTAGCCAAAGGTCGGTTATATTAGGGCGCATGTCCAAATATAAAAGACTCTTAGGTCTGGGAAGTAAGGTTTAGTAACATTGTGACCGGTAGCTTGGGACTTTGAGAATGAAAGAAAGTACAGAAAAATGGTTTAAGAAAGTTAAATAGAGTTGTTAATAGACTATATGTCTTTGTGAAGGGGAAGTGAAATGAGCAGAAAGTGTGTTTTGAGGGAAGGGACGCGGTAATCCCGTAGGTCCCCTTTTGGGAGATGAAGCTTGGTGTTTTGGGTTTAGTATATCATGTGAGTTCCAAAATATGGTATGACTGATTTGCATGGTAACGTTTTGGTAGTGAGATTAAAGAAGATTGTATGGGTTTTGAGTTTAATCAGCAAAGGGAGAGGACTTTAAATTACGTCCCTTTAAAGGTTTTGGTGAGCGATCAAGAATAAACACGCACGAGAATGTTTTGGTAGATGAACACATTTTAGCAGAGAACAGGGGGGAATGTAAAATCGAGAATAGGATTAAGTGAATCTGATTATGGAACGCGCTCAGCGTAGGATAGCAAGTTTGCTATGTATTAAAATTGTGTAGTGGCGAGCGATGTTTGATGGTTCATTCTGGCGAACAAGCCACTGAAGATGGTTGGTTGCTGTGCACAGAACTCAGTAGTGCTTTACTTCAAATTATGATGCACGAACCAACAAGGACGCTCAACTCCACCTTTAATACAGATGCATGGATAACATAAAGACAATGTCGCCAGTTCAAGATTGTGTTAACAATTTGTCAAGACTACAAGACGAACAGGTATGTTGTGTTAGATGCAGAGACAATAGACAGCAGCTAGGGGCAGCTGTAAGAAATCAAGTGGACTATTGATCTACAAATAAACAAGCCCTGGTGGGTAGACCAGTCTTGTATCAAAAGATACATCGATTAGTTCACACCAGTCCTCACGGGCCTTTTAACAAGGGTTAGGAATTCCTGAAGATACAGAACATGTTGATTGAAGCTTGTAATCATTAGAGACAGCGTCCAGACTATATATCGAGTGAAAATGATGGAGTGAGAGATATATTTCAAACCGTTGCTCATAAACAGTTTTATTTATTATGCGATGGCGGCTCGTGTGGTTAAGGCTTGGGCATGAATTTTGATTTCGGGGATTTGTCTATATTCTTGATGACCTAGCTTTAAAATAAAACCACTGAAGTATAAAAACGCTGTCCTTGACATTCTTTATTCCGCCCAGCTGTCTCCATAACCTCATCTGATATGTCGTGTTGCATGCCTTTATATCGTCATAGATAGGCTTGTAAACACTACGCAGAACATAACACCCCAAGCCTGCAATACTGTCGGGTAGAGACGACGAATGTCCCACTTGACGACACAGTAACATCCAACACTAACCTCATCCGCTGTAACCGGCCACAGTATATAAAGTCATGTAGTAATCCATGGTCCGATAGGGAAGCAGAATTAGTTCAATAGCAATAGTGGTCAGTGGTAGATAAGAAATAGAAGTATTAGTCGGTAGTAGTAGTAAGCAGTGGTGTATGGACATAAAATGTGTTGTTGTCATTGTAGAACATCGAAAGCTACGACTATAGATATAAGTCATAGTATTGGCGGTATATATAACAGATAGTCGAGTGTCGCATACTTAGCACCAGTCTCAGTAGTTAGTTGTAGTCCCAGCTGTGTTAGTTGTCAATAGTGCTCTAGTTATTCAAAATAAATATGGACTAATACTGTACGCAACGGTATCACGGGACTACCACAATAGACCTAGACACAGCCAAAACATGGTAAGATAGTGTGAATTAAGAACAGATACCGAAAGATTATTGGTTAGTGATTCCTATTAAGTCGGTACCGTTACATATTCTAGACTCCTATGCACAAGTCGAGGGCGCGAATTACGAAGAGCAGTAATATTTGCACGTTGATAGTTAGCTCACGATGGACAATGGAGACCAATCCTATGTTATCCCATGCGAGAACAGTATAACATTCCCTTCTCCACCCCCCCCCCCCACCCCCCCCCCCCACCACCCCACCCTCCCCCCCCCCCCCCCCCCCCCCCGCCCCGAATCATTTATTCGTACATAATTAATAATTAATATATACTTATTTTAATGTCGCACCTACCTACGTATTGTAGTGAAATGTACACATAAAATGGAATTATAATTAGTGCCCAAGAACCAGTTAAGTGAACATCACACGCCTAGTTAAAGGGTTTAACTTATGTCCCATAATTTATAATTTACTTCTTCCACGCCTACTACTGAGACACAAATCCAAAATAGAACTCGGTATCCCATCATAATATTGTCCATTTCCAAACACTAAACGTATATACAAGTCTAAGTATGTCATTATAATCAGTCATCTTCCAGCACTGGAGTGCCTATCCAGGACAGTTGTCGAACCGCTAATGATTAGGAAAATGCATGCATATTACTTTATGCATGATAACAAATGCATTTCCCCTTAATTAATTAGTGTCTCCCGTGCTACAGGAAAATCTCGGATCTAATATAATATGGGTGAAAATTCTGCAAGTAATTCTAAGTAATATCTGATTGATATATCTGGAGGAAAAATGAGCTTTTTTGACTTAGCTGTAATCCGGTGTTGTCAGCCCTGGCGCTGGTTGTTAAGGTAGCTGTTCCCATCCACCCTGCTAGCGGTTTCATATATCTACACGTTGCGACTACATAGATTTAAAGTCCTTATGTTATAAGGAAGGTGGCGACCGAATCTATGGCTTTACGGATCTGCTGATCGGTTCAAAAGCGGCCCACGCCCACGAAACTCTGCAACTGTGAATGTTGTCCGCTCTGAACTCGTAAAAGTCTGAAGACATACGGATGACCAAACTCCACAAAACATCATGGATATTTTCTGTCATATGAGAACAGCTATCATTCCCATTGATACCCGCATACACCAGGCATATCAGAATGATACTCTTTCAATCCATTAGAGGACTGTTATGTCATACAATCTGGAGATTACAGGCAAACTTTCCAGGTTATATAAGATATTTACACTTCCCTTTCATACAGTCATACATCTGACATATCAACGTAATTGTCATCTGACTTCATTTCTTGAATTGGCTTTTAGGTCAAGAGTCTAGAGTTTACAGGCAAATGTCCCTGTTATATAGGATATTTATACTTCACTATTATATAGCCATACACCAGGCATATCAACGTTATAGTCCTCGGAGCTTATTTCTTGAGATGATTATTATGTCATACAGTATAGAGATTAAAGGCAAACTTAGGCCTATGCAACTTCAGGAGTTAATTAGTTTAGTCAATCTCTTTTCACAGGAACTGTGTTCTACAATGATAGTCAGGGCCTTCACATAATGATGAATAGCAATAAAATATAATACATTTATATTTCACAAATAGATATTGTTATGATTAAAATTCACAACGATTGTGCCTATTATATGGTTAGCTCAACAGGGCTCTTTGTTTGTTTTTTATTTTATTGGGTCAATGAATAAAGTCGGGTGAGTGACATTTCAAGCCCGATGTGCGTGGCTTGGGCTACTCGTGAAAAAATAGAGTGAGCCCAGATAAGTGCCGGCATGCCTCTATACAATTGTCGAGTCAATGGCGACTCTTGCTTGGACGTACTGTGCTTCGGTGGAAGTATGTGTTTTGCACGCTCCTTATTGTTTATTATTATAGTCTGTTTATGAGTGTATTATTTTTTTTATAATGTGGAGTTTCACTGTGTTTATCAACTATACCATCAAGATCAACGGTGAGACACTAGTATCTCCAGACTTAGTCATCTGACTTGAATCCTTTGTCCGCTGTGATAGACTAACAAGGACAGTGTAATTATAGTATAATTGTCAGTGCACGAGTGTTGCGTGCGTGTACAAGAGATATTTACTATCCCAAATTTAAAATAACTTATCATATGAGAACCTAAAGGACAGCGTTCCCTGACATGAAACTCCTGATGTGCCATACGGTGATTTCGTTAATGCATAGTATCTGCCTTTACTTTGTTGGCTTATACTATGGTATGTGGTAGCTGTGTGCCTGTCTGAAATAAATCTGTATATTGTCACGTCCTGGTCAGTTGTGAAGCAATAATTCGGTGTGGTGAGAATTTTATGTTGGCAGAGTCAAGATGATTAGCGTACACCCTAGAGCATAGTCCTCAAGGCCACTGGAACAACTTGTACTAGCCACTATACCATCACCATCTAGAATAAGAACCCTCATTACATACAGACTATAGTAAGTGTTCCACCTGGTACTAGTTCCACGCTGAGCAGATCTCATACCACTGTTATCGACCACCTACTGTTTTGGAGTGAACCTGGAGTGGCCACACTACTCAGTTGACAGAGTACCTGGGTCCTTGAACTTTAGCCAATTATCTAAGTGACGAAATTGTCCCAGTCCGTGTCAGGTCCACAGGACACCTAAAACTCCAAAAAAGCTGGCTATTTCATTAAGTCGCAGGACCTAGTTTGATGTTTCTTGTAAACAGTGCTTCCGTAGCACCGTCGGTGGCGTATAAGAGTAATGGTAAGTATCACCGCCCAGAAGTATTAAGACTATAGTCAACAGTAATAAAGTTTAAAATAGGTGCATTTGTTACACAAAAACAAATATTGACGATACGATTCTGTTACTTTATTAATCACTTCACTAAGTCCCGTCCCTTCTACCCGTGTGTGAAGAAGGACGCTTGGAAGAGAGTGCGCCCGACCATCGTCTCTTCACAGCTAGTTACTTCTTCCTAGGCCTGGTTCTCCAATTCTAGTCCTCGGTCTCAATTCAAAGATTGTCTAATGTTCGCTGCCTCCACAGCGCCCCCCACGACTCTGTGATCGTCCTGGAGAGTCTTGGACTCCCTGCAGCCTCCTTTCGTTTACATGCTTTGTCGTGGTAGCCACGATCTTCCTCCCATTCTAACGCAGGATACACTAGGCCCAAACCACCATCTTACGTTGGGGATTGCTGTTCCCTGTATTCTATTCCCATTTGGGTACTGCACAAGCGTGATGGGGGTTTTTAGCGGCGCCCTTGACAGAGGATCCGTCACATGGGGGCTATACGCTGTGACCCATGATCTCTTCTATGATTATTTCAACACACTTTTTCATCAGCATCACCTCATTGTTCTGGAGGTCTTGCGGATCTTGCGCTTTTGTGGGTGTTGTATGTTTTCTAGTCTTTGCCCATAGACTCGCAATCCATAACGTGTTCACAAGACTGGGACATAGGGTGCGTAGCTGGAGCTGGTTATCTACAGCCTATCTCTCCGTTCCGTGTTTCGTTACACAACCATCTTTCTGTGGCTAGAGGAGATCACCGATTCATTTATCGGCTGACAGGGAAAAAAAAAGATCTCTCCTCAGCCGTCTGCATATCTCTTCCTTTTCTTGCTTTTCGGACGTTTGGCAGTGTGCCAACTTCTGATCTTTGCATGATGCCTCCCTTTCTCACGCGAGTCATAATAGAGCTTCCTGCTCAGATATTTTAAAGTGTGTCGACATGCCTCCATGGACCGTGTTTCTCCCAACTTAAATTACCCTGTACTGTCGATGAGTAACATAATCTTTCTTCTACGAATGAATATCCCTATGGATATATGTTTTTTTTTAGAGTTCATGGCTGTATCGACCATCCCTCCTCTATCCTCCCAGTAACTCTTCCTTCTACAGTCCTATGCCCAGACGTCTAGGGATTAGGTAGCATGTGACCTTCTCGTTCCATGCATTTAGCAATCAGACGGTCCAACTATACGATCAGCCAGAATGCCTCAAGCTCCGACAATATAGTCCTCGTCTCGAATCTTCCCAGTCTATACACCCCACTACGTGGAACCGACTTTCTTAGTTTCTCTCCTTACATCCATGCCTTCGATAGACCAAAGTCCATGTCCCATAAGCGTTAGTATTCTCATGTAATTGCAGCATGCTATGGTATAAGAGTGAATAGGATAATACACCTTTGTTCTTATACACCTAGGTCGGTGCGTCCCTGAAACTCTTCCCTGACTAAAGGAGAAGCTTTGACTGTCCTCACATACTTTCTGCAAGACTTCGTTAGAAAGCTCTCTGTACTAGCATGAATCCATCGCAGGTGAATTGAAGAACTATATTCATTCCTTGACAAAACAGTCCCACCAAAGTATCTTGCTCACAAGGGACACCCTATGTCAAACGCCACACGCCTTTTCCTGATATCATGGAAAACAAAGCATGGATCCCCCACTCTCTTATACTCAAGGTCCCCTTTTCAATCTCCCAGCTGTCTGAGTGTGTACTGAGTAGTGAATGTTACGTTCTTGGAGTACTTACAGGTGTAATGCCTCGGTGAATCCGCATCTGGACCTTCATTCCCAATCTGTGGCCTCTCAGCCTTAGACGTCGGAGGCGGAGTCTGGTTGCGTGCTTAGGATTCGTATAAGTATAGATTTTAACCAGTCGGACACTTGACGAAAGCGGATGATCGCCTCTATGGTTTCTCCAACATTTGTCGATTGTTCACCTTTGTTTTAAAAATTGGTGTTATGATGGCCGTAAATCTCCAACTCCCTTATGGTATGGTCGCTGATGCTCAAGTGCCTGTAGGCGACTTTAAAGAGTGATAGCTCGCTGAATGTCTCCCATGTACTAAACCCTTCTCTGCGTGTTATACCATCATGAACTTGCTGCTTTATGCCCAAGTCTGATTAATCCTCCAGTGCCTGCTTCCCCTCAGTTCTTTATCATTTATGTCATCTTCCACCTGATTCATTGTGTTTTCTTTCTGTGCTAGTGTTATATTATATCGGTGTCCTATCCTGCTCACCATCAAGGAGTTTCTGAGAAATATCGCACTTTCCATCTTTCCACGAACTTGCCCTTCGGACGGCAGTAAGCCATTTTGCTCTGCTTGTCCTATATACTTATTTGAGAGGGCACTTGTTTTTTTTCCTCACATGTTCTTTTGGGTCTTATAGTTCCAAATTGTCTGGGTCTAACGTCTGTGTGCATCTTTTTACTTGCTTTTCTCCCCAAATTTTCTTCCTTGAATTCTGTGTTTGGCTGCTAGCACTTATGTTCTATGCTTTGTTCTCTGAGTTCGTCACATATATTCTATATTTTTCCATTTGTCCTGTTGTGTTTTTAGCCCTAAGTATGTTTCCATGCCATTTTCTTCTCTCTTATTTTCTCTTTGACTTCCTCTGTCCACCAAGGTGTCCTCTTTCTCTGGTTCCCAAGTCGGACTTAAAGCATGCTTCTGCAAGCAGCTGTCTTTATGTATATCCTTGAATTTATTCCAGGAGGGTTTTTTCCCAAGTCATCAGGTCGTTCTTCTGTGTTGCTCACTGCTGTGTAGCAGATACAAAAGCACCTTGAATATCTGGTCTAAATTTATGGCTCTCTAAGCTTGTAGGTCCTAATGTCATTTCTCCTGCTCGTTTTTACATGGGTTTCTTGCGTGATGTTGGGCAGTTCCTAGGCTGAGAACTCTTTCAGTTGTACGTTTGATTGTTCGCAGGTGCCGAGTGATCACTTCCAATCTCTGGCCCCCTCCAGACTCTTGCATTCGGAATATTGAATGAGCTTTTCCGAACAATGGCATAGTCGATCACTGACTTCTCATTCCTGGTGGGATACATCTACATCTACGTGTATGCCATGGTCATGCGCTTTTCATGCGGGGAACTTTTGTGTTTGTAATGATCAAGATTCTGCTCCACTGCCCGACATCCTAAGGTAGTCGCTTTCCACATTGTCATATTGACGCGTATTCTTTCTCCATATCTTCCGAGAACTCCCCCATCTACAGCAAGGTCTTTTACCAGAACTCTGGCATTGTAAAAACTACAGAGCATAAATAATCTATCATACTAAGTGCTGTCAATCCCTGAGTCTCTGTCGCAGTCTATACGCGGCTCTACCTCCTAGCCCCTATTGCATCTCATCCACACATTGGCCCATCCATATGTACCATGGTTGACAATGGTTCTCTCTTCTATTAGTTATACCAACCATACTCGCGACCGAGACCCTAAAGTTTCCATCCATTTGCATACTATACTTTTTTGCTTTTGGGCACAATGATCACCCCACGACCCTTGAAGCTCATTACGCTATGGGTTACAACCACTATGTTTAGAGCAAAAAACACGTGTTGCCCATCGAGATCCATGACTCACCTTGTCCTTTTTTCTACCAGTTTCGTTATAGCCGAGTGTATTCTATTAGTTTTGTATACCTCATCTCTTCCACCAATCACCTTTCCTCTCACCTCATCTTAAACTCTTCATGTATTCATGTTCCATACCAGTTCGTGCGTCGTTGTCCGTTCCAGTTCGTCGCCTTTAGAACATCAGTCCCCGGTTTTTTCTCTTGAAGTCCTCGGTATCCATGATTTAACAGCAAACAGGTGATACGTTGGCTATTACGTGCACCCTTTGCTACTGGTGGATCGGGCGCGCCACCATACGGCTCAATGGCAGGCCGCCCTCTCATTTTATCCGGGCTTGGGACCCGGCATTGGCCGGACGAGTAGTCAGTTTGACGATGTAAGTCGGCTCTATTCGACTGGAGAAAACAATCTCGTCTAAGGACGTTCAGACGATGTTTCGAGTTACCTCGTTCTGCCGTTAAATCAACACTATGTTTATCCGATATTGAGTATTTCTATGGTGAATTCATGTCACGGTCTCTTTCAAATAAAACTTTGCTAACTAAAAAAAAGCCCGGTCTATGTCTCCTACCTGGAAAGAACCTTATAGCTAAACTGCGGACACAGCCTCTGATGCCCGCAATATTTGATTTTTATCCCATTTCGTTTCTAGACAAATGTTTCTTGATTGGCCATATTGGAATCTTTGATATGTATGATATGGAACCAAACGCCTATATACAAAAGCGTGTTAGTGTTTGCACTATTATACCAGACGTGAGACAAGAGGCTTCACCTTTCTACTTCATTACTCTAAGGGTTATAGGCAAACCTTACTTGGAGCGTCTTGATTAACTCATAAGGCGTCCGCGTCTTTTATGTGTTTTTTTCTGTTTTGTCCTCGATGAGCTGGTGATAATTTATCTCCCCCACACATCACCTTCAGTTGAAATTGTGGTTATACATTATTTACACAATTGAGGCATTATTTGTGACAAGACAAATACATTTTGTCTGCATTATAAATAGTAGCTTTAAATTATAGCACATCGTCCCAATCGTTTAAGCTGCGAGGAATTGGGCCAACCATTCCTAACGAAGCCAATTCCCGGTCTCCCTTTTTAACTTATTAACAAGAAAAAAAACCACGTTTTTTAACCCACCGCTTAAAATTGACAATTCTTATCAATTAATTACTCTAAAACAAAATGTGAACATACCCACCACCAGATACCTCATGTGAACCAAAGTCTACGATCGCACCTAACATTTATAGGCGTACTGTGTTGATTTCATGGATGTAATGATTAAACAGATGGCACACCCAAGAGGTAGGATGCATAAAGTGATTATAAGGACCAAGTGATCCACTCTTGATATAAAGTGTAAAGTGCTGGCCCAGGCCCAAAGCACGCGCTTGACTATGTCGGCGAAACTGTCAGTTGTGGTCCTCAACTGCCAGGTTCTGTGAGGTGAGAGATTTGCCTATTCCGCCTCAGTTCTGCTACGACGAAGGGATGTCTTAAACTGCAATGTTCCTGGCAGTCCCATGTTGCCTGTAATAAACATTTTTACGCAAGTGCGAAAAGGCCGTAATGTAATCGATCTTGTGCAGGGGTTGGTAACTCGTGGTCGGCCACGTCTATGGCGATCAGCAGTGGATCCAGTTTTGGTGAAACGAGCTTGAATGCGTGATAAGTAGTGTTCCTGTGAACACTGAAATGTTGTGATACAGCTAATATAGTCGCCACCAGCAGCCTAACATCCCCTATAGCTAAATTGTCGCTGATTGTTGGTTCAATCTTGGCATTGTCAAAAAAGATGTTTCTGTTGGACTCTTTGTACTCTCTATTTCAACAATTACGTTTTCACATGCTTGTGATTAGAGCTACACACTTACCTTCCTTTTATCTCTGATAAATTCTCCCCTACGGCACTTTTCACGTGATTTATCTTGCACCGTGATTATCTCCCCATGAATAGTGCGATCCAATTGTAATTGCACGGGTAAGTGAACAACACTCACACAGAAATTTGTGCCATTTTGCATTTGAGTTCACCCAAGAACACAAGCACAGTGCCCTGTTGAGTGCTGCATACTTACTTTTTCCATGAGTATACATAACGTCGGCTTCAGAAGAAGCCACCGACACTATAAACAACGAAGATCTCGAAAAGTATATTTTGAAAAAAAACAAAAAAAAACAATAAACTCTCTACTAGGTCACTAGTCCATAAACAGAAACCGTACAAAGTACGATAAACGACCAGTCAAAAACAAAGTTTGTACAGATATAATAGACAATCAATAACAAAGTCTGAGCAAGCTGTTTTTATTTAGGGCACTTAACAAAACATGGAAATGTTTTGAATGACAATTCGCTAGTGACGGCAGAAGCCAGCTAACCAGATTTGGCAGCTTTGATGACCATCAGTGAAGTTTATAGCTAAGAACTCAGAATTTGCCAAGACGACGATGATCTGAGAAATTGTATTTTTTATAATGAATTGAATTTTAGCGTTTGCTATTATACTTCTTATAATGAATTGCACGTAAACACGTGATTACTCTGCAATTTAATAAATAACAGCAGACCTTATCTTCATTATTAGCGTCATCTCCACTAATTTCTGCGTCTTCTTCCTCGGCGCTCCGTCCCTCAAAACAATGTTGTGATCATCCACGTCATCATCATCGTAATGATCATTTCTTCAACTTCCTGTGGAACATAGGTCTTCCAGCGATTAACACCAAGTCTCCATTTTGTGCCTTCTGCATAAGCCCTCTCCAGGTCTTCTTTATTCCTCCGACGCCTGTCTCCCATTCCCTTGTGTTTTAAGCTTCCTTTTATTTCTTTGACCTTGAGGATTTTATAACACGAACAGCCTTGTAATGCAACCAGCTGGTTTCTTCAGTGTATGTCCGATCTAAGTTAAATCTGTACCTCACACTCTACATGCTTAGATTTGATATTTTTGGTGTACTTATCAACAACCTGAATTTAGCTTTTTTTACACGTACGCCCGACCTAATTACTCGAGGCGAACAATCTCCTAGTCCTAGTATGGTCTAAACCTGAAACTGATTTTACGTGAGTATCCTATTTTCCCCTGATACGCTGACAGGTGTCCCTCTCGCCATTCCAGAAGCAGATACACGCCGTCTTCGGAAGAGTAACCCATTAGAAGACTGGGTCGGCTCAGAAAACCGTTCATGGTTATTCCAGTTCCCCTGAGTCGACGGACACTACTTCTACATAGTGTCTTCATCCCAGGGTAATTTGAACCTGGATCACCCGAATCATCAGCGCAGTATGGAAACCATTACACCATGCAACAGCTCCCTTGTCATTACCTCTATCCTTATCATAATACTCTTTCCTACGCAAGCACTCATCTTATGAACCAAGTTATATATGTTAAAAAAAGTCTTGTTTTGGATTTGTTGGTTCATTTGTATATAGTGGGCTATACAATCTTGTCACCACAACTGTATAACATCCGATCACTAGCCTACTACTAATACATCCATACCGCAGTAACCTAACACATAGTATCATGATGTAACAACGCTCCCGAACACTGTGCCACCTGCTCTCGATTGTCGACGAAAGCTACCCCAGAACCCTCAATCCAGGAAAAGAATACTATATACTTCAGGAGCTAATCTGCTCTTATCGAACTCTTCGACTCACACACCTCACCCCATTCAAAGCACCTTTGCCGCTATTTCCACCCCCCCCCCCCACCTCCAAACAATAACGCACTCTTTCTTACACCTGAACAACGTCCCCCACACTATCTAAGTCCCGTCCTACCCCCCCAACCACCATTCTCAATTTCACTACTTATAACACCCCCTTGTGAATTCCCTTAACCTAAGTCTGTCCTCGAAAATCCTGGACAAATCGTCTTTTCTACCATTTTACATTACCCACATTTATCCAATATACCATACCCACGTCTCTACAACATCCCCACTCCTCTCATACGCTCTCCCACCCGCTCCATCATATTTCTCACCACAACCCACTACCCCTAACATCCATCCCTTTTCAATCACCCCCATCCCCACCCCACATACCACCCCCACTCCCCACCCCCCCCCCCACCCCCCCCACCCCCCCCCCCCACCACCCCCCCCCACCCCCACCCCCCCGCCCCCCACCCCCGCCCGCCCCACCCCCCCCCCCCACCCCCCCCCCCCCCCCCCCCCCCCCCCCCCCCCCCCCCCCCTCCCCACCACCTCCCTCCCCCCCCCCCCCCCCCATAGAACTCCGTACTAGAGTCATTGTTTCCATTTGTCCCACTTCACTTCATATGTCCAGACAAGCGTATCGCCCATCCCTGAGAGATTAATTGAATCACTAAACATGATATTACCACATTGACTCCAGGTAGATGCGAGCATGACGTGTTTGCTTAAGATTGCAAAATCACTTCCGTCTCGACTGGCAAGGCGGGTTTAATTGTATAAACCACGGTGTGTCTAGACAGGCAGCAAGATTTGCGATACGTCCTGTGATACACGAAATCGGCAGAGTCTGATAAACTAAGTAATCAGACTTCCGAATTACTTGGGAGAGGTGATTATAGATAAACGCAATCTTGGAAGACATTTTGAAGAGTGAGCAGGAAGTGTGAAATAAGTCAACTTTGACAACATTTTACGGACATTACTACTCCATGTATGGACGATGACTGCTTGAATTTTTCAAACGTATGAGTCATGAAAAATATTACACGGGGAAACGTTGTCATAACATGAACTTTTCAATGTATTGGCTGGCATTTGAGGCACGAATAATCAATCGCGTTGCTTGGGAATTTCTCAGAAAACGCCAGCGGGAAGCGTGGGACGGGAACCTACGAAATAACGTAGGATAAGTTTGACATATGACACTGCATTCCATAAATTGTCAACGTAGACAGCTCGGACCTTGCCACAGAAAAGAATAGAGTTGGATTCTGAATTTATTGGACCAGATAAAAAGTATTAAGAGCATCTCTGTAATTCAGTAGAAAACTCGCCAATATTAATACGGGACCCGAAACTTTACAGAACCACTCACAAGTCAAAAAGGGATTCTGAAATAGAACTAATACCCCAGACGTGTGTTCGAGGCATCTGTGTTAAGTTGCCAAGACTATTCTACTGAGCAAGAAATATATCTTCCCTATAGGTGTAGCTTGTAAACATAAATTTTATGCTATGAATTTGACATGTTAGTGGTGTTAAAGATTCATACTAGGCTGGCAATCTCAGCATGTGAATAAGATACATTCAAGTGCTGGTGATCGCTTCATGCTAGTTCTCACGAAAGAAACAAAAGCATAGGTAACCCTAGACTCCGAATGGAGCAGGGAGAGAGTGATGACTACATCAACCTGTGCATAATTGTATATTATCATTTTGTGAATGTATGTAAAAATCTGTTGCTTCGGGCAAAAGCCACTGCGGCTGTCTAGTCAAACATTTTTCCTTAAATTAAACTGACATACTGGTGATTTTTCATCACTTGCCCTAAGTGATATGATATATGCTCAGGAAGAGTAAAAAATCTGAGAAAACAAACGGCTGACGAACTGCGGGAAAAAACACCTGATTAACATCAGGAAAACAAATATTTAGCAGCGGAATTTCTTCTTTTATTTCATCTAAAGTTTGTGGTACCGGTACGAGGTGACCCGAGTATTTGTGGTACGTCCCGGAGAGACCATTTGCTGTACTACGTGTCTGTGGTTCGAAGCTTGAGATCGACACCTGAAGATTCTTGCCTCGACCAGGAGCGGTTACTTCCTGAACTGATCTGGAAACATGTCCCTCTCCACAGAGACGAATCTACGGGAAAGCAGAATCGGAATTTCAGCATTTTGGCAAGTTCCAATTTTAACAGGCCAAACACGACCGAACTTTATTTGCCTATATTCATCAAGCTTAAATAATTTCCATGAAGAAACCTTTTTTTTTAAAATCATCAACGAACATTTATTTACATGTGTTAAAGTAATTGATCATCACATTTGTATATGTTGATTTTGATAAATTCATAGTGGAATTAATTATTACAGAGCGAAAGGCACACGCGTGAATCCGGATTTTAATATATATATAGTTATATCTACATCTGAAGAGCCAATAATAATAATAATAGGAGGAATTTCGTTGAATTAAATCAGCTGGGGGTTTGAATGAGCTAAATCATACAATATACATCTTCATAAAAGGCAGCGGGTCAGATAAAAAGTTAACCTGCTCAGACGCATTCAGCATTGTTCTTGACGTCTGAAATATCTTGTGAATACTACCTCGAGGCAGAAGCATCATTATCCTTCTATCTACAACTCTGCCAAGAGTAATCTTGTGCGAAGGTAGACACCTTTGATGACCCACATTAGAAACTCTAGGTTTTGGCACCTGTTGACGTTAAGCCGATATGCTTGGCTGGCTCACGTGAAACTAGAGGAGCAGAAGTGCGGGGCCCTATACAATTGTGTGTCATGGCGAGTGGTCGTATGTGTTTGAGCTCCTTATTGTTAAACTACTACCACTACTGCAGAAAGCAAGGGGAGGCAACCCGTGACAGACATCTCACCAATTATTGCTGGTCAACCAGTTTCGGTTGTAGAATAGATGAGAAAGGTTATAGCAAGATCTAGATCATCAAGCTGTTTTGTGTTTAAACATTCTTTATGCCAAATGTATAGGTTTTTCCTTAATGAAATAAGGGGTTTCAGTTATCCAGACTCCTTTCGACTTTCTGCGTATCGCTTCATTATCCTCTGTGATAGAGAGCCTACTTTCTTCCTGGACATCTTAGCTGAATGATTTACTTTGGACGACTCGTTCATGTTTGTGACTGAAATTGTGGTGGTTATAATTTTCTACAGGATGAGACGCCCAACCCTCCTTGATCGCATAGTGCATAGTAGCTTACAGTGTTAGCTATTCTCCGCTCCATTGAAACGTCAGTATTAATGAGAGCTGTAAACCAATGTCCTTGAATACAGAAGGTTGGATACCAAGCCCATTATTGTGATCACTTCTTCCTAGGGTGTCGGGGGACCACGATGTTCAATTTAAAGCTTGATTTTGTGTGCCATTATCCTTAGTAAGTTTTTTGAGTATAAAACATTTTTGTGCTAATATCCTTACTAAGTTTTTTTAGTATAAAACATTTTTGTGCTAATATCCTTACTAAGTTTTTTTTTAGTATAAAACATTTTTGTGCTAATATCCTTACTAAGTTTTTTTAGTATAAAACATTTTTGTGCTAATATCCTTACTAAGTTTTGTTTAGTATAAAACATTTTTGTGCTAATATCCTTACTAAGTTTTTTTAGTATAAAACATTTTTGTGCTAATATCCTTACTAAGTTTTTTTAGTATAAAACATTTTTGTGCTAATATCCTTACTAAGTTTTTTTTAGTATAAAACATTTTTGTGCTAATATCCTTACTAAGTTTTTTTAGTATAAAACATTTTTGTGCTAATATCCTTACTAACATTTTTGGTATAGAATATTTTTGAGCTAATATCCTTACTAAATATTTTGGTACAGATTTTTTTGTTCTAATATCCTTACTGTTTTTTGGTATAGTATTTTTTTGTGCTAATATCCTTACTAAGTTTTTTTGGTGGAGAATTTTCGTGCTAATATCCTTACTAAGTTTTTTGGTATAGAACTTTTTTGTGCTAATTTCCTTACTAAGGTTTTTGGTATAAAACATGTTTGTGCTAATATCCTTACTAAGTTTTTTGGCAAAGAACTGTTTTGTTGGCCGACCCTGTCCTTTTAAGGATATTGTGTGACATTATTCGGCGCCTGTCGTGCTTAGATAGGTTTTAAAGTTATTTAAGGCCCCGCCTGCGTATGGGAGATGGTTATAATACGTGAGAAGTAAAGTGTAAGAAATAGATTTTCACTAGTGAATAGTTTAAGGAGAAGATCTGTCTCTCGACTGAATAGTTCATCTAGTCCAGCCTATCTATACGACTGCATATTAGTATAAGACAATCTTGCACCCCCTTATATTGAGAAATATAAGTTTACTAAACACACACACACACACACACACACACACACACACACGCACGCACGCACACACACACACACACACACACAGCAATGTGACAACAAGACACACAAACGTGAAAAAACTATAGCTAAATGGGTATGGGTCTGACCAACACACACAAAGGTAATTCTTTTTGTTGTTTATTATCACTAAACTTTACAACATCGAATATCTAAAAGAGAAAGATCAGATACATCAGAATTACATGCATAGAAAAAAATAACAGAATACCTATGCCCTCCCCTCGTTGAGAAGATAAGAACCCAACCAAGTTAATAACCCCAAAGGTCAAAGGTTAGCGATAGGTTACAGTATAGACAGTAAAGAAACAAAGTTCATAATACGTGCTAATCCGTAAAGTAAACAATAGTTAAAGCAAAATAACTAGTTTGGTACAAGCTACCGTAACAAGAACAAATATTCAATCTCTCTCTCTCTGACATCCATGGCCACGCTCTCTCTCTCCTTACCTAATCTTGGTGATATTTCCTGGAATGTACAGTTATCCTGAATATATTTATCGATATTGATAGTGTTAGGGTACAGTGCCAAATTTGGCCCCAGTCCAGCCTTGACAATACTTTATTAGGTGGACGCCAAGTTTGGTGAGGTAATCCTGGATCGATAGTGTCATCTCGAATAGTTAATAGTAGGAAAATCGAGATCTAGAGTTCACAGCAAAGAATGGACAAACAAATACTTCTGGTATTTGGACACACAGCTAGTTGCTAAAAATTGTTACTGATGATGGTAAGTAATTGATTTGTAAATCCTATCGGCTGGCTCTGGCGAGTGCCGATTCTGAAATAGCGTAACTCTCCTGGATAAATATCCTCTTGGAAAAAATGACTATCAGTAGTCGGGAGAACAGTTATTGTTATTTCACCACAATGGGCTGATAAAAATGCAAGAAAATATATCTGGGCATTTTGTAAGTCCAGTTGAAATTTACCATTACAATGTTCGTTAGTCTCTGTAGCCCGTCCTGTTCAGAACTGAAACTTGAAGACGCGTCAGCCAACAAAAGACAACTTTAATCCAATCAGTAAAAATAGAGACAAGTCCCAAGATATAGCCACATAAAAAAACCGCTGGTCGCCGTTGATCAGATTGCCTAAGGATATAGGAACATTATGAAAAAACTACTTAGCGGGTGCAAGTTTGGTTGAGGCATGCAGCCTTTTCCACCCTCCTGCTCCGGTCAACGATCAACGCATAATGTCAATTATGATTAAATTATCCCTACGCGCACTCAACAAATATCGCCTGTCATTAATAACTATTATATTTTCAGCGTCTGTTTGTTTAATCGCATGATATAATCAAACACAGTCACTTACTAAATTACACGCAATGAAATAAAAGTGAATTGTATTCCGTCAATTATCAGTCGCCTATTGTATTTATTTAGTCAACTAAACCGTCTCTTTCCGTGTGATAGCGGGTGATTAAATTTACATTACAACTGAAATATCTGGAATAAAAATAGCTACGCGTTATTTAATTCGCTAGTCTTAACACCTAGAAAATCACACTGAATTTAAGATGCTAAAACTTTTAACACTTTAATACGCTTAAGCACAAATTTATATATTACCAGAAATCCAGAAAGAAACACCACGATCTATTAACACATCTCTTCCCTATGGTTCTAGATAACTTGTTTATACTCTCCGATAGAAATCTGAGCGACTCTGATAATGATTTTAGAAAGACGCAGTTTATATACGATCATGCTGTTTTGATCTCTAGAAGATATGAATTCTCACACTCCGTTTCCCCGCAGAGAAATCTGATACTACGTTTCCCAGATCAAGGGTTTAACTGTCGCTTCTCCCGGCCGTTGCTAATCGGCAACAAATGCTCAACCCGTGTAGCGGGCTCCTGTCTGAGATTTTCCCTGTTTCTCGAGATCAAAGGATTTGCTCCCCTTATAGAGAATCTTCAAAGGCTGTTACCTTTCCACGTGTTTTCTACGTGCGATCTGCTCGTCATCGTAGTATTGACAGATTCGCTCGCGTGAGAAACTTGCGTAAACGAACGTGGTTAGCCCCCTGCTATGAATGACAGGTTGCGAAAGTTGGTAAACAAGCTCTTTTGATATGGTCAAGTAAAAGAAGAGGCGTGGATTAAAAGGTGAGTCAGACAGGCAGAAAAATGCGTGACTTTGTTAGCGAATCTTAAAACTACTCTGAGGTCACGAAAGGCTGCCTGATACAGGAGGCTTCATTTCCATTATACGTCACAGCGCCATTTTACTAGAAAGTTATAAGTTTTGTTTTGTTTTGTTTTCGCTATATTTAGATCAGATCAGCTACCACTTCCCATCAAAGGTCAGCTGCAGTGCACCTCTAACATTTTTGGCTGGCCTTGATAGTACACTCTGATTGGCTCATTCTTGTCCCCTTCTTGCTGTTTTTTCTTCCAGCTTTAAGCCTTCCCATTATAACTTTACATGAGCATTGTGATGGATTTCCATACTGTCTGTTGTTTGATTCTATTTATAGAATATCGCAACTCAATGTTGTAAATTTATCATACTGCTACAGCAAGCATCGCTGCGAGAGCTGATTAATAATTTAGAAGAGGGCCAGATGCTTAGGTGGGTCCATGTTTCTGGTTGGGGGGAGAGTGAATTATAATATTTACGTGATATTTATGGGTTTTAGTGTCTTCTATTTAGTTGTATAGCTCCTGTCGTCTAGTATCGTCAGAATATTATGTCCTTGAAATAATCGATTGTCGTCTTGTCTGCAAGCCGTTAAAAGTAAGTAACTACGGAAAATGATTGCTTACTCGATTACTTGCATGACTGCTTGTATTAAATCAATCGTGCCTGTAAGGTCAGTCAGTAAATTCAAGTACCTGATTCAAGTATTTGGGTAATTTCGTAGAAGAGATTAGAGATCTCAAAGACTGCCTTAGAGGCCAGCACTGGGGTTCATCAGTGACGCGCTAGCAGTTACTCATCACCATCATCATCCTGCAGCTTTTCAAGGAGTTTTAAACAAGCTTAGGCAAAGTCTTCCAGTCCTGTGCCATCAGCTCACGGTCTTTCCATGCCGTCCTCACACGTCATCGTTTTCGTCGTCATCGTCATTATCATTCTCATCATCAACATCATCTTAAACATCATCATCATTCATGATCACCTTTCATCTCTCCATGGATCATAAGACCTCAACAAACATATGCCAAGCCTTCCCGTCCTGTGTCATTCGTTCTAGGTTTTATCATGCCTTCTTTATCCTGTTCGTGTCTGACTCCAGTTCTTTTCTCCGTGTGTTTTTGGTCTCCTTCTACTTCGCATAATATGATGATTCCAGAAAATAAACTGCCTTGTAATGCTATCAACAAGTTTCCACAATGTGTCCATCCAACGCCAGCATCAACTTCCTATCTCCTGTTCAGTTATCACTTGTGATCAGTTCCATATTGGTGATCTTCTCATGTCATTTTAATTCTTTTATTCTACTCTAGCAGACATTTATGAACGTCTGCAGGTTCTTGCTTGTTGTCTTTGCTGTAATCCATGCTTCAGAGCCTCAAATTTCCTTGATGACTGTGCTACCAATGATTTTGATTCTTGAGCTGGACCTTATTTAAGCGGGCATTTGTTATGCAAATAAAAAGAAAGGTTTGCGTGATGTTGTGCTTTAGGCTGCCGGTTTGCATTATCTTATTCCGCATATTACCTCTTCCGCTCGCTCATCAACTCATAATATATGAAGAAATATCACACGCATTAAACATTCAAAAAATGGTGATTCAGTCAAACTCATTATGAATGTAAATGTAGTTTATAGTTTCATATGAACTTTTTAAGAGCACATTAACCATTACAGTGATGTTGATTGGGCATACTTTGATCACTGGTACACATTTGTTAGAATAGGGCGCGTCGCATGGAAGGCTAACAAACAAATAATGAAGTTCTTGAAAAACTAGGAATGAAAATAAAATGAAAGAATGTGATTAGAGCTTTGCAGATAAGATATTGTGGTCGTATAAAAAGACATAAAACTATGTTGAAAACCATAGAAAGAAAAATTGAAAGCAATGAGAAGACAGCGCTGTAAGTGAGAAGACAACATAAAAACATAGACGATGTCGTGAAACGAGTGTGTGTAAACCCACTTCTTAGTTTAATTATTATGTCTGGAGACAAATTTGCCCCAGCCAATCAACGCACAGTCGCTGAGCCAGAATAAATTACACGAAATATACGCCAGGAAAAACTTAAGCCCTGTTTTTCGGATGTCGGTGGCGGCCATCTTGTCACCCAATATTGCGGAAAAACAGAATAACATTAGCCATAAGCCCTGTTTTTCTGGGACTCTTTTCGGTCAAGGACGGTACGGAGCATAGTACGAAACCGCATACAGCCAATCAGCAAGCTTTCCTTAAGCAGTAAAAGTTCCCGCATCTACCTATATATACGGGCGAATTTTATGCATAATCACATAACACCGACACGAAGCCAGAGAGACGACCGACTGAAGAAGAGGAGCTGTCAACCTTGATTTTTTGCTTACCTGCGTGCATTGACCTGGCAGACTGCTTCATTAGTCGAGTCACTGGCCTGTTTAAATCTTGGAGGGTAAATATAATTTACTATTTGTAGGCAAATAGGCCAGCAGCAGATATATAATGTTGGTATTGGTTGTGTGTCATTTATACTACCTACATCTGTATATATTTTATATAAATTGTTTTAATATGAATGTATCAGGTTACTGATTGTATCTTGGGGGAATTAGGTATAATGATTGTATTTCCTGATATGATTGAATAGACGAAGACTAATAGGACTCATACTTCAATCTATTGTGTCCTATAACTTCAATCTATTGTCTCATATAAAACCAGCTGCAATATAACCAAAACAGTCCTTGTTAGGACTCAATCTATTGTCTCATCTAACTCCAATCTATTGTGCCATATAACTCCAACCTGATATATCACCAAACAGTCCTCGTCTCATATAATTCCTACCAGCCAGTTTAGCACTTGTCAGAGAGGGCCTGGTATATTATACGGGGAAGGAAACGGTTGTATCACACCAAGGGTACAGATTATTGGATGTATTCATGTATTGAATTTATATTATTGGATGTATTCATGTATTGAATTTATATTATTGGATATATTCATGTATTAATTTATCAGAAAGAATGTTTTGCAAGTAGACACCTGTCTTGTCTCGCTATTGCTAAATCATACTGAGCCATGTTGTCATTCATCCTACATGCAGACACCTGAGACACGCTCATATCATATACAATAGAAATAGGTGGGCTTGAGGACAGAAATTATCCCCTATTTTTCCTTGTTACAGGTTTTATTCGTGTCATCAAACCTGAGGTCGTATGTTCGAGTCAATCCAGCTGCCTGGAACTTCGCAGGAGCATAGAGATTGCACAGAAGCTACATCTTTAGTCCCCCTCAGTCTTGGGTGGGCTAAAGTAACGATCCTCAGCAGGTGTTGTGTGAACCAAACTAAGGAGAACAGAACGTTTTGAGAGATGAGTACACATTAGTACCATTTCCGTCGGCAATTGTGAGCAATTAACTGTCAGTGACGAAAAAGAGATTTAGCGTAGAAAGAGACAAGATTAACAGCATAGCTAATAAATGTTATATACTTAATTAACAGCACAGCTGATACATGTACTATAATTGAATAACAGCACAGCTGATATAATTTTTGTTCATATAATTGGAAAACTTGTTGTAATATATTTATATATCTAGACTTAAATTGCATGCTGACGAAAAGATCAGAGAAGAACAAGCGGGTTTCAGGCCGAAACGATCATGTATTGATCAAATATTCACACTAAGAACAATTATAGAAGAATCAGTGGAAAGGCAATCGCCACTTATTATCACCTTCGTCGATTTTCAAAAAGCCTTTGATAGTCTACACCGCCCATCATTGTGGAAGATACTTACAATCTATGGTTTTCCAACAAAATATGTGAATATAATCAAAGCGCTATATGACAATGCAAGATGTTGTGTTAGAACAAATAAAGGGAATACAGAATGGTTTACAGTAGAAACAGGGGGTGAAACAAGGCTGTATTATGTCACCACTACTTTTTGGAATAGCTATTGATTGGGTTATGAGAAACTATACCCACAATGAACAATTGGGTATAAAATGGACAAATGGAAAATTCCTGGGGGACTTGGATTTCGCAGATGATGTAGCATTCTTAAGTTCAACACCAAGGCAATCCCAAGAAGCAATAAATAATTTGTGTCATCTCTCGATTAAAATAGGTCTCCAAATAAATGCCTCTAAAACTAAAGCTATGAACTTTTCTAACGAGACCTTTGATATCATCTTGAACGAGGAAAAACTACAGAAAGTTGAAAGTTTCAATTATTTAGGCAGTAAAATGACTCAGGATGGTGACACAACAAGAGAAATCCATACTAGAATTGCTTTGGCAGCTAGCACCTTCAATAGATTATCTAACATTTGGAAATTACGATCATTGAATATACATACCAAGCTTCGTCTGTTTAATTCAAATGTTATCTCAGTGTTAACATACGGCTGTGAGAGTTGGAAAATAACAAAATCATTGGAGAACAAGCTGAATACATTCGAGAACAAATGTCTTAGAAAACTCATGAACATCAGTTGGAAAGAATTCAAGACTAATCGACAAATAAGAGAAGACTCTAGGCAGAAATATGTCTCCGACTATATAAGGAAAAGACGATGGTCTTATATCGGTCATGTCCTACGAATGCAAAACAACAGAATACCACTACAGGCGCTCACTTGGGTTCCTGAGGGTAAGAGGAAAAGAGGAAGACCAAAAGAAACACTCAGAAGAACAATAATAAGAGAAGGAAGAACGTTGGGCCTAAATAATGTGCAAGAGCTAAGAGGAGTGGCGTCACAACGAACAACCTGGAGAGCACTGGTTTCTGCCTTATGCGCCGTGTTTGGTGCTTAAAGAATTTATTATTATTATTATATAAATATAAATATTTGTAAATCATATGTAAACTTACAAATCCATTACATTCCATTTTTCAACATTCACCCTTCATCACAAGAGTAGATAGTGTATATACTAAATATATACAGTAATAGGGAAATTGTATTTGAACGACTTGTCAATTTTTTTATAATTGCTAAGTAAAATCTGTTTCCTTGTTTTTTTGTTTGTAATATCACAGTTAGTTACACAGCGGGGGTGGCAATTTATGTCTGTCTCCTCTCCACTAATGTTTCGAGATCAGATCATTCACAGCCGTAACTAATTTGTGATACCAGTTGTTCTCTCAGACACTGGGACTTCACCACTTTCTGCAGAAATTATATTTCTGTAATTGTCAGTACTATACTGATCCTAGAGCCAATAAAAACCTCACGCCACAGACGATTAAAAGGCTTTAAGGGTGCATGATCAAGGCAAGAGACGGAAGACGTTGTGAAACAATTGCAGTTTGCCTTGGATGAAAAAATGTCAGCTGATATAGTATGACAGAATAATGATTTAAATATTTTGTTCCAAAATAATTGCCAAATTGTTTCAGACTTTACAGCGGCCTTATACAATTTTTGTCGCTAGGGAAATTGAAAATATTTATTTCTATTTAAATTACAATAATATTTCCGTCAATTGTGAATTTGTAATATTTTCATTTTTCACAATTATGATTTCTTGGAATAATAACCTTTCCCATTATCCGTCCGATCTCTCCTGCCACCAATTTCCTAATATACAGAATATCTATGTTTCATATCACAATAAAGTAAAGCCGTTTATTGAAAAAATATTTCTAGCTATACGTAACTTTGCATCTTGTATTATTGAGCTAATATCTATCATGTTAAAAAAAAAAGGACATTATAGGGAAAGGAGAAAAAAATGACCACGAGAAGGAGATAAGTGTGCGTTCGGGAGTGTGTGGGTGGTAGTGGTGGTGGGTGTGGGTGGGTGTGGGGGGGAAGGGGGGAGGATGGCTGTCTAAATTTAATTTCCTGTGAGCGTTCAGCCAGTCAAATTTCCGTGCAGGCATTAACAGAACCGTTAGTAGTTCAGCTTGGGATTCTGGGAAGAATGGCGGGTCTACTCAGTCGGACGGGTCAGATATTATGACACGGGGAACTGATTATTTCCACCAGGCTTTTTTCGTGACTGACAAAATAACGAGGACTTAGGAATACGTCAGCACAACAAACTAAAGAGGCTGAATATTTTGATGGGCGGGGGATGGGGTTGGGGGAGACGAAAGATTTGAACTTATTGGTAACGATCTTTGGCAGGATACTGGCATGTTTTTTTGTTTAAAAAATAAAATAAAAGGTGTAGATATTGGTCTGATTTAGGTTTGCGGTAGCGTTTGATAACGATGATAATTGGGGTGAATAGTGATATGTAATGACTGATGATGATAGGAAAAGTGCAGAATGTAATAAAATTGTATTCTCAGTGATTGGCTGATCTAATGTGTTTTGACTGGCAGGGATATCTATAAACAATTCTGCAGTTACTTGTGCTCATACGAGCGCGGGAGCGTATAATGCAACAAGGGTTTAAGATGACAATATCATACAAAGAAAAAAACGTTAAATGTTGTTCGTCATCAATGATGCACTAACACGACAAAATATTTAACTATTATGCGTTGACATACTGCACAAAATTACAATTTATAAGACCTATATAATTACTAGAAACCACTCGCGCTGTAATTTCAATTTGCCTTTAGCTTTTGTCTTTCGCCTTTATTGTTATCAAGAACAAAGTCATTAGGCTCATGTGGTCCTAAATGTTTTACGTCTAATTTTTTTTTTTAAGTGTGTGCGCTGAACATTGTTTTTCTATTAATAAAATTTACTTCGTTCATTGTAAAAATAAAGGTTAAGTTACTGAGTTGTCTTATTAACACGAACTATATCACAAAATATGATCATCTATTCAGATGTATGCGTCCTTGGTAACATTTATTATTAAGAAACGAAAACTCGTGTTATCTTGGGGATGAGTGAATAGATCCCCATGGAAGTGTATTGTCACGGGAATGCCTCCCCTTGCTTTGCAGTAGTGGTCCACTAATGGTCGCAACGCAAGCGTATATAAAAGTAGGTCGTCCAAGGTATCTATCTTCGCGCAAGATTACTCTTGGCAAAGATGTAGATCGAAGATAAATGGCGTTGTTACCTTAGGGGAGCCTTCACAAGATATTCCCAGAAGTCAAGAACAAACGCTGCTTAAGGGCTGAGCAAATTTGTTAACTTATAATCTGGTCTGTCGCCTTTTGTGAAGGTGTTATGCAATGATTCTGGCCCGTTCAAGCCCCCAGTTGGAGTAATCCAACGAATGCCCTCTTATAAGTAATGGCTGGGAGCCGCGCTGGTGTAATGGCTTCGGCGTTGTACTGGCGACCAGGTGTTCATGGTTCAAACCCGGGCGTCGGCGTTTGAAGAAATGTTTACGGCCGGAAATTTGACTGAATAGCCTGAACGGCTCCTGTGATAACCCTCTGTGGATGGGAAGGAGCGAAGCTCCTGACCGGGTTGGAAGGAAAGTCCTCAGGTTTCCCAGCCTCGCAATGATATGTCATTGGGACGAAGGGCTGAAAGCCCAAGTGCCGCTGGTTAAAAAAAAAAAAAAAAAAAAAAAAAAAAGAAAAAAAAAAAAAAAAAGTAATGGCTCTCTCTCTCTCTCTCTCTCTCTCTCTCTCTCTCTCTCTCTCTCTATATATATATATATATATATATATATATATATATATATATATATATGTGTGTGTATTTATCAAGACAGACTGGCTCATACGTTTGCTTTCGTACCTATAAACTGAATCAACTATTATTGCTTAGTTTAAAATAGTATACAACAAATTTAATAGTCTATTAGTCTGTAACATGGGAAAATAAATATGGAAGATTGGGTGAAAATTGACATAAAGTTTTCCTCACTGAGGTTTAGGTAGGGCGTTAATAATGTCCGTATTTTTGCTGTAGCCTGTTACACTCAACTTAGTTCCAGATGAGTCCTGCAGCTGTGGTTTTCGTCACTTCGTGGTGATGAGGGCACTTCTTCACTCAATTTGTCCGATCTCGGAGGTTGGTGTTGATGCTCTTCTCTCAAACTAGCGGTGTTATTACCACAGTTGTCTGGTAGCTTGTAACCACAAACCCAAAATTTTGAGAATGCACACTTCTCCGTGCACAGATTTAGAATGGACACACAGCCCTTTAGTTAGATGCTGTTCGAATCACTTAGGTCTGGAAATATGAGTTAATTCCTCTGACGGCTGGTGTTCTGCAAATTCCTGGCCTGGGAAAACTGTTTGTATAATTCCTCTTATGACTTGGTCTGGGAAATATGAGGTAATTCCTCTGAGCTAAATAGGAGCTAAGTGTTCTGTGAATCCTGCCTGGGAAAACTTTTGTTAAAATTCCTCTCTGCCTCCTTGTGATAAAATTCCCAAGTTTCCAGTCTTGTATTAAAATTGCGGGTTTACTTGTAAATTCCAAAGTTGCCCAATACTCGATCTGGTACTTAGAGTGGTGGAATTGTAAGTCCTATCCTCTTTCCTCTGGTTTGTAGGAGGGGTTTAGTTGACGCTCCGATGCAGTCTGTCTGTGTGTGTCTGATTTCTACAGTATATCTCACACTCCTTAGTTTCAAATCCCAGCTGTGTTTCAGCCGAATGTTCCAATTAATTCATTGCAGCTTCTGGCGAACCAATCCAATCTATCTAGCACTGTTTGGTTGGCGAAGTTTCTCATTACTCATCCCACGCGTATTTGAAAATATTAAATTTAATATACACGCGTGGCCTCTTACAACAGTGATGTCAAATCGTTACATAAGACTTCCGGTGCACCTCTGTCTACCACAATATTGTGACCGTGTGTTTTCTGGCGTAATGACTTCCGCCCTGATATCTATCCCGACAGATTATCTAATTATCCCCTTTATTTGCGTGCCTCCGCCAGACAGATGTCTGGTCAGACAGTGTTGTCTTGTTTCATCGTACGCACAATACAAGCTTGTGTCAACAAGATCAACAGCTTTCCAATGGGTCAAATTTTTGACGGACACGTTTCCACAGGTGGTCAGAAAGATTCAAATAGATAAGCGGGTGACTGGTCTGACGACTGGGTATTGTTACGATAATACGTCTGAGGAGTGGTAGACAATAAGATATGCAAATACTGTCATAGGGGAGTGGCGTATTAGAGACATCACCATGCTATGTCAAGCATAGAGCAAAATAGTGAAAATAACGAATGAAAAGGCGGATTTATGCCAAATAAAAGCAATGAGTGAGAAAAATGAAGAAAAAGAAAGGATACTGCGGAGGACTGAAGGTGTGATAGACCACACAAAAGAGTATGTTCAGACGTTTTGTCACATGTATGCATGCACATGTAAGGATATTTCCCCAGCGTTGAGAGGGCTAGATTTGTGGAACATGAACGTCTGCAAACACTTCATTCGCATTTTTGGTGATGGCACTCTTTCGTCCCCCGAGTTCAAAAAGGATAGGAAAACGAAGAGCGCGCTTTAAGGAAGTAGGATTGACAAGGAGAGTGGTGGTGGAGGGATCTTCTAGAGGGAAAAAAAGAATTACGTGTATTGTGGTTAAAATACCTCAGTGAAAAATGATGGGCATAATACCAGAGGAAATACAGAGAAGATACACTATAATATAATTGGATGAATATGAACACAAAAAATCGAAAAAAGGTGATTCGTCTTAAGAGGAGAAAAGACAAAGAAATTAGCCAACGCTGCGGCCAGAAGGCCGTTGTCAGGTAAATTTTAAAAAGTGAGAGCTAAATAGGACACATAAGAATCTAAATAAAAATAAATATAACAACTGGTTACTTCCCTAAAGACGGCTAAAACCTAGCACGCCTGACGAAGGGAGAACGCGCCCAAGCAAATGAAATGCCTGCCACTTCCGGATGTAAACAGCAGATACTAAGAAACGAAACTGAACGAGAAACTACCCAAACGTAATAATAATGAGTACTAGAGATAGACGAGGACAGAATGAGTTGAAAATAAATATGTAATTAAATCAAAACATAAGAAATAAACAATAATTAATTTAAAAAAGGGCGATAGGAGTGAAAATGTCACCATTCTTACTCCACGTCTTACCCCAGTTCGCCTCATCTTCCTCTACTATAATATAACTGGAGAGTCAAGCAATCAGCTCTACAGTAACTGTCGTGCTTAGATAGGTTTTAAAGTTATTTATGGTCCCGCCTGAGTATAGGGGATGGTAATAATACGTGAGAAGTAAAGGTGTAAGAAAGTAGATTTTCACGATTGGATAGTTTAAGGAGAAGATCTGTCTCTGGACTGAGTAGTTTCTCTAGTCCAGCCTATCTATACGACTATAATTTAGCATAAGACAATCTTGCACCTCACCTATATCTAGAAATGTAAGTTTATCTAAACACTCACACACAGCTATGTGACAACAAGACACACAAACGTGAACATAAAACTATGGTTAATTGGGTATGGGTCTGACCAACACACAAAGTTTAGTTCTTTTGTTGTTTATTATCATTAAACTTTACAACATCGAATATCTAAAAGATATCAAACAAATCAGAATTACATATATATATATATAAACAAATGTCACTTCGATTACGGAAACAACAGCAAATGGGTTGATTTGCCATTGCCCTAAAGACGCCACTAGGCGTGATGGGAAACAATGGCAAAGAAAACCTATCTGCTGTTGCCCTAAGACGCCACTAGGCGTAATGGCCACTGACTGCTTTGACGGTCGGTGGCTAAGGACGGAAGAAGAAGAGAAGAATATAAACAAATAACAGAATACATGTGCCCTCCCCTCCTTGAGAAGAAAAAACCCAACAAGTTAATAACTCAAAAGGTTAAAGGTTAGCACTAGGTTACAGTATTGACAGTGAAGAAAAGAACTAAGTTCCTACTAAATGTTATCCAATAAAGTAAACAATATTTAAACAGAATTTAGATGATACAACTTTTCCTGTAACAAAGAAAATATTTCACTCTCTCTCTCTCTGTCATACGTGGCCAAACAATCACGCTTCTTACCCTATTCTTGGATAGAAAATCTCTTGGGCATATATCTATTTGTTCCAGTGTTTTGATCTACCAAATTTGGCCCCAGTCCCTCCTTTGATCAGCGCATAATGTCAAATATGATTTAATTATCCATACGCTCACTTTAACAAATATCGCCTGTCGCTAAGTAGCTATTAGAGGGTCGGCGTCGGTGGGTCGTCGTATGGTATTTAAACAACAGTCACTTACTAAAATTACACAAAATGAAATATAACGTGAGTTCTATGGTCCACTGTCAGTCACCTAGCATTTTAATTCAGTCAGCTAAACCGTATCTTTCTGTGTGATAAAGCGGGCGGTAAAATTATCATTAAACTACACAACTGGTACACAAATAGCTAAGGGTTATTTTCCACTGGTTCTAACACCTGGAAAATCACAGTGAAATTAAGATGATAAACTTAGCATATTAAATCACGTAAATGATAATTTCTATTACCACAAATCAGAAATGAAAATCCGCACGAAACTATTAACACATCTATTCACAATGGTTCTAGATAACGTGTTTAGACTCTACGAAAATTCTGAGCGACACCTGATAACTGATTTTGAGGAGCCACTGTTTATATACATCATGTTATTATGATCTCTAGAGGATGTAAATTTTCACACTCTGTCTAGCAGAGAAATCTGAAAACTACGTTTCCCCCCCCCCCCCCCCCCCGATAAAAGGTTTCCACGGTCGTTCTGTTCGGCGTTGCTAACCGACAACAGAGGCTTACCGTGTAACGGGCTTCCTTCCGAGGTTTTCCCCCCTTCTCGAGATCAAAGTCTTATCTCTCCCTGTATGTACGAACATCAAAGGATTCTCGGGAATTTGTTTTAGCCCGTGCGACTACTTCAAAAAGATGTCCGTTTTTTCCACGTGCATCTGTCTGATATCTGATGATTGACAGATCAGCTTGCGTGGGAAACTCAGGTAAACAACACCATGTTCGTTCCCTATTTAGACTGACAGAACGCGGAAGTTGGTAATATGTCTGTTTGTTTACGTCTCAAGGAAAAGAGGCGTGGATTAAAAGTGAGTAATGCAGTCTGTCAAATGCTTGACTTTGCTAACGAATCTTAGAACACCACGAGGTCACGAAAGGCTGTCGGATACTGTAAACTATATTTCCATTATACGTCACAGTAACACGACAAGAACAACAGTGAAACGAGCTATATGGAGACGTGAAATCTTGGCCAATGTATCTAAGAGGTAGAAAAACATTCTTCATCATCATTTTCCTTTTAAACCGCTATAGAGCATGGACCTACCACTACATATGGCCTCCTTGATGATGCTTATGTCACCTCACAAACTCGTGCTGCGGAGTTTCTGTCGTAATGTGGTTTACATGATCAGGTTTCCAGCCCAATTCGCAACCTCACATTTTTCTCCTTTTTACGACAAGGGCATTAATGACATAATTAATTAATTACTTCAAAACTGAGAGAGAGCCGCGGTGGCACATTGGCTACTGCACTGGCTTCTACGCTCGGTGGTCCATGGTTCGATCCCCAGTTGAGGTGGGATTTTTTTAAGACCAGAAACGGCTCCGGGATTGACCCGGCCTCGTGAATTAGGTACCAGAGCATTTCTAAGGAAAGTTAAGGCAGCCGATGTGATGCTGACCGCATCACCCCGAGTGTGTCGATGGTAAAGAAAATATGTGCCTAACACCATATTCCCAATATGCATCAATGGGCGTGTAACGGGATCCTTTCCCTTTTAGAGAGAAGCGTGCAAGCAGTTATGAAAATCGCAAAGGAAAATAGGGATAATGCGAAAGCTAAAACACATAAAACAACGAACTAGACAGATTTGTAGAAGCATTAATCGAAGTCGGGTATAGATTCAACAAAGTACAAGTACAGTGGATTCCTTCTCCCTGCAATATATATGTAAATGAGAGTGTAGATGAACTTGTCAAGGAACGAGGAACAAAATTCACACTAAGGACAAGAACACATACGACGAGGTAAAACAAAATGTAATTTAAGAAAATTGTTTTGAAGTAAAGTGGTAAAGAGAACACACGGAGTAGGATTTAGAAGTTTTTTTACTGAGTTTTTTCCTCCTTTTGGTGAGGCGTGCACTGTTCAACCTAGACTTAAGATCCGTTGGTTATACTAGGAGAGACATGGTCCGCAACCAGACGATCCGTCAAGGCCTAAAATCCCATCCGCTGCAGACCCAAATAGAACAGTCCCAACTAAGATGGTTTGGCCATGTCTGCAGAATGGGAGAAGATCGGCTACCACGACAAGCATGGGAAACAAAGAGCCAGGGATCCAGACCTCCAGGACGACCCAGAGTCCGCTGGGAGGACAACATTAGACAATCTTTGAAGGACCGAGGACTAGAATGGAACCAGGCCAGGAAGAAGACAGCTGATAGAATGGTCTGGCGCTCTCTCTTCCAAACCTCTACACCTCACGGTAGAAGGGGAACGACTAAGTAAGTAAAGGTTATACTAGGACTCATGCCCAAATATAAAAAGCCTTGTGATCTGGAGTTAATATTAGATCATCTGATGCTAGTCTGCTCTCTCTCATTTCGTTAAAAAAAAAAAAATAAATAAAAATAAAAAGCCAATCAAAAGCTAAGTTAATATTAGACACAGAAGTAAACTAATCTTTACCAAGGAAAGGCAAGTGATAACTGTCAGACTGAGAACTGGTCACTGCAGATTCTACTGCCATGTGCTAACAATCGGACATGTACGCCCTTGTCAGGAAAACAAACTAACAGTAGAACTCGTCATTTAAGAATGAATCTCCATAAGCGAAGCAGATTGACAGCAACAATTTTATTAGCCTCCATGCTGGGGAAACTGACGATTAGTGAGGCATGAGACAAACCGCCGACTTCATTAGAGAAAGTGATGCGGGCAAATGAGAGAAAACTAAGAAGGCGAAATATTTATTGATTCATCATCATTGTTGTTTAGGTCCCCAAGGAGCATATGCATTCAATAAACTTATATCTAGTACTAATTTCCTGTGCCATCCGCTCAAGATCTTTCAATGTCTTCTGTATCACTTTCATTTGTCTCCAGTTTTCATCTTCGTGCATTTTTCGGTCTTCTACTACCTTTCTTACCATGAGGATCTTAGGAAAAAGACTGCAATGCAATATCAGCAGGTTTCCTGAGTTTGTTTCGCATCCTTCGCCAGCATCTTCTTCTCATCTCTGGTTCTACTGGCTTCTGTTTGGTTCTTGTCATCCGTTCCACACTGGTGATAATGACATACCAGGTCAATCTATCTATTCTAAGCAACCACTCATTTCTTCTTGGTTATTGATGTTATTTTTGTTTTTGTTCTCCATGTTTCAGAGCCGTACAATAGGATTGACTTGACATTTGAGTTGAATATTATTTTGTGTATGTCGGACGTGATTTCTTGTGATATCCATATGTTTAACAATGCAGGCTACTCTTGCCTTTTGAATTCTTATATTGATACACCTGTATGTTACTTCAGCCTCATGAATTGGGTACCAGAGTGTCGCGTTTAGACAGGTTTTAAAGTTATGTAAGGTCCCGCCTGAGTATAGGAGATGGTGATAATACGTGAGAAATAATGTGTAAGAAATAGATTTTCACGAGGGAATAGTTAAGGAGACGATCTGTCTCTGGACTGAGTAGTTTCTCTAGTCCAGCCTATCTGTACGACTATAATTTAGTATCAGACAATCTTGTACCCCCTTATATTGAGAAATATAAGTTTACTATACATGCACACACACACAGCTATGTGACAACAAGACACACACACGTGAAAAACTATGATTAAATTTGCGTATGGGTCTGACCAACACACAAAGTTTAGCTGTTTTGTTGTTTATTATCATTAAACTTTACAACATCGAATATCTAAAAGAAATCAAATAAAATCAGAATCTCTCTCTCTCTCTCTCTCTCTCTCTCTCTCTCTCTCTCTCTCTCTCTCTCTCTCCTTACCTAATCTTGGTGATATTTCCTGGAATGTACAGTTATCCTGAATATATTTATCGATATTGATAATGTCAGGGTTCAGTGCCAAATTTTGCCCCAGTCCAGCCTTGACAATAACTGTATAAGGTGGACGCCAAGTTTGGTGAGGTAATCCTGGATCGATAATGTCACCTCGAATAGTTAATGGTAGAAAAAAATCGAGATCTAGTGTTCACAGCAAAGAATGGAAAAACAAATACTTCTGGTATTTGGACGCAGCTAGTTGCTAGCAATTGTTACTGATGATGGTAAGTGATTGATTGGTAAATCCTATCGGCTGGCTCTGTGGTGAGTGCCGATTTTGAAACAGCGCAACTTTCTGAATAAATCCGGTGCTGCGTCTGTCAAAAGTTAGATGTTTAATATTATTTTGTATACCACTCCCGTGGGCTGATAAATTGGAAAAGATATCTGGGAATTGATAGTCCAGTTAAACTTAATAGTTAAATGTGTCTTTGTCTTTTAGCCAGTCCTTGTTCACAACATGGACTTGGGACTCGTAAGCCACGAAAAAGACAACATAAATCCCATCAGTAACTGGAGACAATTATAAAGAAAACAACCGCTGGCCGCTCTGTCAGGTCACAAATCAGAAATGAAACCATCCCCACGAAATGCTAATAACACACTCCCACAATGGTTCTAGAATAACGAGCTTAGATTATCCAAAATTCTGAGCGACAACTGATCAGTGAATTTACGGAACCGCTGTTTATATATATTCATTGGCTCTCAGATCCCTAATGGTGTTAATTTCGCATGAACGTGCGAACTATAAGTTTTGAGAAACTGTGGACCAGATGAAACGTCCTCTAAGCCGGCCACCGTTTCTCTCGTCGAACGCTGCTTGCCCGACATCAAAGGCACTCGCCCCGATAACGGGGTTTCTTCCAAAATCGCTCGCGTCTCGAGATGAAATGTTAATCGGCTCAGAGATTCCCCCTGTATCTGAAGATCAAAGGGTTAAGTGTTTATCCCACGTGCGTCTGTCTGCTATCTTGATGATTGGCAGACCCGCTCGCGTGAGAAACTTAGGTAAACAAATCAGAGCTCGCTGCCTGTTATGCATGCAGGTCGCGAAGTTGGTAATATGTATGTTTGTTTACATCTCAAGAAAAAGAGGGGTGGATAAAAGTATGAGTAATGCAGTCTGTCAAATGTTTGACTTTGCGAACGAATCATAGAACTACGGCGTGGTCACGGAAGACTGTCGGATACAGCATTTCCATTATACGTCACACATAGCAACTATGGGAAGGTTAAGGCGGCCGGTGTGATGATGACCACATCACCCCTATTGTGCCAATGGTCAAGAAAATATGGGTCTAACACTATATTCCCACAATGCCTCAATGGGCGTGTAAGAGTATCCTTTTTCTCTAATAATATTTGTCTTTTCCCCGTGTGTTTTCAGACTCATTTGCTGTGACCTCTTATCAAATATTTTCATTTTATCTTGTACTTTATGTGGTTACAATTATGGGACTGAAAAGCCAGATCCCCTAAATCCCTTCTCTGATGGCCGATTTCGTTGTTTTTATACCCCAATCTATACCAGACAGAATGAAGACAAGAGGCATCCCTGCTGAATTGATTGAATGCACCAATGCTAATGTGATCCGATTAAAGTTAGATACAGTCTCGCTTTGATTAAAGTAACGTGCACTTAATCTCTGACATTGTGCCATGATGCCAGACTCAACATACAAGACCGGGCTCTGGGAGTGTTCGTAATGTTCCTGCGTATTACAACTGCCTCGTTGATTAAATTGATCACGCAATTTCCCAAACGTTACAACGTGCTTCTTTTTACCCTCTGTATCTTTCTTCATTTCTTATTCTACACCCTTTTTTGTTCTTCTCCTTTTCTTCGTCACGATCTCATCAACGTTTTTTCTTGTATTGCATATTTTTCTTTACCGTTATTATTCTAATTCATCTTTCATTTTCGTCTTCATCAAAATCTTCATCCTGTTCATTTGTCATATTTTCTTTCCCTCCTCCTTCTGATTCTTCTCTTCTCTCTGTTTTCTTCAAAGCATTTCAGTCATTTTAATTTATGTGCCACAGTTACATATTATATTACATCACTCAATCAATTAACAAATACCATTTATCATCCCAAACAAAATATGCCTTAATGTGTACAAATCAATCGCCAGCTTCTTCTTCTCATTTCTTCTTCCACTAGTATTTGTCTGGGTTTTTTTGTCCGAATATTAAATACCAGAGCTTATTAATCGCCCTGTAATGTTAAGCGTCCACTATAACTATTTAACGAGGGGAAACTATCCACTAAGCGTATTAGTTTCCGTATAAATCATTATCAAATGAATGAAGTTAGGGCCATTTGTCTGCTTGGTCTAGACAATGACACTCCGTTGGTACAGAGAAAACTTAATACCACCATTGTTGTTGTGAAATATTGTTTCAGTAAACTGTCTTGACCTGTAGAGTGGCTTCTGCCCATTGAATTCACACACATGCAACATAAGCAAATAAATACATACATAAATAAATTTGTGAACCATATGATGAATTAATTACCTGTTAATAATAACTGGCCATCCTCATTTATTCAATTCAATAGAATGTATGGTCAATTTATCTTCTGTTTTTAGTTTACTTCTTCTGTTGCTTTGTGTATTCTGTTATGTGGAAACGTGCTCCCTTTTACAGCCAGTTGATTTGAAGCACAGCAGTTTGTGAATCGTTCCTCATTTTCGATCATTATTCCTAGCCCATGTTTTCCTTTGATTTTTTCAAAGCCCGTGTTGTCTGTACATGTCCATGTCTTTGCATTCAGGTCACACATCAAAATTGCGACGCCTTTTATTCACCTGTTATCCATAATATGCTGTAGTGTGCTGAAGCAAGCTTCTGTCGCAAACTCTTCTTTGTCATTGGTTGATGCATAACACTGGATGATGATTAGCTTTGTGAGATTGTCATACTGAATATAAATTTGTCCGTCTAGTAAAATTCATCTTTGAATAAAATATACGTTGATGATATGTTTAAACATCTGAATGGTGGTTATTATTAGAGTTATGTCTAATTCAACAATTGTCACTGACCTAGTTGTTCTAAGAAACAGATAGGTTTAATCGGCATATCATTGTTCACCATCTATGCCTGCCTCTTCAAATACAAAACACAACTTTTATTCGTGGTTTATTCCGTCCCTTACTTTAAAACTCTAAATCGACTGAGTCAGTGCCGAGTAGAACTTCACAGGTTAAAATGTACCAAGAATGGGAACTGTCTGCAAAGTTTAATCTTCCTATGATGAGTGGAAGTTAGCGATTTTGAATGTTAAACATTTGAAACGCAACAAAAATACAGAGCTCATGTGAAGGGAAATAAAAGCGGTTAAAAAAAGGAAGGTAGAGGAATAAGAACATACAAACATACATACATACATATATATATACATTTTCAAACAGATAGATAGACAGACAAGTCAGGCAGAAAGAAAGACAGAAAGACAATTAGTCAGACAGAGAAAAAGTCAGATAGATAGATAGGTAGGTAGGTAGGTAGGTAGGTAGGTAGGTGGAAGGATGGATGGATGGATGGATGGATGGAAGGATGGATGGATGGATGGATGGATGGATGGATGGATGGATGGATGGATGGATGGATGGATGGATGGATGGATGGATGGATGGATGGATGGATGGATGGATGGATGGATGGATGGAAGGATGGATGGATGGATGGATGGATGGATGGATGGATGGATGGATATGTATGCAGATAGGCAGATAGATAGATAGATAGATAGATAGATAGATAGATAGATAGATAGATAGATAGATAGATAGATAGATAGATAGATAGATAGATAGATAGATAGATAGCCAGATAGCCAGATAGATAGATAGATAGATAGATGTAATTCATGAGATGCAAGTGTTTTCTGACGCTGGAGTCAAAGAAAAATAAATCTATTAAACTTCTAATCATTCCGGCACCGGTATTTATATAAACAAGCCCACGTATATGTCGGCCTTGCACCGCAAGGACATTTGGTGTGATGCTAAAGGAAAACAAAGTAATGGATACATCTGAATTTCCATCATGGATGACACGCTTCCTTCCTAACCAAACAAGCTGGATAATTTATGCAACCTTTCTACCTGGAGAAGAAAATCCAGTCGTGTATAAAACAAGAACATGTATCTACCTGCTAGTTCTGGTCCGTTTACTCATGTTTAGTTTTACATGTAAAGCATTCCAGTTGTATCAGAACTCCACCCGTCATCTCTAGCAGATTTCCTAGTGTTTACAACATTGGTGTTATGTTAAATTTCTATCTATAACACGTACATATTCAGTGGGATTTGGATTTACGTATATAGGATTTTCATAAATAACAAATGCGTGGTCTATAAAATGTAAATATACAGGTTGTCCTCGACTTACGACGTATGCGACTTACGACGACTTGTTCTTACGACGGTCATCCCAGAAGTACTCTCCACTTATGTTTCATTAACTATTAGAGTACTGGACTGTACAGGACAATAACTTTGTCATATTTGTACATTGTATTAATAATAATAATAATAAATTCTTTAAGCACCAAACACGGCGCATAAGGCAGAAACCAGTGCTCTCCAGGTTGTTCGTTGTGACGCCACTCCTCTTAGCTCTTGCACATTATTTAGGCCCAACGTTCTTCCTTCTCTTATTATTGTTCTTCTGAGTGTTTCTTTTGGTCTTCCTTTTTTCCTCTTACCCTCAGGAACCCAAGTGAGCGCCTGTAGTGGTATTCTGTTGTTTTGCATTCGTAGGACATGACCGATATATGACCATCGTCTTTTCCTTATATAGTCGGAGACATATTTCTGCCTAGAGTCTTCTCTTATTTGTCGATTAGTCTTGAATTCTTTCCAACTGATGTTCATGAGTTTTCTAAGACATTTGTTCTCGAATGTATTCAGCTTGTTCTTCAATGATTTTGTTATTTTCCAACTCTCACAGCCGTATGTTAACACTGAGATAACATTTGAATTAAACAGACGAAGCTTGGTATGTATATTCAATGATCGTAATTTCCAAATGTTAGATAATCTATTGAAGGCGCTAGCTGCCAAAGCAATTCTAGTATGAATTTCTCTTGTTGTGTCACCATCCTGAGTCATTTTACTGCCTAAATAATTGAAACTTTCAACTTTCTGTAGTTTTCCCCCGTTCAAAATGATATGAAAGGTCTCATTAGAAAAGTTCATAGCTTTAGTTTTAGAGGCATTTATTTGGAGACCTATTTTAACCGAGAGATGACACAAATTATTTACTGCTTCTTGGGATTGTCTGGGTGTTGAACTTAAGAATGCTAAATCATCTGCGAAATCCAGGTCCCCCAGCAATTTTCCATTTGTCCATTTTATACCTAATTGTTCATTGTGGGTATAGTTTCTCATAACCCAATCAATACCTATTCCAAAAAGTAGTGGTGACATAATACAGCCTTGTTTCACCCCTGTTACATTGTATTACGTCAATATAAACAGTACAATTTGTTTAAAAGATCCCTTTACACGCCCATAGTGGCATATTGGGAATATGGCGTTAGGCTCATATTTTCTTGACCATCGGCACACTAAGGGTGATGTGGTCAGCATCACGCCTGCCAATTTGTTTAAATAAATAAGAAAACAGACTGTTACGTACATTTATTACCTAAGGGGGTAGTCTTCGGTCCTGCCAAATGTACGCACCAGTTTTATATAGTTATATTATTTGAGCGTTCGATTGATTCACGCACTGACGTGCACAATGCAGTGTGAGTTGCTTTGGACGCACGGGTAACCTAGTTTGGGGATTGTGACGTCATGTTTTGTCGGGGCTGTACGGACCATGTTTATGTCCGATATATATTTCCTTGGAATTTTGCTGGCAAGTTTGGAAGAAGCCATTATGTTGTATGATCTCTACTGGTTCATGTTGAAGCCAACAGTAGTAGGATCAAGTAAGTGTCGCCCCATGTCATTAAATGTTTATTGAGTAAATTAAAGTGTAAGGCCGCTCATAGTTCTGATCTAGCGGGAAATCCATCACTGTATGTTATTTTCTAGAATGGACAGACGGAGTCGGTAGCCTTTTGAATTACCGTAGAGGAAGAATACCTACGAGTACTCAAAGTTGATTGAATTATATGCTTCTCATGTTTTATATGCCGTATGTTAGTCAATGCCAAAGTCATGGCATGGATATAGAGAGGTTAGTCAACACAGAACTCTAACCTGGTCGTATTGTTGTGGATGACTTTATTTGGATATTTATATATATATATGCTGCCTAAATATTGTAGGAAGGAAGCCTGGAATCATGGCAAGTCTGATAAGAAATATTACTCATTGAGTATGAATCCGTTGGTCATAAGATACGTCCTTGAGAGAAGGTTAACGGACGTTATTACAATACATATACTATGGCAAAGGAAGGGATCCTTAGACACTTGAATAAGAGGACTTAATTGTTAGAGAATCTTCATCCCTTGAAAAGTGATGATCAACATTGTGATGTATGACCTTTTTGCACCTGTAACTATGACTGTCTTGTTCAACGCCGTATATGTCACGTTCAATAAAATCTATGTACATTCATCACAGCCTTGCGTGCTGCCTATCAGTGACCAGTTGATCACTACTTGTTGGAGTTCGTTTCAACTTAAGAACATTTTCTGAAATATTTTCATTGAGAAAACATTCGCGTAATGAAGGTCTTTACCTCTAGAAGAAACGACCCAACAGTAAATGGTGGCCAGTGTGGTCTGGAATTAATTTCAAAGGAACGTGCCCATTCGAATTATCGATTGAAAAGAAGATTTGAACTTTCAAGGCGCCAACATCTCGAACTTGGAACCCAGTGGGATGAGAAATCAGAAACAACTTACGTTTACCAAGGTCAAGGTCTTCAATCAACCTCCACGTTAAGTTTCACAGTGACTGACATCCTGGGGATCACCTCTTCATCATTATTGCGTGCGAGCTGTAATCTAGATACGCAGAACGAAGTATTTTATCCGTAGACGTACATCCACGGAGACGAGGCACATTGATTTTTTACCTGCACGCGAGATGAGTATAACGTGTTTTCGTTATCCATTTTATCACGTTTAGATGTGCCTTCGATACTAATGTCCACATTTATATTTTCCATGTTATATGTTATATGTTGTGCATTCTTCGTGGGAGGTAGGGAGGTTGATCTGACGAACGAGATCCATCTCGAAGCCAATTCGGGCTCTTCGTCAGACGTTCTGTAGGGCTCAACTTGTAAGTTTCAATTGAGCGATAGTTCCGGTACAAGGCTAGAAACCTTGCCGAAGTTCCGATCGCTAGTTGCTTCTTATAATAGTATCTATTTAGCTGTTTCGTCACGTTTAATTGTTGTTTTTGGTATTTATTTTACTCGTACCTTAGTTTTATAATGTATTTTGTTTGTATATTACGTCATTCTCACCTTTCCTGTCGTTCAGTTTTTTACAAAACCTATGTTTTTACACTGTGTTGTCTATTGTCTTGTTGATTATTTGATCGCAGTTATCATCGTAACTCTTTACGACATTCTATTTTTAGTTTCACATTTTTATTTTTATTCGATTTCTGCGACTGTTTTCTATCGTCTTTGATTATCGTGTCTTGTCGGTATTGTTTCTATTGTTTGTCACGTTATTACTTTCATGACATTTCATTACATAAATAACTGTATTGATTATTAACATATTTCATAACTATATGATAACAAGATACCGTTCTAGGACAGGAACGAAGAACACTTGTTATAGTAACAAGGTTAATTAATTTACATTGATTAATTATCATTTTATAAATCAAGAGTATTGTGACTACTTATAAAGCATAATGTATTCACTAGATTATTTCATTAAGCAAGCAAAAGCTCTTCAGATGGCTCCTGATGAAGCAAAATCATTTGCACTTGCAGAATATAGAAAAGCTCAAGAAATAGAAGCCGAACAGAGAAAGTTAGAAACTTTAAGACTAGAAAAACTTCAATTTGAGGCAGATCAAAAACGGATTGAGGCGGAGGAGAATGAGAAAAAAATGAGATTAGCCGCTGAATTAGAAGAGAAACGAGTTCAAAAGGAAATGGAACAGAAACAAAAGGAAATGGAAGAAAGAAGATTAATAGCTGAACAAGCCGCTGAATTAGAAGATAAACGATTTCGGCGAGAGGCAGAACAGAAACAAAGGGAGGCTGAAGAAAGACTTAAAATTGAGATGGAAGTTAAACAAAAAGAAATGGAAGAAAGAAGATTAATAGCTGAAAAAGAAATGGAAGTTAAACAAAAGGAAATGGAACAGAAACAAAAAGAAATAGAAGAAAGGAGATTAATAGCTGAACAAAACACAAAACGACTTCAGCTTGAGATGGAAGAGAATGATAGAAAACGACAGCATGAACTGAAATTAGCAGAGTCAGAATATGAGAGACTTAGGTTAACTCAGGAAGCTAATTCTCAGAGAACTTTTGAAAGCCAAACTTCATCCAGACATGATCATTTTAAGGAAATTAACCTTAAATTACCTAAATTTAATCCCCCGTCGGATGACGTAATATTTTTCCTAGATAGATTTGAGGCCACTTGTAGGTCTTACAACGTGGATAAAACACTGTATTGCACATATTTATCCAGGTTACTTACAGGGGATGCATTAGCAGTTTATCATACCACCAGCATTGGTGAGAAAAATGACTATAATGCTCTTAGAGCGGCACTTCTGCAAAAATTCCAAATGACAGAAGACGAATATCGTTTAAGATTTCATACATTACTACCTCAATCTGGCAGAAATTTTAGTGATTTTCTGTCACAGATACGTCTAACATTAGAAAGATGGATCGAATTATCCAAAATTGAAAAGTCATATGAAGGTCTCTTCGATTTACTGATGCGCGATAAGGTACTTTCGTCTGTAAATCCTACATTTCTCGCATTTTTACACGAACGGAAACCTTTATCTATGAAAGGCTTAGAAGAACATGCAAAAAATTTTTGCACTGCTCACCCAACCATGGATCTAAGTAATGCGCAGATTAAGAATGAATTGCCTGTTGCTTTTGCAGCACAACAAAACAATTTTTCACGAAATCGTTCCTTTAGTGCTGACAGGTATGCCAATAAGGGAAATAATTACAATTTTAACAATGATAACTTTTACAAAGGGAAGCAATTTCAACAATCTACTCCATTTAATGTTTCTTGGAACCAAGCTCACAGATCTCGAGATTTTGGTAACAATAATTTTAAAAATAATCAAGGACATTATAATAAACAAAACTGGAGATCAAAATCTCAGGGTCCGCAAAACAGACAAGGTTCTTGGAATAATAATTTTAAAGAACAGCATAACTTTAATTATACAAACTATCGGACTCATCCAAATTTTAACTCTAGTAGAAAAGACAATTATGGCAATTTTAATGCAAATAATCAAAATCGATCCCGTCGCAGAGAAAGATCGTCGAGTAATACGGGTAGACATTCTAATGTCTCTTTAATTGATACACAGGCTAACATTGAACAGGGTAAAGTAGCTGAAACTCACAATGCTATGTCTTGTTCTCTTGATTGTACCCAGGTGAAAGACTGTCCAGAATGCTCGACTCTTTTCCAGCCTAAGGCGATCACGACGCTGCGTTGCGGACATACCTTGCCTAGTCTACCTGCAGTCTGTACGGCCACTGCTGCGTCAGTACACCAGGGACAGGGCTCTCTTAAGTTAAACAAGGGATTTGTCAACAACATTTCATGCTCTCTCCTATTTGACTCAGGTTGTAGCACTGTGGGCGTCCGGACTTCGCTGATCAACCCAAGTTGTGCCACGGGCAGGGTTGTCAAGTGTGTGACTTTTGGTGGCACCGTCGAAACATTTCCCACTGCTATTATTGATCTTAATACACCATTTTTTTCAGGAAAGATCCAAGCATGTCTCCTTCCGAATCCAATTTGTGATTTAATACTTGGTCGCATACATGGTATTAAAGAGTGTACACCACAGCAAATAGCTGAATGGGAAGAGCGACATATTCAAACTGCAAATGCAGTAGTGACTAGAGCGCAAGCTACTAATATGTCGCATGATACACCTATTGAACCTACAGTTCATACCACTTGTGATGATGATGCTCCTATTTCACGGGAGTTGTTTGCAACATTGCAAAAGAATGATGATTCATTAAAAAAATTTTTTCAGTATGTTAACAAAAAGAATACAAGCAACAAACGTGCAAAATCTAGACATGACTTTATACTTAAGAATGGGATTTTGGTGAGAGTAATACGGGAAAAGGATTCATCCTTATGTTATCAGATCTTAGTCACATCCTCTATGAGATCTCGTATATTACGACATGCGCATGACTCGCAATGTGCGGGCCATATGGGTTTTTCGCGTACCAAATCCAGAGTGCTTTCGGCATTCTACTGGCCAGGCGTCCATAGGGACATCACTCTCTATTGTCGGTCCTGTTTGATATGTCAGGAAGTTAAGGTACGGGGTCCATTTCATGCGGCTCCTATTCAAGCTGCGGACATCCCGATTAGACCATTTGATAAAATGGCCATTGACATTATTGGTCCGATGCTTCCATCTGCTAGAGGGCATACGCATATCCTTACGTGCATTGATATGTGCACTCGTTGGCCTGAGGCCATCCCTCTCAAGAACACTTCATCTGCCAGTGTAGCAGAGGCATTGATGTTAATCTTTTCACGCATTGGTTTTCCACGGAAAATCTTGTCGGATCATGGGGTTCAGTTCATTTCTGAATCCATGTCTCAAGTTATGAAGACATTAGGTATAGACAGATCTCTTAGTTCTATTTATCATCCGATGTCAAATGGGTTAATTGAGCGTCTCAATAGGACACTCAAGCAGTTGTTGGGTAAGATGACTCAAGACCATCCCCAAGACTGGGATCGGGTCCTACCCGCTTGTCTCTTTGCGTATCGCGAAGTACAAAATCAAGCCACGGGGTTTTCTCCATTCCAGCTTGTTTTTGGCATGCAACCACGCGGTCCTATGTCGTTAATCCACGACTTATTGGTTGACGAGAATATTGAAGAGGAAACTCAATCCTCTTATGAGTATGTGATCTCTCTGAGAAAGAGAATCATAGATGCTTGTAGACTAGCTACTGCATCATCTGAACAAGCCAAAGAAAAAGCTCGTCTATTTGCAAACAAGTATAGACGTCTTCGCCAGCTCATACCTGGTGATGAAGCTTTTGTCTTACTACCTGCGCATAACAATCGTCTTTTAATTACCTGGAGAGGTCCTTTCAGGATCATCTCAAGAATATCCGATGTCGACTACATCGTTGATGTTAATGGTAAACATAAAACCTTCCACATTAACATGTTGAAGGAGTATTACTCACGTCCTGATTATCTACAGTCAGTGTTTCAGGCAACTGACGATCCTACACCACCTATTCAACACTATTCTAGTTTGTCAGTCATCCAAGAAGAGGAATCTTCTTTCGATGATGTACAACTACCAATACCAGTTGTACCACTCCATTCCACTGAGAAATGGAATGATGTTACGATCTCATCTACTCTTTCGGCTGATCAACGTCAGCAAGTCTCTAATATTCTACACTCGTATGAGGATGTCCTCACTGACATCCCAGGTCATACGTCAGTCATCCAACATGACATTATTCTGACTGACGATACGCCTATTCGAGTTCGCCCATATCCTATTCCTTTACACTTTCGTGATAAGGTTGATAAGGAATTGGATGAGATGCTCCAATTAAATATAATTGAACCATCTTCATCACCATATTCTTCTTCCATGGTAATCATTAGGAAGAAAGACAACAATATACGTCTTTGCGTAGATTACAGGAAATTAAACAAAGTTACAAAATTCGATGCGGAACCATTACCTCTTTTAGATGACTTATTGGAGAGATTATCTCATGCTACATTCTTTTCGAAATTTGACCTTTCAAAGGGCTATTGGCAAGTGCCACTCACTCCTAAAGCAAAGCCATTCACCGCTTTCTCGACGCCACGGGGTCTTTTTCAATGGAATTTTATGCCATTCGGATTAATGAATACGCCAGCTACCTTTGTACGCATGATGCGCCGCATATTGTCTCATCGTCCCGATGTCATTACTTATATAGATGACATCTGTCTTTTCAGTGACTCTTGGGATGAACATATTCAGGGTTTAAAATCTTTACTTTCTACCTTACGGGATTATAACTTAACAGCGAAACCTTCAAAGGCTTTTGTCGGTTTTCATGACATCTCATTTCTGGGTCACCGCATAGGTCATGGTTTCATGTATACAGAAGACAGTAACGTCTCTAAAATTTTAAACATCTCAGCACCTAAGACAAAAAAAAACAAGTTAGGTCGCTTTTAGGACTAATACAGTTCTATTCAAAATTCATCCCTCATTTGTCTACTATAACTGCACCTTTTTCTTCTCTACTGAAGAAAGGCACATCTAATGTAATAAAGTGGTCGCAGGATCACCAAACGGCGTTAGACTATATAAAACAATTTTTTTTCAAATGCACCTTTTTTGAGGTTGCCTGACAAAAATCTCACCTTCATTCTCCGCAGTGATGCAAGTTCTTACGCTATTGCTGCAGTTTTGATGCAGGAATATAACGGCACCTTATTTCCGGTTATGTACGTATCCAGAAAGCTCACGCCGAGCGACACGAAATATTCCGTTCTGGATAAAGAGCTCCTTGCTCTTGTCTGGGCAATCACTAAACTGGATCGTTATCTCCTCGGATCTCACTTTGTGGTGGAGTCTGACCAGAAAGCTCTTACCGCACTGAATACAGGGAACGTTAAGTCATCAAAGTCAGCGCGTTACGCTATAGCGCTTCAACCGTTCCATTTTGAGATACGAGCTATTCCTGGAGTGCAGAATGTGTTCGCAGACTGTCTGTCAAGATGCCCAAGTGAACGTGTCGAAACTAAACCACTTCCAGATGTTGGAACATCCTCACCGATAACATGAATAACTTTGTACATTGTTATTGATACTATATTAACGTTTTATTAGAACGGGAACATTGGTACTACAGTAACTTTTTATTAATATGGCAACATTGTTAAGAGCGACAAATATACATTTGTTATTCCTATGGAACATATTACACTACATATCGTGTTCGAAAATATAATTTATCGTGTATGGAACATTGAGAACATTATCTCGTCGATTACTATCTAGTTGTAACTGAACATTGACATATTGATAGTGATATTAGAATTATTTAGAATATATTATTAACTAGTTATTTGTTATTAATTAAGAAATATATAAATTAGATTAATTCAATTTAATCTATTTAATTGATTATGGATCACACACATACTAACTTTCTTAGTTGTCACGTAACACCTGCATTCACGGTCTTAGTTATGATATCTCACTTTTAGATCACTAGTCAACCATACTAGTGTTAGAAAAACATTAAGTGTGTTAATTCTTAATGTGTTTAATTTTGCATTGTTTCATTTTTGCACATTGTATTTTCAATTTCTCTGTTTTATTGATTCTCTTGTCATTGATCATCATCAGTGTTGCTGTTCATTTTCATTTTTGAAATCATATGTTTCAAATTTTGTTTGAAAACTTAGTTGAATTTTATTATCATTTTTTTTTAATGGTTTTTTCATTTTTCATTTTCAAACTTGTTTTTACTTCGAATATTACCACATCGTTCCAAAGTAGGTCGATTGTGGATGTGTGCTTTAATGCATACTATCATTTAGTTATATTGATTTCTTTTAATATTCTTTTCTTAATATGGTATAACTTTATGCATTTCATATATCTTGTTGTAGTTTTGACTCACCTCTCTCGGGTACTTAGTTCAAAAAAAAAATTAATAGAATTAATTTTTTTTAAGGGGAGGTGATAAGGGAGCTGTTACGTACATTTATTACCTAAGGGGGTAGTCTTCGGTCCTGCCAAATGTACGCACCAGTCTTTATATATTTTATTATTTGTGCGTTCGATTGATTCACGCACTGACGTGCACAATGCAGTGTGAGTTGCTTTGGACGCACGGGTAACCTAGTTTGGGGATTGTGACGTCATGTTTTGTCGGGGCTGTACGGACCATGTTTATGTCCGATATATATTTCCTTGGAATTTTGCTGGCAAGTTTGGAAGAAGCCATTATGTTGTATGATCTCTACTGGTTCATGTTGAAGCCAACAGTAGTAGGATCAAGTAAGTGTCGCCCCATGTCATTAAATGTTTATTGAGTAAATTAAAGTGTAAGGCCGCTCATAGTTCTGATCTAGCGGGAAATCCATCCCTGTATGTTATTTTCTAGAATGGACAGACGGAGTCGGTAGCCTTTTGAATTACCGTAGAGGAAGAATACCTACGAGTACTCAAAGTTGATTGAATTATATGCTTCTCATGTTTTATATGCCGTATGTTAGTCAATGCCAAAGTCATGGCATGGATATAGAGAGGTTAGTCAACACAGAACTCTAACCTGGTCGTATTGTTGTGGATGACTTTATTTGGATATTTATATATATATGCTGCCTAAATATTGTAGGAAGGAAGCCTGGAATCATGGCAAGTCTGATAAGAAATATTACTCATTGAGTATGAATCCGTTGGTCATAAGATACGTCCTTGAGAGAAGGTTAACGGACGTTATTACAATACATATACTATGGCAAAGGAAGGGATCCTTAGACACTTGAATAAGAGGACTTAATTGTTAGAGAATCTTCATCCCTTGAAAAGTGATGATCATCATTGTGATGTATGACCTTTTTGCACCTGTAACTATGACTGTCTTGTTCAACGCCGTATATGTCACGTTCAATAAAATCTATGTACATTCATCACAGCCTTGCGTGCTGCCTATCAGTGACCAGTTGATCACTACTTGTTGGAGTTCGTTTCAACTTAAGAACATTTTCTGAAATATTTTCATTGAGAAAACATTCGCGTAATGAAGGTCTTTACCTCTAGAAGAAACGACCCAACACAGACATATATATTTTGGCATTCAGACATGTTACTTGTTAACATATCGTTATGGTTTAGATAGTATTTAATGATTTCCTTAGCCGGTTTCATTAGTGTGTGTCCTATCCAGATCGTATTTGTTTGGTTATTTCCATGAATTCCATTTTGATGATCTTTGACATACCATTTCAATGGTTCTATTCTCTACCAGCAGCCATTTATCTTCATCTTGTCTTCGACTTGGATTCTTAGCCCATGACTGACAAAGCAGTCAGTGGCGTCTTGTAGGGCTACAACAAAACGCCCCCCATTTTGCTCGGTCGGTGGCCATCCTTCGTGACGTGCTCCAAGTCTGGTTCACACTTTGCATCTCAGCTTCCACTGTTCTCCGCCAGGCTATCTTTGGTCTGCCTCTCTTTCGCCGTCCTTCTGGTGTCCATAGCATAGCAGTTCTGGTGAAAAAGCACCCATTTATGAAAGTGTAATTTTGTGATTGTCGTTTTTTCTGTTTCCCTTATGTCAAAGACGCACGGCAAGGCTATTTTAACATCTGAGTTGATGATTTATTTATTTATTTTTTGGGTTGAACTTGGTTTCCTTTGATATCCTGATGAAATGAATGTTTCTCTTGACTTTTGTATTATTATTTTGATATCACTGTCTGCTCCTCTAACTTTGTCTACATTGCTGTCTAATTGTATAAATATGTATGAGATTACATCTTGTAACTAGATGTCTAATAAAGCTATTATTTGCTGCATTTATTCTGATAATATGTCTTTTATACGTGTATTTTTATACACAATTGCTGTGATTTCTCATCAAGAATTCTCGTTTTGTCGTGCATCTCATTACGGTTATGGGGACAGAAGAGCCAGGTCGTCTGCAAAATCTAGATCATCAAGCTGTTTTATCAGAGTTCACGGAATTCCATTTCCTTAGTTTTTTATGCTTTTGTTTTCATAACCCAATAAATAACTGTCACGGGATTGTCTCGCCTTGCTTTGCAGTACTGGTCCACTAATGGTCACAACGCAAGCGTTTCTAAAAGTAGGTCGTCCAATGTATCTATCTTCGCGCAAGATTGCTCTAGGCAAAGATACAGATAGAAGATGAATGCCGCTTCTCCCTTAGGGGAGCCTTCACAAGAAATTCCCAGAAGTCAAGAACAAAACGCTGCTAAGGGCTGAACAAATTTGTTAACTTATTATCTGGTCCGTTGCTTTTTGTGAAGGGGTTATGCTATGATTCTGGCCCGTCAAGCCCCCAGTTGGAATAATCCAACGAATGCCCTCTTTTAAGTAATGGCTCTATATTTATATATAGAAAAATTGGCTCACATGTTTGCTTTCATACAAATAAACTGAATCAACTATTATAGTTTAGTTTAAAATAACATACAATAAATTTAATAGTCAATTAGTTCAACAAGTTAAAATAAGGATTAAAGGGGGTGAAAGTCATATTAAATTTTTCCTCATTGAGGTTTTGGTAGGGCGTGACTAATACTGTCTGTATTTTTGCTGTAGCCTGTTACACACAACTTAACTCCAGCTGAGTCCTGCAGCTGTGGTTTCCATCACTTCTTTTTGGTGATGAGTACACTTCTCCACGTAACTCGTCCACTGTATGCGGGTGATGGTGATACTCTTCTCTCACACTAATGGCGTAGGAACTTCAGTACTTAAGTCTGATGTCTTGTAACCACGAACTGTGACAAATTAGAAATAAACAAATGTCTCAGTACATTTGTTCTCCGCAAACTAACAGGCCCATTGTCATGCGCTCCACCCACCAATGTTAACCTCTCAGAAGAATTAAATTCCCGAGCACACATTGTAACTAAGAAAATATGATGAAAATTCACCAATATCCTTCTGGGTGTTAACTAGGAAATTGCGTCTGGAGTGCATGAATAATGATTTGCCTGAATTACAATTATAAAGGTATATAAATGATTCTATACACTTTAGGCACATGTAATGTAATCATCACTCATTCCTCGTCACTACTCCCGTCTGGGTCTAGGTCGCTCTTCTGTCGGGTTTCCCGCATGACTAGTCAGAAACAATCACCATCTCTTGCAGTAGTGATTCATGAATATACTGTTTTCATATGTTGAGATTGCCAGCCTCATATATATAACCACTTAGCAAGAAACCTGTAAAATTTACATTAGTAAATAAAATTGTTTACACTTACCCAAAAATTTCTGGAATACACACTTCTCCCGGCACAGATTAGAACGGACCCACAACCCTGTAGTTAGATGCTGTTCGAATCACTTAAGGTCTGGAAATATGAGTTAATTCCTCTGACGGCTGGTGTTCTGCGAATTCCTGGCCTGGGAAAACTGTTTGTATAATTCCTCTTATGACTTGGTCTGGGAAATATGTGTTAATTCCTCTGACGGCTGGTGTTCTGCGAGTTCCTGGCCTAGGAAAACTGTTTGTATAATTCCTCTTATGACTTCTTGTGATAAAATTCCAAAGTTTCCAGTCTTGTATTAAAATGCGGGTTTATTTGTAAATTCCAAAGTTGCCCAATACTCGATCTGGTACTTATAATTGTTGAATGATAAGTCCTATTCTCTTTCCTCTGGCTTGTAGGAGGTGTTTAGTTGCCACTGCGATGCAGTCTGTCTGTGTGCGGTGACTCCGAGTTTGTTAGATTATATCTCACAATCCTTAGTTTCAAATCCCAGTTGTGTTTCCGCCGAAAGTTCCAATCAAATCATAGTAGATTCTGGTGAACCAATCCAATCTGGCTAGCACTGTTTGGGTGGTGAAATTTATCATTACTCATTCCACGCGTATTTGAAAATATTAAATTTAATATACACGCGTGGCCTCTTACACAGTGATGTCATATCGTTACCCAAGACTTCCGGCACACCTCTGATTATCAGAATAATCTGCGTGCCTACGCCAGACAAATGTCTTGACAGCCCGTGTGGTCTTCTTTCATCGGACCACAAAACCGGTTTGTGTCAACACGATCAGCCGCTTTCCAGTGGGGTCAAATGTTTGACGGACACGTTACCACAGGTGTTCAGACGGATTAGGCGATAAAATATTATCGCTGGCAGGGTCACCAAACCTGGCGAATCGTAACAACAGTCTGGGAGTGGAGTGTGAAACAATAAGATACGCATTACTCTCATAGCAAATACTGCCATAGGGGAGTGGCGTGTTAGAGAATTCACCATGCTATGTCCAGCATAGAGCAAAGTAGTAGAAATAACGAATGAAAAGGCATGATTTATGCCAAATAAAAGCGATGAATCAGAAAAAAGAAGAAAAAGAAAGGATACAGCCGGAGGGCTGAAGGGGTGAGAGATCACACAAAAGGACATGTTCGGCCGTTTTGCCATAATAATCAATAAGATGAGAGATGGTGACAAAAGGCATCCGTGCCGCACTCCAGTTCTTAACTCAAAGGACTATGGAAGTCGTCCATCATGAAGAACTCTACACTAGTAATGCCTTCTTATGTTTATAACAGATAAATCATCATCATCATTTTGCTTTCCGCTCTTATGGAGCATGGAGCCACCATTGCAGCTGGTGTCTTTGCACGAATCCTGCAGCAGCATCCACATGCTTTTATGAAGCTGGTTTCTATAGCAATTTGTTTGACATGATGAGGTTGTCAGCCTCATGTACAACCTCATGTTAGTTGCCTTCTACGACATGCCTGAGGGAGCAGGGGTCTTATTCTTTCTTTGTCTGAATCGAGATTTCCGAGAACTACACGGGGTATACTTACTTGGTCGTTCTTCTTCTACCTTGGGTGTAGATGTTTGCCAGAGAGAGAGAGAGAGAGAGAGAGAGAGAGAGAGAGAGAGAGAGAGAGAGAGAGAGAGAGCTCCATACTATAACCATACAAATACCTTACTTACTTACTTAGTCGTTCCACTTCTACTCTGGGGTGTAGAGGTTTGCCAGAAAGAGCGCCATACTGTCCTATCGGCTATCTTCCTTTTTGCCTGGTTCCAGACCTGTCCTCTGTCCTTCAGAGATTGTGTGATGTTGTCCTTAATGAATATGCGATAGTACTGAACACATAATATATCCTTATTGGACATAAAGTACACAAAATTTGTGAAAATTCCACATATAACATGCACGCTCTAACAGGTTTCCACATGTAACATATACATGTTCGTTCGCACTTTCATAGATAGCTCTCACATGTTATAGCTAATCTCCATACTAGCGAAACAACTTGCAGATTTGAGGAGTCCTGGGAAATAAAACAGAATATGCTAGAAACAAAATGTAGCACGCGTAACGACATAAACTATGTTTCTAGATATTGCTACAGTAGTGGCACTACATGAAGTTACAAGGCAATATGTTCTGATTAATTAACAAATCGATATCATCTCTCAATTATCCATTGCGATGCTTCATTAGCAGGTAAACTTGGGGAGATATGTTTTCTTTATATTTCACACGTTTTCCCGTCGTAGTTACCCAACACACGTAAGCTCGGCGTGGTAAAACTAGACGATAAGTAATGGCGGTTAATGGAAAACACGATGAAGGAAATATGATTTGCTATGGTTAATTTTTGTTTGCTGAATGAAAATTTCTATAGGCACGTGCTTATAATGGTCGTTTGTTGAGATAAAGAAACGTTATTTTTAAGAATCGTTAAAGAGCTGTTGTGTAAATTGTCAAATTACACTCTATTGACCTATTACAACTTTTCAACGTTTTTAACCTGCTGTAGATCAGTGGTTCTCAACGTGTACCATATAGCCCCCCCCCCCCCCCCCCAGGAGGCCCATGCCATATTTCTAGGGGGCCACAGTAAGATGGTAAAGTACCCCTGCTGTCGATGAAGAAAGTTTAAACTGTTGGCTTTAATTATTTTACTGTCATTGTTTTGACGGGTATACGTGCTCGTTATGAACTAACAGCATAAATATTTATGCCACAAATTGAAAAAAATTATGTTTCATAAGACGTTATACTCGTATTACACAAAATGACTGGCGCAATCAGATGTCACTTTAACCATATTGAGAAACCATTCTTTTTTAAATGAAAAGCAACCTGCTGGCTTCAAATAAAGCCCGTACAAGCTTCATTCTGGCTCCATATTTTTGTCTTCCCATAACGTCTGGTAAATGTGGCAGAAAATGTTAACAGGATTTTACAGGGTGATAGAAAAGTTACTTCCTATTTTTAGATTTGTATTTCCTTACTTGCATGCATGGGATATACGTGAAACAGATGTCAAAGCAAAGAACATTATCTGTTGTTTAAACTTGACTAATAAGTTATACTTTTTATTTCTAAAAACAAAATAAACTAAACTAAAATCTAAAGTGACAAATAAATTGAGGTTACAAGAGAAAGCAAAAAATCGGTGCCCGATATGAAGTCTTGTGTTGAACAGGCGTACTTCATGCTGTGCTGTAATGTTACTGTGTAAATAAATAAGTAAATAAATAAATATAGGTAATTAACAGGTACTCGTTGGACATAAAGGGTGACACCAGGCAACAGAAAAGAAAATATAAGTGATTGGCTTACCGGGAATCGAACCTAGGACCAACCAAACGGCTTCATCGCCTCTCTGTGACAGTACATCGTGAAAGGATGCTCAATCAATTTTGGACCCAATGTTAATGTGACATTACACTTTTTGTGTAATAAATTAACAGTTGCATTTCTTTACTTTGAGATTTGTTTCATATAAATCAGTTAGATACTAATGAAGAAATTAAAGTTAAAAAATATAGAGAATTGTCAATCAAATTGGAACAACTAACACACATGCTGACGGACAATAATTTCCCAATATTGTTTCCTAATATCACCATGTAATTCCTCCTTCTCCCCTCTGACCTTTAATAATCTGTGTCGGGCAGAGAATCCCGGGGGTTGGTACGGTGGTTGGAAATTGCAGCACATAATCAGTTTTAAATACAATTTTTATTTGGAATATTTCTCAACGCACTAAAAAAAATACTTTACTGGTTTAACATCAAATCATTTTTTTTCCAGACTTTTGTAATCCATGCTAAACGTATGAGCGTCCGCAGAATTTTGTAATCCATGCTAAACGTTTGAGCGTCCGCAGACTTTTGTAATCCATGCTAAACGTTTGAGCGTCCGCAGACTTTTGTAATCCATGCTAAACGTTTGAGCGTCCACAGACTTTTGTAATCCATGCTAAACGTTTGAGCGTCCGCAGACTTTTGTAATCCATGCTAAACGTTTGAGCGTCCGCAGACTTTTGTAATCCATGCTAAACGTTTGAGCGTCCGCAGACTTTTGTAATCCATGCTAAACGTTTGAGCGTACGCAGACTTTTGTAATCCGTGCTAAACGTTTGAGCGTACGCAGACTTTTGTAATCCGTGCTAAACGTATGAGCGTCCGCAGACTTTTGTAATTTATGCTAAACGTTTGAGCGTCCGCAGACTTTTGTAATCCATGCTAAACGTATGAGCGTACGCAGACTTTTGTAATCCGTGCTAAACGTATGAGCGTCCGCAGACTTTTGTAATCCGTGCTAAACGTATGAGCGTCCGATTGCCAGAGTGGTTAGAGCACCTACCTGTCGCGGCAAAGTTTCGAATCCTGGACGTGTCACGCTCCAGTCTACTCAGCGTTAAATGGGTACCTGGCTCCGCTCTTGAGATACACAAGGCAAAGGCAGCGATAAAGGAAACTGGTCACCGTTCCTCACAAAGCTGTACCCAGTATAGTGTAGTCTCTAACACTTCCCTCTCCCACAGCAGTATCTACTATGAGACTATGTTCTGAGAATATATGCTTACTTACTTACTTAGTCGTTCCCCTTCTACCGTGAGGTGTAGAGGTTAGAATATATGCTTACTTACTTACTTAGTCGTTCCCCTTCTACCGTGAGGTGTAGAGGTGAGAATATATGCTTACTTACTCACTTAGTCGTTCCCCTTCTACCGTGAGGTGTAGAGGTTAGAATATATGCTTACTTACTTACTTAGTCGTTCCCCTTCTACCGTGAGGTGTAGAGGTGAGAATATATGCTTACTTACTTACTTAGTCGTTCCCCTTCTACCGTGAGGTGTAGAGGTGAGAATATATGCTTACTTACTTACATAGTCGTTCCCCTTCTACCGTGAGGTGTAGAGGTGAGAATATATGCTTACTTACTTACTTAGTCGTTCCCCTTCTACCGTGAGGTGTAGAGGTGAGTATATATACTTACTTACTTACTTAGTCGTTCCCCTTCTACCGTGAGGTGTAGAGGTGAGAATATATGCTTACTTACTTACTTAGTCATTCCCCTTCTACCGTGAGGTGTAGAGGTGAGAATATATACTTACTTACTTACTTAGTCGTTCCCCTTCTACCATGAGGTGTAGAGGTGAAAATATATGCTTACTTACTTACTTAGTCGTTCCCCTTCTACCGTGATGTGTAGAGGTGAGAATATATGCTTACTTACTTACTTAGTCGTTCCCCTTCTACCGTGAGGTGTAGAGGTGAGAATATATGCTTACTTACTTACTTAGTCGTTCCCCTTCTACCGTAAGGTGTAGAGGTGAGAATATATGCTTACTTACTTACTTAGTCGTTCCCCTTCTACCGTGAGATGTAGAGGTGAGAATATATGCTTACTTACTTAGTCGTTCCCCTTCTACCGTGAGGTGTAGAGGTTAGAATATATGCTTACTTACTTACTTAGTCGTTCCCCTTCTACCGTGAGGTGTAGAGGTGAGAATATATGCTTACTTACTTAGTCGTTCCCCTTCTACCGTGAGGTGTAGAGGTGAGAATATATGCTTACTTACTTAGTCGTTCCCCTTCTACCGTGAGGTGTAGAGGTTAGAATATATGCTTACTTACTTACTTAGTCGTTCCCCTTCTACCGTGAGGTGTAGAGGTGAGAATATATGCTTACTTACTTAGTCGTTCCCCTTCTACCGTGAGGTGTAGAGGTGAGAATATATGCTTACTTACTTACTTAGTCGTTCCCCTTCTACCGTGAGGTGTAGAGGTGAGAATATATGCTTACTTACTTACTTAGTCGTTCCCCTTCTACCGTGAGGTGTAGAGGTGAGAATATATGCTTACTTACTTACTTAGTCGTTCCCCTTCTACCGTGAGGTGTAGAGGTGAGAATATATGCTTACTTACTTACTTAGTCGTTCCCCTTCTACCGTAAGGTGTAGAGGTGAGAATATATGCTTACTTACTTACTTAGTCGTTCCCCTTCTACCGTGAGGTGTAGAGGTGAGAATATATGCTTACTTACTTAGTCGTTCCCCTTCTACCGTGAGGTGTAGAGGTGAGAATATATGCTTACTTACTTACTTAGTCGTTCCCCTTCTACCGTGAGGTGTAGAGGTGAGAATATATGCTTACTTACTTACTTAGTCGTTCCCCTTCTACCGTGAGGTGTAGAGGTGAGAATATATGCTTACTTACTTACTTAGTCGTTCCCCTTCTACCGTGAGGTGTAGAGGTGAGAATATTTGCTTACTTACTTAGTCGTTCCCCTTCTACCGTGAGGTGTAGAGGTGAGAATATATGCTTACTTACTTAGTCGTTCCCCTTCTACCGTGAGGTGTAGAGGTTAGAATATATGCTTACTTACTTACTTAGTCGTTCCCCTTCTACCGTGAGGTGTAGAGGTGAGAATATATGCTTACTTACTTACTTAGTCGTTCCCCTTCTACCGTGAGGTGTAGAGGTGAGAATATATGCTTACTTACTTACTTAGTCGTTCCCCTTCTACCGTGAGGTGTAGAGGTGAGAATATATGCTTACTTACTTACTTAGTCGTTCCCCTTCTACCGTGAAGTGTAGAGGTGAGAATATATTCTTACTTACTTACTTAGTCGTTCCCCTTCTACCGTGAGGTGTAGAGGTGAGAATATATGCTTACTTACTTACTTAGTCGTTCCCCCTTTACCGTGAGGTGTAGAGGTGAGAATATATGCTTACTTACTTACTAAGTCGTTCCCCTTCTACCATGAGGTTTAGAGGTGAGAATATATGCTTACTTACTTACTTAGCCGTTCCCCTTCTACCGTGAGGTGTAGAGGTGAGAATATATGCTTACTTACTTAGTCGTTCTCCTTCTACCGTGAGGTGTAGAGGTGAGAATATATGCTTACTTACTTACTTAGTCGTTCCCCTTCTACCGTGAGGTGTAGAGGTGAGAATATACGCTTACTTACTTACTTAGTCGTTCCCCTTCTACCGTGAGGTGTAGAGGTGAGAATATATGCTTACTTACTTACTTAGTCGTTCCCCTTCTACCGTGAGGTGTAGAGGTGAGAATATATGCTTACTTACTTACTTAGTCGTTCCCCTTCTACCGTGAGGTGTAGAGGTGAGAATATATGCTTACTTACTTACTTAGTCGTTCCCCTTCTACCGTGAGGTGTAGAGGTGAGAATATATGCTTACTTACTTACTTAGTCGTTCCCCTTCTACCGTGAGGTGTAGAGGTTAGAATATATGCTTACTTACTTACTTAGTCGTTCCCCTTCTACCGTGAGGTGTAGAGGTGAGAATATATGCTTACTTACTTACTTAGTCGTTCCCCTTCTACCGTGAGGTGTAGAGGTGAGAATATATGCTTACTTACTTACTTAGTCGTTCCCCTTCTACCGTGAGGTGTAGAGGTGAGAATATATGCTTACTTACTTACTTAGTCGTTCCCCTTCTACCGTGAGGTGTAGAGGTGAGAATATATGCTTACTTACTTACTTAGTCGTTCCCCTTCTACCGTGAGGTGTAGAGGTGAGAATATATGCTTACTTACTTACTTAGTCGTTCCCCTTCTACCGTGAGGTGTAGAGGTGAGAATATATGCTTACTTACTTACTTAGTCGTTCCCCTTCTACCGTGAAGTGTAGAGGTGAGAATATATTCTTACTTACTTACTTAGTCGTTCCCCTTCTACCGTGAGGTGTAGAGGTGAGAATATATGCTTACTTACTTACTTAGTCGTTCCCCCTTTACCGTGAGGTGTAGAGGTGAGAATATATGCTTACTTACTTACTTAGTCGTTCCCCTTCTACCGTGAGGTGTAGAGGTGAGAATATATGCTTACTTACTTACTTACTTAGTCGTTCCCCTTCTACCGTGAGGTGTAGAGGTGAGAATATATGCTTACTTACTTACTTAGTCGTTCCCCTTCTACCGTGAGGTGTAGAGGTGAGAATATATGCTTACTTACTTACTTAGTCGTTCCCCTTCTACCGTGAGGTGTAGAGGTGAGAATATATGCTTACTTACTTACTTAGTCGTTCCCCTTCTACCGTGAGGTGTAGAGGTGAGAATATATGCTTACTTACTTACTTAGTCGTTCCCCTTCTACCGTGAGGTGTAGAGGTGAGAATATATGCTTACTTACTTACTTAGTCGTTCCCCTTCTACCGTGAGGTGTAGAGGTGAGAATATATGCTTACTTACTTAGTCGTTCCCCTTCTACCGTGACGTGTAGAGGTGAGAATATATGCTTACTTACTTAGTCGTTCCCCTTCTACCGTGAGGTGTAGAGGTGAGAATATATGCTTACTTACTTAGTCGTTCCCCTTCTACCGTGAGGTGTAGAGGTGAGAATATATGCTTACTTACTTAGTCGTTCCCTTTCTACCGTGAGGTGTAGAGGTGAGAATATATGCTTACTTACTTACTTAGTCGTTCCCCTTCTACCGTGAGGTGTAGAGGTGAGAATATATGCTTACTTACTTACTTAGTCGTTCCCCTTCTACCGTGAGGTGTAGAGGTGAGAATATATGCTTACTTACTTACTTAGTCGTTCCCCTTCTACCGTGAGGTGTATTGGTGAGAATATATGCTTACTTACTTACTTAGTCGTTCCCCTTCTACCGTGAGGTGTAGAGGTGAGAATATATGCTTACTTACTTAGTCGTTCCCCTTCTACCGTGAGGTGTAGAGGTGAGAATATATGCTTACTTACTTACTTAGTCGTTCCCCTTCTACCGTGAGGTGTAGAGGTGAGAATATATGCTTACTTACTTACTTAGTCGTTCCCTTTCTACCGTGTGGTGTAGAGGTGAGAATATATGCTTACTTACTTACTAAGTCGTTCCCCTTCTACCGTGAGGTGTAGAGGTGAGAATATATGCTTACTTACTTAGTCGTTCCCCTTCTACCGTGACGTGTAGAGGTGAGAATATATGCTTACTTACTTAGTCGTTCCCCTTCTACCGTGAGGTGTAGAGGTGAGAATATATGCTTACTTACTTAGTCGTTCCCCTTCTACCGTGAGGTGTAGAGGTGAGAATATATGCTTACTTACTTCTTAGTCGTTCCCCTTCTACCGTGAGGTGTAGAGGTGAGAATATATGCTTACTTACTTAGTCGTTCCCTTTCTACCGTGAGGTGTAAAGGTGAGAATATATGCTTACTTACTTACTTAGTCGTTCCCCTTCTACCGTGAGGTGTAGAGGTGAGAATATATGCTTACTTACTTACTTAGTCGTTCCCCTTCTACCGTGAGGTGTAGAGGTGAGAATATATGCTTACTTACTTACTTAGTCGTTCCCCTTCTACCGTGAGGTGTAGAGGTGAGAATATATGCTTACTTACTTACTTAGTCGATCCTCTTCTACCGTGAGGTGTAGAGGTGAGAATATATGCTTACTTACTTACTTAGTCGTTCCCCTTCTACCGTGAGGTGTAGAGGTGAGAATATATGCTTACTTACTTAGTCGTTCCCCTTCTACCGTGAGGTGTAGAGGTGAGAATATATGCTTACTTACTTACTTAGTCGTTCCCCTTCTACCGTGAGGTGTAGAGGTGAGAATATATGCTTACTTACTTACTTAGTCGTTCCCCTTCTACCGTGAGGTGTAGAGGTGAGAATATATGCTTACTTACTTACTTAGTCGTTCCCCTTCTACCGTGAGGTGTAGAGGTAAGAATATATGCTTACTTACTTACTTAGTCGTTCCCCTTCTACCGTGAGGTGTAGAGGTGAGAATATATGCTTACTTACTTACTTAGTCGTTCCCCTTCTACCGTGAGGTGTAGAGGTGAGAATATATGCTTACTTACTTACTTAGTCGTTCCCCTTCTACCGTGAGGTGTAGAGGTGAGAATATATGCTTACTTACTTACTTAGTCGTTCCCCTTCTACCGTGAGGTGTAGAGGTAAGAATATATTCTTACTTACTTACTTAGTCGTTCCCCTTCTACCGTGAGGTGTAGAGGTGAGAATATATGCTTACTTACTTAGTCGTTCCCTTTCTACCGTGAGGTGTAGAGGTGAGAATATTTGCTTACTTACTTACTAAGTCGTTCCCCTTCTACCATGAGGTGTAGAGGTGAGAATATATGCTTACTTACTTACTTAGCCGTTCCCCTTCTACCGTGAGGTGTAGAGGTGAGAATATATGCTTACTTACTTAGTCGTTCCCCTTCTACCGTGAGGTGTAGAGGTGAGAATATATGCTTACTTACTTACTTAGTCGTTCCCCTTCTACCGTGAGGTGTAGAGGTGAGAATATATGCTTACTTACTTACTTAGTCGTTCCCCTTCTACCGTGAGGTGTAGAGGTGAGAATATATGCTTACTTTCTACCGTGAGGTGTAGAGGTGAGAATATATGCTTTCTTACTTACTTAGTCGTTCCCCTTCTACCGTGAGGTGTAGAGGTGAGAATATATGCTTACTTACTTACTTAGTCGTTCCCCTTCTACCGTGAGGTGTAGAGGTGAGAATATATGCTTACTTACTTACTTAGTCGTTCCCCTTCTACCGTGAGGTGTAGATGTGAGAATATATGCTTACTTACTTACTTAGTCGTTCCCCTTCTACCGTGAGGTGTAGAGGTGAGAATATATGCTTACTTACTTACTTAGTCGTTCCCCTTCTACCGTGAGGTGTAGAGGTGAGAATATATGCTTACTTACTTACTTAGTCGTTCCCCTTCTACCGTGAGGTGTAGAGGTGAGAATATATGCTTACTTACTTACTTAGTCGTTCCCCTTCTACCGTGAGGTGTAGAGGTGAGAATATATGCTTACTTACTTACTTAGTCGTTCCCCTTCTACCGTGAGGTGTAGAGGTGAGAATATATGCTTACTTACTTACTTAGTCGTTCCCCTTCTACCGTGAGGTGTAGAGGTGAGAATATATGCTTACTTACTTACTTAGTCGTTCCCCTTCTACCGTGAGGTGTAGAGGTGAGAATATATGCTTACTTACTTACTTAGTCGTTCCCCTTCTACCGTGAGGTGTAGAGGTGAAAATATATGCTTACTTACTTACATAGTCAATCCCCTTCTACCGTGAGGTGTAGAGGTGAGAATATATGCTTACTTACTTACTTAGTCGTTCCCCTTCTACCGTGAGGTGTAGAGGTGAGAATATATGCTTACTTACTTAGTCGTTCCCCTTCTACCGTGAGGTGTAGAGGTGAGAATATATGCTTACTTACTTACTTACTTAGTCGTTCCCCTTCTACCGTGAGGTGTAGAGGTGAGAATATATGCTTACTTACTTACTTAGTCGTTCCCCTTCTACCGTGAGGTGTAGAGGTGAGAATATATGCTTACTTACTTAGTCGTTCCCCTTCTACCGTGAGGTGTAGAGGTGAGAATATATGCTTACTTACTTACTTAGTCGTTCCCCTTCTACCGTGAGGTGTAGAGGTGAGAATATATGCTTACTTACTTACTTAGTCGTTCCCTTTCTACCGTGAGGTTTAGAGGTGAGAATATATGCTTACTTACTTACTTAGTCGTTCCCCTTCTACCGTGGGGTGTAGAGGTGAGAATATATGCTTACTTACTTACTTAGTCGTTCCCCTTCTACCGTGAGGTGTAGAGGTGAGAATATATGCTTGCTTACTTACTTAGTCGTTCCCCTTCTACCGTGAGGTGTAGAGGTGAGAATATATGCTTACTTACTTACTTAGTCGTTCCCCTTCTACCGTGAGGTGTAGAGGTGAGAATATATGCTTACTTACTTACTTAGTCGTTCCCCTTCTACCGTGAGGTGTAGAGGTGAGAATATATGCTTACTTACTTACTTAGTCGTTCCCCTTCTACCGTGAGGTGTAGAGGTGAGAATATATGCTTACTTACTTACTTAGTCGTTCCCCTTCTACCGTGAGGTGTAGAGGTGAGAATATATGCTTACTTACTTACTTAGTCGTTCCCCTTCTACCGTGAGGTGTAGAGGTGAGAATATATGCTTACTTACTTACTTAGTCGTTCCCCTTCTACCGTGAGGTGTAGAGGTGAGAATATATGCTTACTTACTTACTTAGTCGTTCCCCTTCTACCGTGAGGTGTAGAGGTGAGAATATATGCTTACTTACTTAGTCGTTCCCCTTCTACCGTGAGGTGTAGAGGTGAGAATATATGCTTACTTACTTAGTCGTTCCCCTTCTACCGTGAGGTGTAGAGGTGAGAATATATGCTTACTTACTTACTTAGTCGTTCCCCTTCTACCGTGAGGTGTAGAGGTGAGAATATATGCTTACTTACTTACTTAGTCGTTCCCCTTCTACCGTGAGGTGTAGAGGTGAGAATATATGCTTACTTACTTACTTAGTCGTTCCCCTTCTACCGTGAGGTGTAGAGGTGAGAATATATGCTTACTTACTTAGTCGTTCCCCTTCTACCGTGAGGTGTAGAGGTGAGAATATATGCTTATTTACTTACTTAGTCGTTCCCCTTCTACCGTGAGGTGTAGAGGTGAGAATATATGCTTACTTACTTACATAGTCGTTCCCTTTCTACCGTGTGGTGTAGAGGTGAGAATATATGATTACCTACTTACTAAGTCGTTCACCTTCTACCGTGAGGTGTAGAGGTGAGAATATATGCTTACTTACTTAGTCGTTCCCCTTCTACCGTGACGTGTAGAGGTGAGAATATATGCTTACTTACTTAGTCGTTCCCCTTCTACCGTGAGGTGTAGAGGTGAGAATATATGCTTACTTACTTACTTAGTCGTTCCCCTTCTACCGTGAGGTGTAGAGGTGAGAATATATGCTTACTTACTTCTTAGTCGTTCCCCTTCTACCGTGAGGTGTAGAGGTGAGAATATATGCTTACTTACTTAGTCGTTCCCCTTCTACCGTGAGGTGTAGAGGTGAGAATATATGCTTACTTACTTACTTAGTCGTTCCCCTTCTACCGTGAGGTGTAGAGGTGAGAATATATGATTAATTACTTACTTAGTCGTTCCCCTTCTACCGTGAGGTGTAGAGGTGAGAATATATGCTTACTTACTTACTTAGTCGTTCCCCTTCTACCGTGAGGTGTATTGGTGAGAATATATGCTTACTTACTTACTTAGTCGTTCCCCTTCTACCGTGAGGTGTAGAGGTGAGAATATATGCTTACTTACTTACTTAGTCGTTCCCCTTCTACCGTGAGGTGTAGAGGTGAGAATATATGCTTACTTACTTACTTAGTCGTTCCCCTTCTACCGTGAGGTGTAGAGGTGAGAATATATGCTTACTTACTTACTTAGTCGTTCCCTTTCTACCGTGTGGTGTAGAGGTGAGAATATATGCTTACTTACTTACTAAGTCGTTCCCCTTCTACCGTGAGGTGTAGAGGTGAGAATATATGCTTACTTACTTAGTCGTTCCCCTTCTACCGTGACGTGTAGAGGTGAGAATATATGCTTACTTACTTAGTCGTTCCCCTTCTACCGTGAGGTGTAGAGGTGAGAATATATGCTTACTTACTTAGTCGTTCCCCTTCTACCGTGAGGTGTAGAGGTGAGAATATATGCTTACTTACTTCTTAGTCGTTCCCCTTCTACCGTGAGGTGTAGAGGTGAGAATATATGCTTACTTACTTAGTCGTTCCCTTTCTACCGTGAGGTGTAAAGGTGAGAATATATGCTTACTTACTTACTTAGTCGTTCCCCTTCTACCGTGAGGTGTAGAGGTGAGAATATATGCTTACTTACTTACTTAGTCGTTCCCCTTCTACCGTGAAGTGTAGAGGTGAGAATATATTCTTACTTACTTACTTAGTCGTTCCCCTTCTACCGTGAGGTGTAGAGGTGAGAATATATGCTTACTTACTTACTTAGTCGTTCCCCCTTTACCGTGAGGTGTAGAGGTGAGAATATATGCTTACTTACTTACTAAGTCGTTTCCCTTCTACCATGAGGTTTAGAGGTGAAAATATATGCTTACTTACTTACTTAGCCGTTCCCCTTCTACCGTGAGGTGTAGAGGTGAGAATATATGCTTACTTACTTAGTCGTTCTCCTTCTACCGGGAGGTGTAGAGGTGAGAATATATGCTTACTTACTTAGTCGTTCCCCTTCTACCGTGAGGTGTAGAGGTGAGAATATACGCTTACTTACTTACTTAGTCGTTCCCCTTCTACCGTAAGGTGTAGAGGTGAGAATATATGCTTACTTACTTACTTAGTCGTTCCCCTTCTACCGTGAGGTGTAGAGGTGAGAATATATGCTTACTTACTTAGTCGTTCCCCTTCTACCGTGAGGTGTAGAGGTTAGAATATATGCTTACTTACTTACTTAGTCGTTCCCCTTCTACCGTGAGGTGTAGAGGTGAGAATATATGCTTACTTACTTACTTAGTCGTTCCCTTTCTACCGTGAGGTTTAGAGGTGAGAATATATGCTTACTTACTTACTTAGTCGTTCCCCTTCTACCGTGGGGTGTAGAGGTGAGAATATATGCTTACTTACTTACTTAGTCGTTCCCCTTCTACCGTGAGGTGTAGATGGGAGAATATATGCTTGCTTACTTACTTAGTCGTTCCCCTTCTACCGTGAGGTGTAGAGGTGAGAATATATGCTTACTTACTTACTTAGTCGTTCCCCTTCTACCGTGAGGTGTAGAGGTGAGAATATATGCTTACTTACTTACTTAGTCGTTCCCCTTCTACCGTGAGGTGTAGAGGTGAGAATATATGCTTACTTACTTAGTCGTTCCCTTTCTACCGTGAGGTGTAGAGGTGAGAATATATGCTTACTTACTTACTTAGTCGTTCCCCTTCTACCGTGAAGTGTAGAGGTGAGAATATATTCTTACTTACTTACTTAGTCGTTCCCCTTCTACCGTGAGGTGTAGAGGTGAGAATATATGCTTACTTACTTACTTAGTCGTTCCCCCTTTACCGTGAGGTGTAGAGGTGAGAATATATGCTTACTTACTTACTAAGTCGTTCCCCTTCTACCATGAGGTGTAGAGGTGAGAATATATGCTTACTTACTTACTTAGCCGTTCCCCTTCTACCGTGAGGTGTAGAGGTGAGAATATATGCTTACTTACTTAGTCGTTCCCCTTCTACCGTGAGGTGTAGAGGTGAGAATATATGCTTAATTACTTACTTAGTCGTTCCCCTTCTACCGTGAGGTGTAGAGGTGAGAATATATGCTTACTTACTTACTTAGTCGTTCCCCTTCTACCGTGAGGTGTAGAGGTGAGAATATATGCTTACTTACTTACTTAGTCGTTCCCCTTCTACCGTGAGGTGTAGAGGTGAGAATATATGCTTACTTACTTAGTCGTTCCCCTTCTACCGTGAGGTGTAGAGGTGAGAATATATGCTTATTTACTTACTTAGTCGTTCCCCTTCTACCGTGAGGTGTAGAGGTGAGAATATATGCTTACTTACTTACATAGTCGTTCCCTTTCTACCGTGTGGTGTAGAGGTGAGAATATATGCTTACCTACTTACTAAGTCGTTCACCTTCTACCGTGAGGTGTAGAGGTGAGAATATATGCTTACTTACTTAGTCAACTCCGCCCATGCCGGTCCCAAGCCCGGATGAAAAAGGAGGAGGGCGGCCTGCATGGAGGCCGTAAGGAGGCAGCCCCTCCACCATGCAAAGGCACAACAGGCCAATCACCTGTTTGTCTTAAACTATGATTACGAGAAATACAAGAGAGAAAACCGGACTGATTCTAAAGGCGACGAACTGGAACGGACTACGGACTACGACTTATGGAACTTGGAACACAAGAAGTATAAATGGGAAGGAAGAGGAGCTGGTGGAAGAGATGAGGAAAGCAAAACTAGAAATCCTGGCTATAACAGAAACGAAGAAAAAAGGACAAGGAGTCATGGATCTCGATGGCAACACGTTGCTCTACAGTGGTGTACCCATATCTGAAAGAGCTAAAGGGGGCGTGGGTTGCATTGTGGCCCAAAATCAAAAAGATAGTATCAAGGGATGGAACTTTGTCTCGGAGCGCATTATGGTTGTAAAACTAAAAGAAGGAGAAACCATAGTCAACCTGGTCATAGTGTATGGGCCAAATGAGGATGAGAGAGCAGAGGTCAAGGAGGAATTCTTCGCGCTGCTTCAAAGGACAGTGGATGACTGCCTAGATGAAGTTATCATGCTCGGAGATTTTAATGCCAGAGTTGGAAATGACCATGCTAGATGGGGTGGCGTTATCGGAAGATATGGAGAAGATACTCTCAATGACAATGGAAAGCGACTCCTTAGATTCTGCAGTGAGCAGAATCTGATCATTACAAACACAAAGTTCCCCCATAAGCGCATACATGCATACACTAGATGTGAACCAACCAAGAATGAGAAGTCAGTGATCGACTATGCCATTGTTCGGAGAAGCTCATTCAGATATGTCCGAGATGCAAGAGTCTGGAGGGGGCCAGAGATTGGAAGTGATCACTACCTGCTAACAATCAAACGAACAACTGAAAGAGTTGCTCAGCCTAGGAACTGCCCAACATCACGCAAGAAACCAAGTAAACGAGCAGGAGAAATGAGCATTAGGACCTACAAGCTGAGAGAGCCAGAAATTAAGACCAGATATCAGGGGCTTATTGCTACAGCAGTGAGCAACACAGAAGAACGACCTGATGACTTGGAAACCCTCTGGAATAAATTCAAGGATATCATAAAGACAGCTGCTGCAGAAGCATGCGGTGAAGTCCGACTTGGGAACCAGAGAAAGAGGACACCTTGGTGGACAGAGGAAGTCAAAGAGAAAATAAGAGAGAAGAAAATGGCATGGAAACAATACTTAGGAGCTAAAAACACAACAGGACAAATGGAAAAATATAGAGAATATGTGATACTCAGAACAGAAGCAAAGAACAAAGTGCTAGCAGCAAAACAGAAGTCCTGGGAAGAATTTGGAGAAAAGCTAGAAAAAGATGCACAAGAAAACCAGAAATTGTTCTATAAGACCCTAAAGAACATGAGGAAGGAAAAACAATGCCCTCTCAAATTTATAAAGGACAAGCAAGGCAAATTGCTTACTGCCCCGAAGGAAGTAATGGAAAGATGGAAAGAATATTTCTCAGAACTCCTGGATGGTGAGCATGGTGAAGCAACAGAAATGATAACCACTAGCACAGAAGAGAAAACCAATGATGGTGAAGATGACATAAAGATGGAAGAACTGAGGGCAGCACTAGAGAAAATCAAGATGGGCAAAGCAGCAGGGCATGATGGTATAACACCAGAAATGGTTAAGTACATGGGAGCATCAGGCGACCTATTACTCTTAAAGGTCCTACAGGCAGCATGGTGCAACAAGACCATACCAAAGGATTGGGAGATTGCCATCATAACACCAATTTTCAAAAAGGGTGACAATCGACAATGTGGAAACCATAGAGGCATATCCCTTCTCAGTGTCCCCTGGTAAAATCTACTCTAGAATCCTAGAGCAGAGACTCCGACGCCTAGCTGAGCCACAATTGGATGAGGTCCAGTGCGGATTCCGAGCAAACCGAAGTACTCAAGACCTAATCTTCACACTCAGACAGCTGAGTGAAAAGGCCCTTGAGTATAAGAGTGAGATCCATCTTTGTTTCATAGATCTGGAAAAGGCGTTTGACAGAGTCCCCTGGAGCAAACTTTGGGACTGTTTGGCAAGGAAGAATATTCCAGCACCTCTGATTCATGCTATACAGAGCTTCTACAAGTCTTGCAGAAATTATGTGAGGACAGCAAACCATAAGTCAGAAGAGTTCAGGACCACCACTGGTGTAAGACAAGGTGATATCCTGTCACCTTATCTTTTCATACTCCTCATGGACGATGTCATCAAGGCATGTAAGGAGAGAACAAGAAAGTATTCAGTGGGGTACTGGAAGATGAGACAGGTCTATATTTCGGAGCTGGCATTTGCTGATGATGTTGCCCTGATTGCTAAATCAGAGGCACATCTCCAATCCAACCTGCAAGTCTGGAAGGAAGAGCTGGAGAAGAGAGGGATGGTCATAAGCAGCTCTAAAACAAAATCCATGGTGATATCACGAGAAGAAAGAAAACATCAGATTAAGTTGGGAGAACAGGTCCTGGAGCAGGTCGACCACTTTAAATATCTCGGAGCTATTATAGACCGAAAGGGAGGCATCAAAGAAGAGTTGGCCACTCGAAAAGCAGCGGCTGGGAGACTTTTTCAGGCCATAAATCGTGGATTCCTCAGCAAGAAAGAGGTTGGTAAGAAAACGAAGATGGCTGTATACCGCTCCACCTATGTCCCAGTTTTGACATATGGATGCGAGTCGTGGGCAATGACTACAACCCACAAAAGCCAGATCCAAACCTCAGAAATGAGGTATCTGAGGAAAGTGGTTGAAGTAACAAGAAGAGACATGGTCCGCAACCAGACGATACGTCAAGGCCTGAAATCCCATCCGCTGCAGACCCAAATAGAACAGTCCCAACTAAGATGGTTTGGCCATGTCTGCAGAATGGGAGAAGATCGGCTACCACGACAAGCATGGGAAACAAAGAGCCAGGGATCCAGACCTCCAGGACGACCCAGAGTTCGCTGGGAGGACAACATTAGACAATCTTTGAAGGACCGAGGACTAGAATGGAACCAGGCCAGGAAGAAGACAGCTGATAGAATGGTCTGGCGCTCTCTCTTCCAAACCTCTACACTTCACGGTAGAAGGGGAACGACTAAGTAAGTAAGTAAGTAAGTACTTACTTAGTCGTTCCCCTTCTACCGTGACGTGTAGAGGTGAGAATATATGCTTACTTACTTAGTCGTTCTCCTTCAACCGTGAGGTGTAGAGGTGAGAATATATGCTTACTTACTTAGTCGTTCCCCTTCTACCGTGAGGTGTAGAGGTGAGAATATATGCTTACTTACTTCTTAGTCGTTCCCCTTCTACCGTGAGGTGTAGAGGTGAGAATATATGCTTACTTACTTAGTCGTTCCCTTTCTACCGTGAGGTGTAGAGGTGAGAATATATGCTTACTTACTTACTTAGTCGTTCCCCTTCTACCGTGAGGTGTAGAGGTGAGAATATATGCTTAATTACTTACTTAGTCGTTCCCCTTCTACCGTGAGGTGTAGAGGTGAGAATATATGCTTACTTACTTACTTAGTCGTTCCCCTTCTACCGTGAGGTGTATTGGTGAGAATATATGCTTACTTACTTACTTAGTCGTTCCCCTTCTACCGTGAGGTGTAGAGGTGAGAATATATGCTTACTTACTTAGTCGTTCCCCTTCTACCGTGAGGTGTAGAGGTGAGAATATATGCTTACTTACTTACTTAGTCGTTCCCCTTCTACCGTGAGGTGTAGAGGTGAGAATATATGCTTACTTACTTACTTAGTCGTTCCCTTTCTACCGTGTGGTGTAGAGGTGAGAATATATGCTTACTTACTTACTAAGTCGTTCCCCTTCTACCGTGAGGTGTAGAGGTGAGAATATATGCTTACTTACTTAGTCGTTCCCCTTCTACCGTGAGGTGTAGAGGTGAGAATATATGCTTACTTACTTACTTAGTCGTTCCCCTTCTACCGTGAGGTGTAGAGGTGAGAATATATGCTTACTTACTTACTTAGTCGTTCCCCTTCTACCGTGAGGTGTAGAGGTGAGAATATATGCTTACTTACTTACTTAGTCGTTCCCCTTCTACCGTGAGGTGTAGAGGTGAGAATATATGCTTACTTACTTAGTCGTTCCCCTTCTACCGTGAGGTGTGGAGGTGAGAATATATGCTTACTTACTTACTTAGTCGTTCCCCTTCTACCGTGAGGTGTAGAGGTGAGAATATATGCTTACTTACTTACTTAGTCGTTCCCCTTCTACCGTGAGGTGTAGAGGTGAGAATATATGCTTACTTACTTACTTAGTCGTTCCCCTTCTACCGTGAGGTGTAGAGGTGAGAATATATGCTTACTTACTTACTTAGTCGTTCCCCTTCTACCGTGAGGTGTAGAGGTGAGAATATATGCTTACTTACTTACTTAGTCGTTCCCCTTCTACCGTGAGGTGTAGAGGTGAGAATATATGCTTACTTACTTACTTAGTCGTTCCCCTTCTACCGTGAGGTGTAGAGGTGAGAATATATATTGCGTTCTTACTTACTTAGTCGTTCCCCTTCTACCGTGAGGTGTAGAGGTGAGAATATATGCTTACTTACTTACTTAGTCGTTCCCCTTCTACCGTGAGGTGTAGAGGTGAGAATATATGCTTACTTACTTACTTAGTCGTTCCCCTTCTACCGTGAGGTGTAGAGGTGAGAATATATGCTTACTTACTTACTTAGTCGTTCCCCTTCTACCGTGAGGTGTAGAGGTGAGAATATATGCTTACTTACTTACTTAGTCGTTCCCCTTCTACCGTGAGGTGTAGAGGTGAGAATATATGCTTACTTACTTACTTAGTCGTTCCCCTTCTACCGTGAGGTGTAGAGGTGAGAATATATGCTTACTTACTTACTTAGTCGTTCCCCTTCTACCATGAGGTGTAGATGTGAGAATATATGCTTACTTACTTACTTAGTCGTTCCCCTTCTACCGTGAGGTGTAGAGGTGAGAATATATGCTTACTTACTTACTTAGTCGTTCCCCTTCTACCGTGAGGTGTAGAGGTGAGAATATATGCTTACTTACTTACTTAGTCGTTCCCCTTCTACCGTGAGGTGTAGAGGTGAGAATATATGCTTACTTACTTACTTAGTCGTTCCCTTTCTACCGTGAGGTGTAGATTTGAGAATATATGCTTACTTACTTACTTAGTCGTTCCCCTTCTACCGTGAGGTGTAGAGGTGAGAATATATGCTTACTTACTTAGTCGTTCCCCTTCTACCGTGACGTGTAGAGGTGAGAATATATGCTTACTTACTTACTTAGTCGTTCCCCTTCTACCGTGAGGTGTAGAGGTGAGAATATATGCTTACTTACTTAGTCGTTCCCCTTCTACCGTGAGGTGTAGAGGTGAGAATATATGCTTACTTACTTACTTAGTCGTTCCCCTTCTACCGTGAGGTGTAGAGGTGAGAATATATGCTTACTTACTTAGTCGTTCCCCTTCTACCGTGAGGTGTAAAGGTGAGAATATATGCTTACTTACTTACTTAGTCGTTCCCCTTCTACCGTGGGGTGTAGAGGTGAGAATATATGCTTACTTACTTACTTAGTCGTTCCCCTTCTACCGTGAGGTGTAGATGTGAGAATATATGCTTACTTACTTACTTAGTCGTTCCCCTTCTACCGTGAGGTGTAGAGGTGAGAATATATGCTTACTTACTTACTTAGTCGTTCCCCTTCTACCGTGAGGTGTAGAGGTGAGAATATATGCTTACTTACTTACTTAGTCGTTCCCCTTCTACCGTGAGGTGTAGAGGTGAGAATATATGCTTACTTACTTACTTAGTCGTTCCCCTTCTACCGTGAGGTGTAGAGGTGAGAATATATGCTTACTTACTTACTTAGTCGTTCTTCTTCTACCGTGAGGTGTAGAGGTGAGAATATATGCTTACTTACTTACTTAGTCGTTCCCCTTCTACCGTGAGGTGTAGAGGTAAGAATATATGCTTACTTACTTACTTAGTCGTTCCCCTTCTACCGTGAGGTGTAGAGGTGAGAATATATGCTTACTTACTTACTTAGTCGTTCCCCTTCTACCGTGAGGTGTAGAGGTGAGAATATATGCTTACTTACTTACTTAGTCGTTCCCCTTCTACCGTGAGGTGTAGAGGTGAGAATATATGCTTACTTACTTAGTCGTTCCCCTTCTACCGTGAGGTGTAGAGGTGAGAATATATGCTTACTTACTTACTTAGTCGTTCCCCTTCTACCGTGATGTGTAGAGGTGAGAATATATGCTTACTTACTTACTTAGTCGTTCCCTTTCTACCGTGAGGTGTAAAGGTGAGAATATATGCTTTCTTACTTACTTAGTCGTTCCCCTTCTACCGTGAGGTGTAGAGGTGAGAATATATGCTTACTTACTTAGTCGTTCCCCTTCTACCGTGACGTGTAGAGGTGAGAATATATGCTTACTTACTTAGTCGTTCCCCTTCTACCGTGAGGTGTAGAGGTGAGAATATATGCTTACTTACTTAGTCGTTCCCCTTCTACCGTGAGGTGTAGAGGTGAGAATATATGCTTACTTACTTCTTAGTCGTTCCCCTTCTACCGTGAGGTGTAGAGGTGAGAATATATGCTTACTTACTTAGTCGTTCCCCTTCTACCGTGAGGTGTAAAGGTGAGAATATATGCTTACTTACTTACTTAGTCGTTCCCCTTCTACCGTGGGGTGTAGAGGTGAGAATATATGCTTACTTACTTACTTAGTCGTTCCCCTTCTACCGTGAGGTGTAGATGTGAGAATATATGCTTACTTACTTACTTAGTCGTTCCCCTTCTACCGTGAGGTGTAGAGGTGAGAATATGCTTACTTACATACTTAGTCGTTCCCCTTCTACCGTGAGGTGTAGAGGTGAGAATATATGCTTACTTACTTACTTAGTCGTTCCCCTTCTACCGTGAGGTGTAGAGGTGAGAATATATGCTTACTTACTTACTTAGTCGTTCTTCTTCTACCGTGAGGTGTAGAGGTGAGAATATATGCTTACTTACTTACTTAGTCGTTCCCCTTCTACCGTGAGGTGTAGAGGTAAGAATATATGCTTACTTACTTACTTAGTCGTTCCCCTTCTACCGTGAGGTGTAGAGGTGAGAATATATGCTTACTTACTTACTTAGTCGTTCCCCTTCTACCGTGAGGTGTAGAGGTGAGAATATATGCTTACTTACTTACTTAGTCGTTCCCCTTCTACCGTGAGGTGTAGAGGTGAGAATATATGCAACGAACTAAATGTATCTTCATAACAGTGAGGAGAAAGATGGCGATTCAGGGATCACGACTGCTTCCGGCTTCCACCTTCTACCGTACCTCGGCATTATTATACTGGCTGAAGGGCTTTTTGCATCCAAATGGTTGATTTTATTTACTTGATTTGAATCGCTTGTTCCTGATGTACTTGAATTATTTCTGGAGGCAGAGCCAGCCTTTGGAAATTTTCAAGATAGTGATAATTCTCTCTTCCCCCCCCCCCCTCTCTCCTCCCCCCCCCCAACCTTTTCGAGCTGTACAGTATGTACTCTTACATGACTCAGTGTAAAACTATTGATTTGCATCACACCGTAATTTCAGCAAGTTAGGTTTGATGTAGCATGCTACAATAACATATTACATTGATGTTTCTCAGCTGTTACTGTACTTAATTTTTTTCTGTATTCATTATGAATTTCAGATGGGCGTTCATTGAGCTGTTATAATATTTAAAAAAGGGAATTATATAAACATTTAGAAAAACAATTAGTTTCATATTTCTAAATAAAATGTACTTTGAAATCTTCTATTTCATTTTTCTAGTTATTGTAAGATTTCAATGGTTTTATTTTATTGAATTTTTAAAAATAACTTTCAGAGCTTCCCGTAAGTGGCGCCAAATGCGGTCGCACTGCTCGCACCACCTAAGAGCCAAAACCTTTCGCTGGAGGAAGCACATTTCGTTCCTTTGAACGTGTGTCCTCCAACCATTACCACAACACTTTTTTCGTCAGAATTTCTGTAACATTGTGTATCTACCATTGCCTTGAGTGTTTCCTGCAGTATAGCCAGATCTGTGGCTGAAGGTTGGTTGTATTATGCCCATATAGCTGACCACTGACTGAGATGTTCTGTCGCATTCTATCGAGGTGCTGGGACCTTTTATTCCTAAAATATTTTTAAAAAACATTTTTGCCTCATTTTGGCGTGGCGCACTGTGTTCAACCTAGACACATTTGGTTATATTAGGGTGCATGTCCAAATTTTTTTTTAAATCAATTTTGAAAAGGCTTTTGACAGCATACACAAGCACAATCTATGGAAAATACTTAAGGCTTAAGGAATTCCCAATTGAATTGTTTCCATCATCAAATGATTCTACACTAATTTTACATGTAGCGTTGGGGAGAGAAACCTAACTTTTGACAGGAGTACTTGTGAAGAAATGTCTGTTCCTGTCCTTTTGTGTGATCTCTCACACCTCCAGCCCTACGGCAGTATCATTTCTTCTTCTTCATTGTTCTCTCCGATCGGTTTTATTTGGTATTTCATTTTTCCCTTTCATACATTTTACTGTTTATGCTGGACAAAGCATGGGGAAAGTCTCTAACACGCCACTCCCCTATGGCAGTATTTGCTACGGGAGTAAATCTTATCTTATTGTGTCGCATTCACGCTTCGCGAAGACGTGTTAAATAACGCCAGGTTATTAGACGGTCAGAGACAATATTCTATCGCATAATCTGTCTGACCATCTTTTCAAGCGACGGTGCTTATTTATCCAAGCTTGTGTTGGGCAGGAGTACTGAATAGAACCAGATTTGTTTGTCTGGTGAAACACAGGTGACTAAAGACCATCCCTGAGTCATCACGCCAGAAAAACACGGTCATAATATTATGATGGACAGAGATCTGGCTCTACGTTTGCACACAAGGGCATCGGACATCATATTACCATATATGGGAGACGTGACCTTTGCAACATTTTTCCATGTCGGAAATATTTTGAAAGTACCACATCCGACCTGTTTGAATATGATTGGGGCGTTTATTTAAATCCATAACAAACAACGCTTGGGAAGATAGGAATAAAGTCTAACCATTTCGCAGTTTTATTTCACTGTGAATTTCACGCTCGCCAAGACAACATCAGACCTCGCCAGAGTGAAAACTAGATTCAGAATTCCTTTTTTAACCGGATCTTTTATTGGAGAACCAGAAAAGACTTACAAAGCACAGGAAATCTCTACATTTTAATAAGGAACACCGGGACTATGAAACTGAAGAAACACGGAGTCAGAGAGGGAATCTATTGTAGAATTAAAGATCCCCCCGACACATGTAAGAGACCGACTCGTCTCTTTTATTCATCTGAGCAACACGTCTGTAGCCAAGATTGGCGTAAGTAGTACATTTACATTTCATATTTTATTACTAACATGTGAAATAACATATATATATATATATATATATATATATATATATATATATATATATATATATATATATATATATATATATATATATATATATATATATATATATATATTACCATGTGAAGTTTAATGGGTGAAACTCACTATTGGATGTCAAAGTCATTTGAGGCTGGCAACCTCAGCGTTTAAAATGATGATTCACGAACCACCACTGCACGGGCTGGTGATTGCTTTATTGATAGTTTTGTAAAAAGAACTAAAAAGCATAAAGTAGTTCCAGGTTCCCTATGGAGCAGGGAGGGAAAGATGAAAGAATTGATGTACATTCTAAGTATAATATTTACATAAGCAGTGTAAATGTACCTATGAACATATTCATTTCAAAATTAATGTAAGTTTTCAAGCTTTAAACCAGTGTAAATGTCTATGTGAAAATATTCTTTTAAAGTAATAGAAGTTTCAAACTTTTCCACAAGTGTAAATATAAAGGAAACATAAATGAATTTATATTGTGAACACTTTTCAAACAGTGGAGATGTAAATGTAAAACATATTATATCTGTACGTTTAACCTTTTCATTTAAATGTAGTGTAAAGCTAAAGCTATTCAGTTTAAATGTAAAGAAAATTCTATCCCGAGGGATTAAAATTAATTCTCATCGAGGGTAATTTCTGACTTGGGATGGTAGAATAAAAGAAGGGGGCATATAACTATGTGTCGGAAAACGCCATACTCAGAAGAGCGTTTCGTTTCTTTTTCTATTACCAGTTATTGGTGGTATCAGCAGAAAGTACTATCTCTGGAACCAGGTGAAGGTAGAAGTGGACTGACGTTGTGTGAGACGCCATCATAAGAGGGTCTTATAGACAGACGCAGGACCAGCTTGGCCGTTACTCCTTGACGTTCTAGGAACGTGCGGCGCCTGAACTTTTGTGGCCGGGTAGGGAATTGGGGGTTGCTGTTTAATTGCAGAGAGTGTTAGATCTAGATTACTAGCTTGACCGCTAGAGTTCGCAATTTCTCCCTTACAGTCTTACGGGATTTTACCAGGTTCGGGGACTATCCTCTAAGGTGTTGTATTAGAGCAGATGTTTTTTTTTATTTATATGATTTACCAGCAAGAGCAGTTATGGTTCATTTTTATTTCCTTCCTTCCTCTCATGAATGTATGGCAAAGCAAATGAGTGACGACCTGCCTTTAGTATAAACGTGACTTTTATTTAATTATAACGTAATTACAAGTCGACATGGCAAAACTTCATAAGACACATATGACAATTATTCTTCAGAGCATATTTCTTTTCAAAATCCCGCTGTATGAGTTTCTAACTTCATTATAACCATTCTGGTTCTATTCTTAGGAAATTCTTTCTTGTTCATAATGCCATATTTTCAAGTAAGTGCATGCCAGTAGTTCAATAGGGATTACTCTGCTTCTTCAGGATATAAAATTGCCATATCTCCTCCTGATATGTTATTGCTTCATCAAAACAAATCAATCATGCATGTACATTTGAAAAGAAATCTTTCAGCCATTGTTTCCTTTCTAAATCTGCAACAATCATTCGATTTCGACATGTCAATAATTGTATAGTAATTAGTTCCTACTTACAGACTTCGAATATAGAGTTTAAATACAAAAATGCACTTTGAAGAGAACATGCCATCATCCCTGGAATTTCTAATTCTTCAACTTGAATAAACCTTCATGCAGTAAACCACTGCGTTATGAGCACAAACTTGCTTGTCTCACTAGCTAGACGCGTCCCTTCCAACTAACTAGGCTGCTGGGGAAAACCGCGTCTCTTATAAATTTTTCTGAGCTCACGATTGGGTAAAAATCACGTGACTAATTTTGACATGTAACGCGACTCTATCCTAAATAAAATTTAATCTGTTTCTAGGAAAGTAGAAATTTATATGCTAATCTGGTTTTTATAGCCTGTTTCCAAAGGAACAACTATGTACACGGCTACATATAGATCCCGGGGCATTGCAAATGTATCCCATAGGGAGACATTTGAGTACTATCAACTCTAAAAAATATCCCCAAAATTTCTTAAGTTCAAAAAAAATTTTCAGAAAAATTTAAAGTTCAAAAATTTTTCTAAGTCCAAAAATATTTCAGAAAATTTAACGAAATTCCTACATCTGAGCTCCTATGTCTATATGGGACTGTCGTCTATAAAGGCGCCTTATAGATGGACATCATCTCCAAAAAATTGCAAACTATCTTTCACATCAATACATATTTCAACCAAATTTACAAATTGGCAACACTGACCAACAAAATCCTAAAAACAATCATAAGGTCAGCACTCAAAAGAATGTGACGAGTGGCAACACTGGGAAATGAACAATAAAATATCTTATTTGCAGAACTTGGCTGCATTATCATAATCTATTACATTTCATTCAAAAATATAGTTGATTACATTCTCTTAGATATGGTGGGGGGTTGGGAGGGGGGGTGTTATCTCTTTTCTGTTCCTGTTATTTGCTCCATATTAAAAGCCTGCAAGTAGGCTACTTAAAAAATCTTTTTTCTTCCTGGCGTACTTATTTATTCTATTTTCCAAGTACTCTGCAATATCCCAAGAAATGTCCAGGATCTCCAATTCCTATGGTAATGGCAATCCACTTTCATAGAATAGCTAATGTTTTCATGGGTACTCATCATTTCCTTTTTTTTTTTTCTAGTGAATGAGCCACTTGCTCATTATTACATGTAGAAAACATCTCTAGACATAATATGCATATTTTATCAGACGATAATATAACCAGCATCATTTTTATAAGTAATCATTTTTCACAATAAAAGCATTAAAACCTCATGGCTTATCCTTATTTATTTATCTGAATGTTTCCGGTTATTGACATTTTCTAAATGGTAAGTGTATAAATTCGTTCTAAGTCGGTCACTGTAGAAAATGTTCTATATTACATTCCTTTTTTTTTTCTTCAAAATATGTGATGTTTGTCTCCAATATCCGTACGTCTGGTGGTGATCCTGTCCATTAGTCAGGTATTTCTAATCATTCCTTCTTTTCTGTCAACACAGTATTTTTTCTGTGAACTCTTTCCTAGAAATATTATTTATATATATATTTATTCTTCAAAGATCTTCTTTGACTTACCATACATCAATTTTCAAACATCAAATTATTCAGCAACCAACAGACGAATATGTTACTATCATTTTATGAAGTATAAGGGAAAAGGAAAATATAGTTTCAAATCATCATGAATTGTCTACATTGGGTTCCGTATTGCTTTATTTTCTCTGTTAAGACAACTGCTTATACTCTTGACAATATGTATCCATGTTGTCACTCTCAAGGCATCCTTGTATACCGTTTATATTTGTCTCCTTTTTTTTTTTTTCATAACACCAATGTATCATTTATGGTGTTCCAATATCATTGTATCTATTCTTGTCCTCCTGTTATCTTGAGAATTCATCCTTAGTAACTCCCTATGTACCTTATCTAGCAATACATTTATCAAAAACACATCAAACAATTATTTATGGAACAATCAACTGAGATGTAAGAACTGTTTGACAATATGAGATAAAAAAAAAATTTGGGGTCATCACTCAAAAAATGTGACATAGAAAGGAAGAAAAAATATTCAATTGATCGTGAGGAATCTACAATATTCTTATAAGACAAAGTTCCCGGCACTCTGACTACTATTTATCCATATTATTTCTGGTTATCCTTGCATGCAGTGTACCATTTCCATTTTCTTTATAAGTCCAATTCATCGCTCATGGTGCTCCAATATTTAAAATGTGGATCCTTCCTATTCCTCTTATTCTGTACTGGAAATACATCCTTTTTAATTGTCCATGTACTATATCTGCGAATATTTATCAACAATATATCAACTAATCATTTATGGAACCATTAACACAAATGTCTAGACTTTACCAAAACATGAACAAAAACATGTCTTTTTACATATGTGCAAAATTTCGACACCAACTCTGCCTTCGCTGGTCGAGGGTTAGTCAGAGTTATGTGGTGCCTGTAACATCCGCTGACTACAGCCAGATGGGTGACTTATGGTACTTATAATTCAAAAATCTCGTCTGTCAGTTATCTTAAGTGTGGGGCGGGGGTCTATTTCATGGTGTCCTTGACAAAGTTTGCTGCATTTCCAATCTAGGTATTCTTTTCTTATGTCATAATATCTCCATGATATATCTGTGACATGTCTGTCCTTGGGATAACATTATTATTATTTTTTTTAATATCCTCGGGGTGAGCAGATCTCAGTACGTCCAATTTCATCAATCATGTATTTTTCTCCTGTAATTCTGGGTATGTTATGAGTATAGTAAATTGTCAATTTATTTCAACTATCGTACAACATTCTGTAATTCGTGATAAGGAATAGTCATTTGTTATACAACAGTGTTCATATTACAAAGGCAATGAGCAAAAATCAAAGAGATATCTTCTCCAAAAATGCGGATGTATCTCTATTTCTCCTACCTCTGGGCGTAGTAATTATTCAGTCATTATTTTTTTTTCTCCATTATTTAATCTCCATTTTGTGTCCTTAGTACCTGTGGTTCCATGGGATTATCATAATCTATTTGTCTCTTGTCTACTGATAATCCTTCAATAATGACTTCAAATATGGTCCTCATATGTGCAGTAATCATCTGCTCTGATTTGTTCCATGTCCATGGTATTCATCAAATATTCTATTATATCCTTGTCTTATCTCGTAACCACGAAAGACTAAAATTATTGCTCCTCCAATGTTAATGTGGGGGATCTTGTGCATAAACATTACAACAATATCTCAGCTGTGACAACATAAAGTTTCACCATAATATAAAATGGCATCTTCATCATCATTAAACAGTTGCTTCATTCTCTCATGTGCCATCAGTGGCTATCATCCGGTAATGGGAGTTCAATGTGGGTTCAGCATATACAAATGCTGTAGAGGGGTATTTCATTTGCTAAGTCAGCATGTGCAAATGCTATTTCTTTAACATGGGCAAGGCATCATCAACACATAGTTGTAATTTGTTCAATGTGGGGTCAGCATATACTAATGCTCTCAAAGGATTTTTCATTTGCAGAAAATCAGCATGCGCAAATGTCATTGGGGTACTTGTCATAGGCAGTATCAACAAAATACTGCTGGAGTATCAGAGTTCATGCTGGTGGGGGTATGACTGGTAATGGGCAGTAGGAGTAAAAACTAATTTCTCACTCTGAAATGGTGATTTATTTTCTCTTTTTCTTTTCTTTTATGTCGGCTGCTAACCTCAGGGCAGTCAATGTTTTACAATATTGGCTTATCATCATCAAAATTTGTGAGGGTGGCATATAAACATATAATACATCTTATAAAAAAACATTCCAATTGTTTTTCTCTTCTCATTTTTCTGTTATGTTTTGTCTCTTAAATTTTCTGTTTGATTTCTTTTTCTTTTCTCTTTTCCATTTCTTTTTTGTTTTCTTGTGATTTCTGTTCTTTTCTTGTGATTTCTTTTTTTTTCTTGTGATTTCTTTTCTGTTTGTATCACAAGTACGAAAGAATGATAAAAATCAATTCACTAAACACTAGAGATACTATCAATATTCCTAATAGTAAATCCCAACCAATAGGGCTGCAAGTAATAGTTTAGGTTAGAACAGAATGAATATTGTAGCAGTGTCTGTTGTCAATAAGTGGCGAGGAAAGGGTACGTCAAGGATCTCCTGATTACAACATGATTGTAATTCCAAGGAATGAATATGATTGGGATTGAAAAGATCACAAGTCTAGAATGTCGTCTCAATATAGTGGAAAGGAAAAATAGTAAGTTAAAGATGTTGTAACAGTGGAGTGAAGAAAATCTTACTATAGAGAGTCAAGGTTGGGATATGGAATCTTGGAGAATGTTTAAAATCTTGACAGTACTAATATACATCTGGGTCTAACATAATAATGTACATTGGAAAAATAAATAATCCTGTGGAGAAAGATAGCATAACATGCAATACTAGTTTTGGGTAATGAATTATATGTTGTTAACAGATGTCATAGTAGGAACAGTATGACTGATCAAGGTGATAGAATAAAGGAGTTTAGCATAAATGAGATCACAGAAATATTAGTATGAGGTAAGAAAAACTACTGGTGTAAAGTGTCTGCATGAAAATGCACTAAGATGCGAAATTACAGAACTCTGGAACTGCAAGGACAAGAAGTCTGGTGAATGGAGCGTGGAATATGATCGGTTTCAAAAGTAGAGATCAATGTTACAACAGAATAGTGTGACACATGTGTTATAGGTAAGGTCGTGTAACATTCTAAATATTAAGAAAATGTCTGTAACTAAATAATGTCTGTAAACTCGTAACACCGTGTGTTATCAATTGTTTTGTCATTTTTATTTCACAAAACTATACTATCTAATGAAAATCCTCCGTGTGCTGGTCTTGATTTGTTCTCTGGGCATCAGTATTCTAAGGCTGGAAAAAAATAACTTTCTCAGTGGGGCTTTGACATCTTAGTCTGGAAGCAAGTAATTTGAACTGTCAAAAACTGAAAATAGTGTACATGGGAAAGTTAGTACATTGTTAAAAGGTAATTGCACATTCGCGGCGACCGTACATGGGATGGCATGTACATTGAAGACTCGAGGGGCGTGTCTCAGCAAAGCTTTAGTAGTTCCTTCAGTTTCTCTGCCATCTCTAACCTTGCAATGTCCCGACTGCTTAGGCGAGCATCATACTGAGTAGCAGTGGTGACTGGTGTGGCAGGCAACACTGCATTTGCTGATTGTTGGGGCACTGAGGACATTGACGAATGCGGTGATGGCTTAACATCTTTTGATTGCGGTGATGGTTTCACTGTGGTTAGGGTTTGTATGGCTGGAACATCTGTTAGTTTTGAGGCAGGTATATGTTTCGCCTTGATTTTTCTTCTGACCTGGTTGTGCTGTACGTTAACACCGTTTACAGTGGGCGCAGTAATTTGCACACTGTTGTTTTTGACTAGTTGAGATGAGGCTAACACTTCTCGGCTTGGCTTTGAAACACGATAGCGTTTCTTCAATATTTTTCGTCTGATTTCATTTTGTGGCAATTTCATGCATTTAACGACAGGAGGTGAGTCATCTGACGAAGAAAAACAGGTACGTTTGCCAGCTGCTTGAATCTCCGGGGATGAAGTACTAGCAAATGATGTATCCGTTTTGCAACGAGGACCAGGCGAATCTATACCAGAGGCTCTTTCATACTTGTTGGTTATCATCTCACCGTACGTTTGAACAGGGCGAATATTGGATATTTCGTCGGTGTGAAAAAGTTGTTCTGGTATTTCTTGAGTGTCCATGTCAGAGTCTGTGTTGTTAAGGGAGATGTAACTTGTGGGTCTATAGCGATATTTTGGCTTTCTAATAGGTCTGATGGATACATCTGTGAAATTTTTCTCGTATGGGGTGTTGGTGGTTTGTTTACAAATTTCTTCATCTGGAACCAGAGTGTTAGTGGGTGCTGCTGGAAACTGATTCTCGTGTGGGGTAGTGATCATCTTGTGTTCATACCGTGTAAGTGCAATTCTTATCAATTCTCGAAATTCTTCTCGGCGTGTAGATAAATCAACAGCAAACTTGTTCTCCAGCAATTCATACACCAACCTTATTGAGAGGACGCCAAAGTCACCATCTCTCAGGATAATGTCTATCTCTGCCGTCAGCTCCTCTGTTGTAGGTTGACCTATTCCGCCAATTTTCTTTGTCTTGCTTTGCTTTGTCTTATCAGTTTTCGGCCAGTAATATTTTCTGCCCTCTTCGTCTGTTGTATGATCAAGTTCGTCTGACAAGTAGCCTTCAGTGGTCTCATCAGAGTCTGTCGTCTCTGACTCTGATATGTCAGACGAATCTGTACTGGATGGATTATAATTTAGGGTGGCCTTTCTGACTGGTCTTGTATTTGTCGTCAGAGGCGGAATGGGTCGGTGATTATCAATTTTGAGTTGTTTTACGTGAGCTTTTGTTTGGTGTTGTTTCTCTATCTGATTTGCTTGCTGCCATCTTCTATCTCTCTCTCTAAATCTTTCTTCCACTTCTTTTCTGTACTTTTCCATCATTTCGCACCTCTCCGTGCAATCTAACTTATGTTCTTCTTCAGATGTCATCTTTTCTGTATTATTGACCATTTCAACACTGCACAAATCAGGTAAGTCATCTGTCACTTGTCTTGATTTTAATCTGACTGGAATTAGACTCTTCTTAAATCTGTCATCCGTTTGCACTGCGACATTCTCTGTCCGAGGCTCTATTCTAATGACTGCAGGCTCAGTTCGTTGTTTCAAATTCAATTTTGGTCTCCCTTCTTTGACTTTCAATGGTTGTAGTTGAATTTCAACAATATCCTTTATTTCAATCTTATAAACTTTTGCAACCAATCCGTCTACTATTCTTATGCAAGGAAAATCGACTGCGTAACTTCTGCAACGCTTTAACTCTGAGGCGAGGTTTCTCAATGCTGTTCTCTTCTTTCTGTTTTGTATGGTTCTTGAACAACTCTCCATGTTTGAATGTCTCCTCAACTCAAGTATTTATTCTTCTCTGTCTATGATTCTTGTTCTGTTGACGGTCTCTATATAGGCTGTTGTTGCTGTTGGCATGTTTCTTCAAGAGGTAATGCTTCTGCTCTTTTATAGAGGACTGGTCACTAGGCAACAAGTTGATGATTTACCAGCAAGAGCAGTTATGGTTCATTTTTATTTCCTTCCTTCCTCTCATGAATGTATGGCAAAGCAAATGAGTGACGACCTGCCTTTAGTATAAACGTGACTTTTATTTAATTATAACGTAATTACAAGTCGACATGGCAAAACTTCATAAGACACATATGACAATTATTCTTCAGAGCATATTTCTTTTCAAAATCCCGCTGTATGAGTTTCTAACTTCATTATAACCATTCTGGTTCTATTCTTAGGAAATTCTTTCTTGTTCATAATGCCATATTTTCAAGTAAGTGCATGCCAGTAGTTCAATAGGGATTACTCTGCTTCTTCAGATATAAAATTGCCATATCTCCTCCTGATATGTTATTGCTTCATCAAAACAAATCAATCATGCATGTACATTTGAAAAGAAATCTTTCAGCCATTGTTTCCTTTCTAAATCTGCAACAATCATTCGATTTCGACATGTCAATAATTGTATAGTAATTAGTTCCTACTTACAGACTTCGAATATAGAGTTTAAATACAAAAATGCACTTTGAAGAGAACATGCCATCATCCCTGGAATTTCTAATTCTTCAACTTGAATAAACCTTCATGCAGTAAACCACTGCGTTATGAGCACAAACTTGCTTGTCTCACTAGCTAGACGCGTCCCTTCCAACTAACTAGGCTGCTGGGGAAAACCGCGTCTCTTCTAAATTTTTCTGAGCTCACGATTGGGTAAAAATCACGTGACTAATTTTGACATGTAACGCAACTCTATCCTAAATAAAATTTAATCTGTTTCTAGGAAAGTAGAAATGTATATGCTAATCTGGTTTTTATAGCCTGTTTCCAAAGGAACAACTATGTACACGGCTACACTTTGACCAGAGACGAGTGACAGCCGTGTACAGAAAACTTACCCATCAGGAGGAGGATTAGAATAACCATTGGTAGCTAAGTTAACCTATATGCTGCCACTTGAACTTCTTATAAAAAACCATCACCCGAGTAATGAAAACTTTATTTTGTAATTAACTATTATTCCTTTTTTTTTAAACTTTTAAACTTAAAGTGATGATTAAATTTGGTTATTTGTAATTATACAAATTTAACTTCGATTCACTCATTTTAAATGTACTACTGTACATGTCTGTCTCAGTCAAAGTTACTAAACACACACTCTAAACAGACCTATAGTAAAATAATCATTCCACTGATTAACTCAGCTGTGGGGTCTTAACGAGATAGAATAAACCATTGCTTCAATTCTTCATAAAAGGTGTCCACAGATTACAGAATTAACGTGCTCAGCAACAGCCAGCATTGTTTTTGCTTATATGAATATCTTGTGAAGACTCTCATGTGATAGAAGCTTTACTATTCTTCTATCTACGTTTCTGCCAAGAGTAATCTTGTGTAAAGATAGACTCCATTGAAGCCTATAATAGATACTCATGAGTTTTGGCCACTGTTGGACCACTACTGCAACGCAGGGGAAGCAATACCGTCACAGTACTGCAGGAATGCCCCTTATCAACCACTTTATTTTTAATGGTCATAGACTGGGTGATGCCCCATACAACAGAGAATAGTCCAAGAGGAATAAGATGGACAAGGTTATCTCCACTGGAAGATCTGGAATATGCAGATGCCATATCACAACTCGCACATTCACATCAACACATCCAAGAAAAAAAAAACAGATTGCCTGTATAAGTATAGCCAGCAGGTGAGTCTGAACATCAATCTAAATAAAACATAAGTCATGACACTCAATGTGGGCAATGTGACATATAATGGAAATATAGTCTACAGCATCTGACATCCCTGAAATCCCGTTAGCGTTCTAAGATTTGCTAATAAAAGTCAAGCATTTTTTCCTGCCTGCATTACTCACTTTTAATCCACGCCTCTTTTCCTTGAGACGTAAACAAACGGAAAGTTTACCAACTTCCGCTACCTGCCAGTCATAACAGGGAGCGAACCTAGTTTGTTTACCTGAGTTTCCCACGCAAGCTGATCTGTCAATCATCAGGATATCAGACAGACGCACGTGGAAACACCGGACCTTTTGAAGGTAGTCGCACGGGCAAAAACAATTTCCCGTATACCCTTTGATGTTCGTACATACAGGGGGAGACAAATCTTTGATCTCCAGAAACGGGGAAAATCTCGGAAGGAAACCCGTTACACGGTTCCAAGTCTCTGTTGTCGATTACCAACGCCGACAGAGCTACCGTGAAAACCTTTTATCGGGGAAAACGTAGTCTCCCGATTTTCTGCTATGCGCTATAGTGTGAAAAGTAACGTCATCTATAGATCATTCTTCTTCTTCTTCTTCCATCCTTAGCCATCGACCGTCAAAGCAGACAATGGCCAATCACGCCTAGTGGCGTCTTAAGGGCAACAACAAATTGATTTTATTTGCCGTTGTTTCCCATCACGCCTAGTGGCGTCTTTAGGGCAACCACAAATTAATCTTTATTTGTTGTTGTTTCCGTAATCAAAGTGACTGGCAAACAGGTGATCAGCCCATTGTGCCCGAACTTGCCCTCATGTGTACTCTCTATCGCTATAAAACCGCCGAACGTTAATGAATGTAGTGGCTTGAAAAAGCAATTAAGGCAGAACTTTTTACAACCTAATTTCTCCAAGGAAGCATTCACACAATTTATAACTGCTCTGCTGACTCGTCTAATAAATTTGTGTATAATTTTTGTAAATCTGAGCATACTTATAACATTTATTACACATTGTCTACCAATCATCATAGCCTGGCATGGGGAAGGCCTCGGCAAAATTTTCTACTCTTTGCTTCAAATCCTCAATCTTGAGTTTGAATTCTGGTGTTTCCAGCTTGGTTTTGAAGTCCTTCAACAGTGGACCACAGTCTTTGCTTGCTTCCTGAGCTATGGAAATTGCTTGATCAAAAAACTCCATCACTTTAATGAAATCATTATTTGTCAAGTTGCGAAATTTAAGTGGTGGAGTGCCTAGACGAAGACCACTTGGTTTAAGTGCACTTTTGTCTCCTGGGCAAGTATCTATAGATCAGAGAGACTATAATGTATATAAACTGTGGCTTCCCAAACCAGTTATCAGTTTTTGCTCAGAATTTTCGAATAGTCTAAACACGTAGTCTAGAACCATTGTGGAAGATGTGTTAATAGTTTCGTGGGGATTGTTATTCTGATTTGTGGTAATAGAAATTAGCATTTACATGATTTAATGTTCTAAGTTATCATTATAATTCAATGTGATTTCTTAGCGTTAAAACTAGTGAAATAAAATAACGCGTAGCTATTTGTTTACCAGTTGTTCAGTTTATTGTAATTCCATCACCCGCTTTCTCACATAACAAGATACGTTTAGCTGACGGATATTATATGCTAGGCGCGACTGATAGTGGACCATAGAATTCGCGTTTATTCCATTTGGTGTAATTTTAGTAAGTGACTGTTATTTAATACGACGACCCACAGACGCCGACAATCAAATAGCTATTAATGACAAGCGATATTTGTTAAGTGCGCGTGGGGATAATTAACTAATAATTGACATTGTGTGCTGATCGTTGACCGGGCCAGGATGGGAAAGGCTGCATGCCTCAAACACACTGCACTCGCTAAGCGACGCGCGATAGGATAGGCTAAAGACACCGTGTGCCTTTTAAATTTAATCAGGACTGACGGAGAGGATAAGAAAGCGTCTTGTCCCCTTCCGTGTACATATATGTAGCTATAAATATATTAGTAGCATTTTTTAAATAAATGTTCTTTATTTCTCGCAGACCTGATTACACGGCGACCAGCGGTCAATTTTGGTCCTTTTCTTCATTTACTGATGGATTAATGTTGTCTTCTTCTTGGCGTCCCCAAGTTCAGTTGTAAACAGGATTGGCCAAAGAGACAAATTAACATTTAAATAGTAAATTTAACTGGACTTATAAATACCCAGATATTTGTTCAATTTTATCAGCCCACTGTGGCATAATGCCAATAACATTACTATCAGCGGATTTATTCAGCAAGTTACGCTGTTTCAAAATCGGCACTCACCACAGAGTCAGCCGATAGGATTTACCATCATCATCAATTAACAATAATTAACAGTTTTTTAGCAACCCGATGTTTCCCTATACTGGAAGTATTTTCTACTGTTTACTGTGAACACACGATTTCGGGTTTGCTACATTAACTATTCGAAGTGACATTTGTCTATCCAGGAATAAACCACCAAATTAGGCGTCCCCCTTATAAAATTTAATTATCTGAGGAGGTACTGGTTCCGATTTGGAAGATAAAACCACTGGAAATTATATATCTTCAGCGATTATATGTCCAAGAGATTTTGTCACCAAGAGTAGATAAGAAGCGAATGAGTGGCCACGTATGACAGAGAGAGTGAAATATTTTCTTTGTTACAGGAAAAATTGTAGCATCTGAATTATGTTTAAATATTCTTTACTTTACTGGATAACTGTTAAATACCCTTTTTTGTTGAATTCCACCAGAGTTAAATGCTGTTTCTATATATACTGTTGAATGGTGTATAGATATGAAATTGTATTGTTCCTTGTTCACACTGACATCAACTATTTACAGGACCACAGCGTTAAGAGGTATGGTGGTCTGTGGAAGCTCCGATGTTAAAGACTTGTTGTTGGCCCCAGCGTTGCTCGTCAGAGTGGTTGTTAGGAATAGGAATATCAACTCGACCTACGCAGTGGTGTGTAGACATAGAGTGAGAGTATAATACGCGAATGATGAAAGAGTTCGAAGAGTTGATAAATGTTCTTTTTTCTCACTCATGTATGGCTGGAAGTCATCGACGCCAACTGCTGTGTACTTTTTGTTACAGTTTAATTGGACGTACACATTCGACAGCACGGATACAGTGACAAATCACAGGTTGGCATAATACATCATGGTACAATTGATAAATGGTCTTGCAATGATACATGGGCACTCGTTGAATCATAGCACAATGGAATGTCAGTAGACAAGCACTCAGTATTGCCCATATATATATATATATCATCTGAGTTTACTGACAAAGCACGTCAGTTTATAAACAATATTCAAGATGGCTTCTAGACCTAACCTCGTCTAGCGAAGATTCCTTTAAATAATGTTCAGCACATATTTTTCATATAATCATATTGAACCGCTAGTAATGGGTTCTCATCTGTAGCAGTGATCTCTGGACTCATCAAGCGATAGTACGGGGCATCCCTTTTCTCTTCTTGAAAGTCATAAAATATTTGGATACAAGATGGCTGCTGTCGTGAGCTGTCACTCACTTTTAGGATACAAACTGGAATCTGTATCAAAGTTAATCCTACATTAAATGTTCTCATTGCTCTGTAGATTCTATCATGATGCAATTGACTTCATCAGACAATATGGTGCTGCTAGAAATGAATGTCATCTTCCTCTAGTTAAATATTCTCTCAGACGTACAAATCGTGCGTCTGCTTATCGAAAACGATGGCTTCGTAAGAGTTCATAAGAAATGCTTTCTTTACCTTAGCATAAGAAATATGATTCTGCCACTCCTTGGCAATAAGAATAAACACTGGGGTAAAGCATACACGATAGGTCTAAACGACTATCACTTTCCCCATCAATCTTGAGATCACTTTTCCCGGCGACAAGCCGATACAGAAAACACGACAGCCCCCCATCATCAGGGCAAAGTCAGATCACACCTCTCTAGCCACACATCCGCTGAACAGCCTTTGACCTTTCTAGCGACAAAGAACATATAGTTCGACTTAGATATGTAAAGATATACAGATAGAAGACAGACTCGTCCTACCTAGACAAACACTACACATAAATTCAGGCCATAGATATTCTGAAGCAAGAACAATCTATTTCTACCCAAACAAAGAATAAATCGCAGTAAAACTGGATTCGTCCGCGGAGTTCGATCTGAGACTCCTTTCAAGGGGAAGTAACTCAATATTGACCTTTCCTTAAGCAAAAAAGTTTCTATTTTGTTTACAAAATATTTGCGAACATAACAAGCATACAAATGTATAATATTGCAAGATATCAAAGACTGCACGTAACAGTCTTACCACACCTCCCGGGAAAAAAAATGAAACTTTTTTTTTTTTTGAAATACATCTAGGAGCAACGTACAATAGGCTCACAACGCATGAATACTGCGCAGATGCAAATATCAGGAATAAATATAACGCCTAATATGAGGCTAAGTCGACTTATGAAGCGACTGGTGAGAATGTATCTCATAATCTGAGAGAAATTATTTCTCTACAAGTAAATTTTTCCAGGAAGGTGTCACCGTATAATACAATTCTGGCCATTACATAATGCATACAAAAATTCATACCATAATTTCGTATTAGATATCTTAAATTTATGATTTATAAAGAAAAATCATTAAAGAACAGCGGTGAATAAATATCAATGAACCGCTAAGTAGTGATACAATCATTATATTATTAAATTACAAATGTGTATCTATCTTGATATAGAAAGGAACTACTATAGACCTAGACATATTAAGACGTCTAAGACCTAATAGTTATGTGGAATCATGTGGGCATCTTGACAGAATGTCTGCCATCACATTATCTGATCCACGAATAGCTCGCACAGAGAAATGAAAAGGTTGAAGAGCAATTGCATATCGAGTAGACCTCGAGCTCTTCAAATTCTTACTCTGTATAGCAGTAAGAGCTTTTTGGTCGGTTTCTACTATGAAATGTGCGCCTAGAAGGAATCTTTGTAGTTTGAGAATTGACCAAACCATAGCTAATAGCTCACGGTCTAAAACCGAATAATTCCTTTCTGCCGCATTAAGTTTTCTGGAAATATACATTACAGGATGCAGAGTTCCAGAGTACTCTTGCATTAGTGCCGCTCCAATCCCAGTGGATGAAGCATCACTACGAAGAACAAATGTCTTATCTTTAGTAGGTAACACTAAAATAGGTGGTGTTGAAAACAATGTTTTAATCTTATCCAAAGAGCATTGGCATTCCTGAGACCAGTGGACCATATTAGGCGAACCTTTCTTTAAAAGTGTAGAAAGAGGTGCCATGATAGAGGATAGATTCTGAATGAATCTGCCATAAAATTGAATAAGACCTAACAGACTTCTCACCTGTTTTTTAGTCTTAGGGATAGAGATATTAAGTATCTTACTAGTATTATGGTCCTCTGTCTTTAGGAAACCATGACCAACTCGGTGGCCTAGGAAAGAAATTTCGCTAAAACCAATATAGGCTTTAGAGGGTTTCGCTGTCAGGTTGTGCTCGCGCAAAGTAGACAGCAATTCATCTAACCCTGAATAGTGATCTTCCCAAGTATCGCTGAAAAGACAGATGTCGTCTAGATATGCAATGACATCTGACCGATAAGATAGGATTCGGCGCATCATGCGTACAAATGTAGCTGGTGCGTTCATAAGACCGAAAGGCATAAAATTCCATTGGAACAAACCTCTAGGTGTTGAAAAAGCCGTGAGAGGTTTGGCGCGTTCAGATAAAGGTACTTGCCAATATCCTTTAGACAAGTCAAGTTTAGTGAAAAAATGAGATTTGGAAAGTCGAGTAAGTAGCTCTTCCAGTAAAGGCATAGGTTCGGCATCGAACTTCGTTACTTGATTCAATTTGCGGTAGTCAACGCAAAGACGTATGTTATTGTCTTTTTTCCGAACAATAACCATCGGCGAAGAATATGCAGAGGTGGATGGTTCGATTATTTTCAAATCTATCATCTCATCCAACTCTTTCTCGACCTGTACTTGAAAATGTATAGGGATAGGATAAGGTCTAACCCTAATAGGAGTATGGTCAGTTAGAACAATGTCATGTTCAATGACATGAGTTTGTCCAGGGATGTCAGTGAGTACATCCTGAAATGTTTGCAACATAGTTGAAACTTGTCGCTGTTCTCCTAGAGACAAATCAGGAGAGACAGTAACGTTCTTCCATGATTCACTAGAATGAAGTGGGATCATTGGAAGAGGAAGATTTACATCTGAAAAACTCTTTTCCTCATCCTGTATCACGAACAGTGATGAGTAATGACCATGTTGTACTGGAGAATCGTCCGTTGCTTGGAAAATGGGTTGTAAATAATCCGGACGTTCATGGAATTCAGTAAGCATATTGATGTGGAAGGTTTTATGCTTCCCATCAATATCGACAATATAGTCGACATCGGAAATTTTCGATATTATATCGTACGGACCTTTCCAAGAAATAAGTAGTCTGTTTTCCCTACAAGGTAGTAATACAAATGCTTTGTCACCAGGACAAAGTTGTCGTAAGCATCTCTTCTTATTGGCAAATTGCCTTGCGTTCTGTTTCGCAAATTCGGAAGAAGAAGTTGCTAATTTGCATGCTTCGATAATCTTTTGTCTCAACGCGATAACATATTCGTAAGATGACTTTGTGTCATCGTCAATATTGTCAGCTGTTATGAGATCATGGAGCAAAGACATAGGACCGCGCGGACGCGCGCCAAAGACAAGTTCAAAGGGAGAAAACCCTGTATGTTCATTGGGGACCTCTCTGTAAGCGAAGAGGGCCGCAGGTAAAACTCTGTCCCAGTCTTGAGGATGATCCTCAGTTATCTTCCCTAGTAAGTTTTTAAGTGTTCTATTAAGGCGTTCGACCATCCCATTAGACATTGGATGGTAGATACTACTTAAAGATCTATCTATCTGCAGAGTAGACATTACTTGAGACATGGTATCTGATATTAGTTGGGTGCCATGGTCTGATAATATCTCTCCGGGAAACCCAGACGAGAGAATATAAGCCAAAGAGCATCTGCAATATCAGCAGTAGTAATGCTCTTCAGAGGAATAGCCTCTGGCCAACGTGTGCACATATCAACACACGTCAAGATAAATTGATGTCCTCTGGCAGACTTGATCTTAAATGGACCAATAATGTCTATGGCCATTTTTTGAAACGGCCGAATAGGAATGTCTGCCGCCTGAATGGGTGCAGCATGGCGTGGACCTTTGGATTTAACTTCCTGACATACTTTACAAGATCGACAATAAATCCGTATGTCCTTGTTTACCAATGGCCAAAAGAAAGCCGCAAGAATTCTTGACTTAGTACGGGAAAAACCCATGTGTCCAGCACACTGAGAGTCGTGAGCGTGCTGCAAAATTTTAAATCTCAAATTCTTGGGAACCAGGATTTGAGAATGACTTGACGTAATGGAGTCTTGAACCATACGTACAAGTACGCCATTCTTCTTTGTAATCCAAGATTTACGACTTGTGTCTTTATTCGGATCACCTTTAGTTGCAAGAATGAAGAATTTCTTCAGAGTGGGATCATCTTCTTGCTGTTTTATAAAAGAGTCACGAGAAATTACCAAGGGATCATCTTGGTTATGCACTTCATTATCTTCAGTAGATGAAGTTTGAGGCATATTAAGAGCTTGAGCTCTAGTGACTACAGCGTTAGCAATCTGCATGTTTTGCTTTTCCCACGCGGAAATTTGTTGCGGAGTGCATTCTTTGACTCCATGAATGCGACCGATGATAAGGTCAGCGATCGGATTCGGAAGAAGACATGCGTGTACATCTCCTGTAAAGAAAGGAGTAGCAATCCTAATGATAGCAGTAGAGTATTTCTCTAATGTGCCGCCAAATGTTACACATTTGACTACTTGTCCAGTGGCACGGGAAGGATCTACGAGTGACTGCCTAACACCAATTGTGGTGCATCCAGAATCAAATAGAACGGAGACTGGATTGTTATGTACTAAACCCTTATGTAGGACAAGAGAACCTCTTCCATCATGCGCGACTGATGCAGGAAGAGCAGGAAGAGGATGGCCACAGCTTAAAGTAGACACTGTGGTTGGCTCAAATAATGTTTTGCATTGGGGGCACTGAGATGCTCTCCCAAAATCAAAAGCGGAACATGCCATATTACTAGCGTCATTATTATCTTTACTCTGTTTATAGGCTTCATGAGACTCTTGCTGTGCAGAGTTTGCCTGAAAATGTGGTTTATGTCTTCTGTTTTGAGATCTACCTCGGTTATTATTACCTCTGTAGTTATTGTTACCTCTATTGTAACCCCTATTTGGGTTTGAGTCATAGTTCTCTTGGTTACCATTATCATATTCATTATAATGAGTATCTCTGTAATTGTGATCTTGTTGACTCCAAGACGGATACCTCGGATAGTTTCTATAATTACTTCCTCTATGGAAATTCCTATAATTATGACCACCCCTGTGTCGAGAGCTATCAGCTCGTCTCCAGTTCTTCGAAGAAGAACCCTGAAATGATTGGTTACCTTGGTTTTGATAACTATTATGGTTACCTTTTTTTCAAATCTGTTTTGGGGTCCCTGAAATCTGTGTGAATAATTGGGATTGTATGGTGTTGCTGAAGCAACTGGCATACTCTCCTTAATCTTAGCGTTGCCAAAAGTCACGTCGGGGTGTGCAGTGACATATTGGGAACAATATTCTTCCATTTCCTTTAGTGATTTGGGTTTACGCTCATGTATAAATTCAAGGAATGGTTTGTTAACACATGACATAATCTTATCTCTGAGCAACAAATCCATAAGTCCTTCATACGTTTTTTCTGTTTTGGAAAGCTCAATCCAACGATCAACTGTGAGACGTGCCTTTGCAATGAATTCTGAGAATTCTACACCTGTCTCAGGCACCATCGTCTTAAACAAAAGGCGATAGCCTTCCTCACTTAGCTGGTATTTTTTTTATCAAAGCCGCCCTAATGACATCATAATTATCCTTATCTGCATCTCCTACAAGGCATAACCTAGTCAGAGATTCACCTTTCAAGTTTTCTGCTAATTGATTAGCATATTGTGATTTATCCACATTATGAGTACGACAAGAACGTTCAAATCTATCCAGCCAGAATGTAATATCGTCACTGGACTGATTGAACGGTGGAACCTTAACCTTGTAAGTAGAAGGTTTACCATTACCACTAGATGCCTGATTAACATTACTCATACTTGTCAATCTTAATTTCTCTAACTCAAATTCATGTTCTCTTATTGCTTTTTTTTCTTCAGCTTCTCTGTCTAATCTTTCTTGTTCAGCTTCACTGTCTAATCTTTTTTGTTCAGCAGCACTGTCTAATCTTTTTTGTTCAGCTTCACTGTCGAATCTTTTTTGTTCGGCAGCAGCTTCTCTTTCTAATTTTTTTTTGTTCAGCTTCAAATCTCCTTTCCTCCACCTGCATCTGCAATTTCTTTTGTTCAGCAGCAGCAGTAGCTTCTCTGTCTAGTCTTTTCTCTTCAGCTGCTAATCTTCTCTCTTCAGCTGCTAATCTTTTCTCTTCAGCTAGAGCTTTTCTTTCCTCTGCAGCAGCAGCTAATGTCTTGTCATATTGAGCAACTGTCCATTCTTCTAATTGTTGACCAGTCTTATCAAGGGATTTCCCTTGTGCAATGAAGTATTCTAATGTAGACATGATGTCTAACAATAATACTAATTACTTGAAACAATAATACCACAAGTTCTTAATGACTTGATTAATCAGTACACTATCTCAATCTCAGTGGGTCACAAGCCTTAATAAGGTCTTGTATAATTTCTTGTATACCAGTAATAATAATAAAGTACTGGTTTATACCATAATCCAAGTGCAGTGCACAAGCAATAGTGTCTTACGAAATATACCTATATAAAACATATGTCAACCAACAGCATACATAAAAGACAAATAAGACTGACAATACGAAAACGTTTGCAGAAATCAAAGAAATCAAATAGGGAAATCAATGAAAATAATCACTGAGTCTGCAAGGAATAACAACACAAATGACGTCACAGTATATGAATATAAATTGTGAATAGAACTGAAAGATAGAAAAGGGTAGACCAACAAATTACAAACAAATCAAAAGAAAACTAAAGAACAAAGAAATATTACAAAAATAACAATAATTACAGTCTTCACAGCTAACACAAATAGCAACTAGTTGTTGCAAGCAAATTTCCAATTAAGGAAATTGCACCTAAAGAAAACGCCCACAACGGACCCTCTATCACGTGGGATATTCTGTTGTGAGGACACCGCCCAACCTAAACACAACCCGCTGACATATAAACTAATATACTATACAAACAAATAACATATAACATATAATCATAAATGCATATATCATGTGTGTAATATATAAAGCACTGTGTTGCAGATAGGATGCTCAGTTATACATTAAATAATGAAATGTGTTGGAAAGAGTTTCAGTTCATAAATATAATGGCACAGTTTCTGAATAAACAAAGTAAACTGCCACTTTAATCAATACTAGATTTTTGATTTAATCTATTACAATGTTCAACAATATTAGTATCAGAAGGTCCAACGATGAAATTTCCGCACTTATGTTCAACAATACTGCAACAATAGAACAGTTTATGGCCTTCAAAGTATCATCTCTGTACTGTGAAACTCTGTAATGTCTAAGCGTAAAAATGTCAACAACGCTGACCTACATACTGCATTCACTTGATAGGTCACGTGACAAAGTGTTGACAAAGAGCAAACTAATACTGCAATTGTGTCGTATCAGCCACAGGAAACGGTCTGGTATCGGTAGTCTGTTGACTTCTCAACTTCTGCGAGGTCAAACCCAGAAAGCTGGCTCACCAGTGTTAAATACCCTTTTTTGTTGAATTCCACCAGAGTTAAATGCTGTTTCTATATATACTGTTGAATGGTGTATAGATATGAAATTGTATTGTTCCTTGTTCACACTGACATCAACTATTTACAGGACCACAGCGTTAAGAGGTATGGTGGTCTGTGGAAGCTCCGATGTTAAAGACTTGTTGTTGGCCCCAGCGTTGCTCGTCAGAGTGGTTGTTAGGAATAGGAATATCAACTCGACCTACGCAGTGGTGTGTAGACATAGAGTGAGAGTATAATACGCGAATGATGAAAGAGTTCGAAGAGTTGATAAATGTTCTTTTTTTCTCACTCATGTATGGCTGGAAGTCATCGACGCCAACTGCTGTGTACTTTTTGTTACAGTTTAATTGGACGTACACATTCGACAGCACGGATACAGTGACAAATCACAGGTGGCATAATACATCATGGTACAATTGATAAATGGTCTTGCAATGATACATGGGCACTCGTTGAATCATAGCACAATGGAATGTCAGTAGACAAGCACTCAGTATTGCCCATATATATATCATCTGAGTTTACTGACAAAGCACGTCAGTTTATAAACAATATTCAAGATGGCTTCTAGACCTAACCTCGTCTAGCGAAGATTCCTTTAAATAATGTTCAGCACATATTTTTCATATAATCATATTGAACCGCTAGTAATGGGTTCTCATCTGTAGCAGTGATCTCTGGACTCATCAAGCGATAGTACGGGGCATCCCTTTTCTCTTCTTGAAAGTCATAAAATATTTGGATACAAGATGGCTGCTGTCGTGAGCTGTCACTCACTTTTAGGATACAAACTGGAATCTGTATCAAAGTTAATCCTACATTAAATGTTCTCATTGCTCTGTAGATTCTATAATGATGCAATTGACTTCATCAGACAATATGGTGCTGCTAGAAATGAATTTCATCTTCCTCTAGTTAAATATTCTCTCAGACGTACAAATCGTGCGTCTGCTTATCGAAAACGATGGCTTCGTAAGAGTTCATAAGAAATGCTTTCTTTACCTTAGCATAAGAAATATGATTCTGCCACTCCTTGGCAATAAGAATAAACACTGGGGTAAAGCATACACGATAGGTCTAAACGACTATCACTTTCCCCATCAATCTTGAGATCACTTTTCCCGGCGACAAGCCGATACAGAAAACACGACAGCCCCCCATCATCAGGGCGAAGCCAGATCGCACCTCTCTAGCCACACATCCGCTGAACAGCCTTTGACCTTTCTAGCGACAAAGAACATATAGTTCGACTTAGATATGTAAAGATATACAGATATAAGACAGACTCGTCCTACCTAGACAAACACTACACATAAATTCAGGCCATAGATATTCTGAAGCAAGAACAATCTATTTCTACCCAAACAAAGAATAAATCGCAGTAAAACTAAATTCGTCCGCGGAGTTCGATCTGAGACTCCTTTCAAGGGGAAGTAACTCAATATTGACCTTTCCTTAAGCAAAAAAGTTTCTATTTTGTTTACAAAATATTTGCGAACATAACAAGCATACAAATGTATAATATTGCAAGATATCAAAGACTGCACGTAACAATAACTTATAGTAGGAACTTTGTTCTTTTCTTTACTGTCTATTCTGTAACATAGTGTTAACCTTTGACCTTTGAGGTTATTAACTTGTTGGGTTCTTTGTCTCAATAAGGGGGAGGGCACATGTATTCTGTTATTTTCTATGTATGAACTTCTGATTTTATTTAATCTGTCTTTAGATATTCGATGATGTAAAGTTTAAATGATAATAAACAACAGAACTTACCTGTGTGTGTTGGTCAGACCCATACCCAATTAATCATAGTTTTTTCAGCTGTGTGTGTGTATGTAGTTAAACTTATATTTACATATATAGGGAGGTACAAGATTGTCTGGTACTAAAAGATAGTCGTATATATAGACTGGATTAGAGAAACTACTCATTCCAGAGACAGATTTTCTTTTTAAACTACTCACTCGTGAAATCTATTCTCACACCTTTATTTCTCACGTACTCATATCACCATCCACTTTACTCAGGCGGGACCATAAAGATCTTTCAAACCTATCTAAATTTACGACAGGCAATCCTGAGCCAATAACAATAAGGAACCATAAGCTAGAACATAGGGAGCCAATAGCAATAAGGTACCAGAAGGTAGAACAGACAGACACATCCACATACCTTGGATACATAGTAACACCAGAAGAAGGAAAAAAGCAAAGACATCAACATCAGAATGTATAAATCAAGAACAACTTTTGCAAGTCTAAACAACATCTGGAAGTCCTCTCAGTACAGCACAAACACCAAATTAAGATTGTATGATAGTTGTGCACTTTCTGTGCTTCTCTATGGTGCGGAATGCTGGAGAAAGGAAATGGTGAGAAAGGAAATGTCGAAATTGTTTTCTTTCCACACTAATGAAAATTCTCCGAATACCATCACCAACCAAGAACTGCTTACTCGAAGCTACCAAGAGGACATGCACACCATCATAGCTGGCAGACGCTGGAGCTGGGTTGGCCATGTCCTCAGAAGAGACCCAGATGTCATCACAAGAACAGCTATGCTATGGACCCCTGAAGGAAAGCGAAAGAGAGGCCGACCAAAAACAACCTGGCGGAGAACTGTGGAGGCTGAGATGCAAAGAATGAATAAGAGCGTTGGCACTGCACGAAGGATGGCCGCCGTCCGACCAAAGTGGAAGCAGTTTGTTGCTGCCCTACAAGACGCCGCCAGGCGTGATGGCCATTGAATACTTTGATAGCCAGTGGCTAAGGATCAAAAAAAGATATCCAAATAGAAAAGACCTTGTGGTTCATGATGTTGTTCCAACAAACTTCTCACCTTTTCGTTAGACAGTTAAGTAATGAAAAATTATGCCGGAGTTATCTTTTTTTACTACCAATTGTCAGTTTTACAGTACGTTCCTTCATTATTTAATCATCAACATTTTTCTTTGCTCGCTCCGTATGGAGCATGAGCTGCCACTGTAACTGGTCCCCTTGCAAGAAGCGCGTTCACATGCTCCTGCTGTGATAGTTTCTGTAGCAATGTGTTTTAAATGATGTGGTTGCCAGCCCCATGAACAACCTCAGTTTAGTACGACATGCCTGAGGGAGTAGTCATCATATTCTTTCTTCATCTCATCAGAGGCCCAGGGGTACTAAGAGGGGCACTTCATTATTTTATCTCATCGTGTCCTGTTTCTTAAGGTGACACTTGCAGCTTTTCGAAGACAGTTTCTCCCGTATCGTTCCCGAGTGTCATCGTAGAGACAGCGATAGCGTGTATCTACTGCTGCCTCGGGCATATCGTAAGATGTTACTTAATATAAAGTTAGACATTGGCAACCTCATCGTGTAAAACTACATGCGGTAGAAACCACCCGTGCAAGAGCGCACGAATACTTTGGTGTGAGTATATGAGGAGAACTACCGTACGACGAAGGTAACACGGTACAATGAAAAAAACATGAATACAAGTAATTTGGTGCAGGCTTCCGACAAAATGTATAGCTGCGGTGGTGACTCCCTGCTCTATAACAGTATTAAACATTTCAGGAGCTGTGGTCATCTACTTTAGAAACACTCTAAACATCGATATGATCATGCCTTTTTTCCGGATTTTAGAATATTTGGAATTAGAATTAAGTGCAGACTTCAATAACATCAACAGTGCGATGGAAAAGTCCAACTTAATAATGTTTTCCCGAATGATGCATGTACCTCTAAGAAGAGATTGCTTTCCTGTCGTATGCTGTCCCCGAATAAAGTTAATTTTAGTAAGCTAGATGGTGAGTTTTCACTGGGGACGAGGGGAAAGTATCGTCTTGGGAATAGCGTGCTTTCAAATGGCCGCGGGAGAGGGGTAGTCTGAAATTACCCTAGCTTTTAAAAAAATTCTTTTTCTTTATCCCTATCTGACACCTTGAAATCTGACAAACTATACCGTGTAATTGTAACAGAATGGGGCGACCTCGATCTCTGTTGCACTCCGGCAGTATCGGATACATTTTTTTGTACTGATTTTATTTGCGTCCTTTCAATAGCCACGATTTATTTTCATTATCTGCTATGTAGCAGGTAGTTTGTATGTTCAAACATTTTGACACTACCTGTAGGTGATAATAAGCACATTTTCTTGGTGAAGCACAGATTTGCTGAGATAATATTAATCGACAATACGTTGGCTTATCTCAGGTGTGGCCGACCTCAGACTCTTGATTATCAGTAAAATCAGCAAGCGCAGCGCTTAATCGCTGGTAAAACGGGAGCGCGCATCACAAAAGCTTGAAATATGGGGAGACAACTTATGGACAGACGTGAATGACAAGATTACTTTAGATAAATGTAATATTCTTACAGCAAAAACACACGGTCATATTCGTTTAAAGATGCGTTCGTGAGTGTGCACACAAGGCATCGTATGACTTATTGCCATAGATGGTAATACGTGTCCGTTTTCTTCACGCACCTTATTTCACGTGGAAAGATTTAGAAATCACGACACCCTAACCCGCCTGTTTGAAAATGATTGGAACTTTTGATTTCGTTTCATAACAAACAGATGAGTGGGAGACCAGGAATATAACGTGACACGTCTCAGTGTTATTCCACTGTGAGAAACGCTTGCCAAGACACCAGACATTGCCAGTGTTAGAATTCAGAATTTCCTTTTTATCATCCTGGACCTTTTATATGAGAATCTTGACGGACTTACAAAAATAGCCCAGGAACTCTCTTTCATATTAACAAGGAAACCAGGACAATGGAAACTCAGAACACTAAGTCAGAGAGGGGGTTTTAGGGCTAAATTAACCACCCCAAGTACACGTGTAAGAGGCCTTAACTTCATCTGAGCAAAAAGTCTGTGAGCCAGAATTGGCGTAAGTTATGATTTTACATTCTATATTTCATTACTAACATGTGAACTAACATATATATGTGTATTACTTACTTACTTAGTCGTTCCCCTTCTACCGTGAGGTGTAGAGGTGTGGAAGAGAGAGCGCCAGACTATCCTATCGGCTGTCTTCCTCCTGGCCTGGTTCAATTCTAGTCCTCGGTTCTTCAAAGATTGTCTAATGTTGTCCTCCCAGCGGACTCTGGGTCGTCCTGTGGGTCTGGATCCCTGGCTCTTTGTTTCCCATGCTTGTCGTGGTAGCCGATCTTCTCCCATTCTGCAGACATGGCCAAACCATCTTAGTTGGGACTGTTCTACTTGGGTCTGCAGGTGGTGGAATTTTAGGCCTTGACGTATCGTCTGGTTGCGGACCATGTCTCTTCTTGTTACTTCAACCACCTTCCTCAGATACCTCATTTCTGAGGTTTGGATTTGGCTTTTGTGGGTTGTAGTCTGTTATGTATGTTTTCGGTGGTACAGTTCTGTTACCGAATATTACAATAATAACATAAATGTTCTGTCAATATTGATAGTTGTAGAATGTTTGTGGTGGGTGGTGAAGAATCGCTGACGAGGGCGAAGTCAGTCAGGTCGGGCTTACAGGTGGCTGACAGATGTGTAAATATATATACGCGAATGTATAGGTTCTTTAAGTGTGTCTATGGTACAATCACTCACACTACAACAACGTACGGTCAAGCATAGACCAACGGGTAAGACTAGTATTCGTATCCAATTCACAGTACATAGTTTATTCACACAGTAACATCGACATCAGGAACGGTACACTGTCACAAGTTACAATAGCATACAAAATCCATGGCACATAGGTTGCAAAGAACGTCGCAACTTTTCAGTATAATATAAATCCATAGGAAAGAACATCTATCAAAAGGACTGCCTACATTGCGGTTCACCACAGCTCACATTTCATAGTATTATAACAGTAAATCCATCAAGAGGGTAAATCCATCATAGGAATATGACTAATAACACTGGCCAGTACACTCCATGGCCTCAGAACAATAAATCTAGGAAGGAGACTCTTCCTTACAACAATATATTCTATCTTCTCTTCCAAAAATATATATATCCCTCGAAAATAACATCTGAACACACTAACGACATGGAACAACCATTTCGTAGCTCTGCCAGCAACACACTGTCACGAAAAATCAGCTGCTCAAAACCGCTCAGTAAAAATTCATTCAAGCGCGAACTCGCAGCTTGAGATGTGAGCTAAATTCATCCGCCTTTTCCCCCAAACTATTTCATAGAACATTCGAGCACTATTTTTATCATATTTTTTTAAACAAACTAACAGCTAGTCAAAAGAGCTGTGTTCAAAAATTACTGAGCATAAAGCCCCCAGCTAAAAAAAAAATCTCATCACAAAAGCGTGCTTACAAGCGTGTGTACAAAAATCCGACCCATACATATACATCTTTAACACTTAACTCCCATTAATAAAACATGACTTAACATAGTCATTGCCCATGACTCGCATCCATTTGTCAAGACTGGGACATAGGTGGAGCGGTATACAGCCATCTTCGTTTTCTTACCAACCTCTCTTGCTGAGGAATCCTCGATTTAAGGCCTGAAAAAGTCTCCTAGCTGCTGCTTTTCGAGTGGCCAACTCTTCTTTGATGACTCCCTTTCGGTCTATAATAGCTCCGAGATATTTAAAGTGGTCGACCTGCTCCAGGACCTGTTCTCCCAGCTTAATCTAATGTCTTCTTTCTTCTCGTGATATCACCATGGATTTTGTTTTAGAGCTGCTTGTGACCATTCCTCTCTTCTCCAGCTCTTCCTTCCAGACTTGCAGATTGGATTGGAGATGTGCCTCTGATTTAGCAATCAGGGCAACATCAGCAGAAAATGCCAGCTCTGAAATACAGACCTGTCTCATCTTCCAGTAGCCCCCTGAATACTTTCTTGTTCTCTCCTTACATGCCTTGATGACATCGTCCATGAGGAGTATGAAAAGATAAGGTGACAGGATATCACCTTGTCTTACATCAGTAGTGGTCCTGAACTCTTCTGACTTATGGTTTGCTGTCCTCACGTAATATCTGCAGGACTTGTAGAAGTTCCGTATAGCATGAATCAGAGGTGCTGGAATGTTCTTTCTTGCCAAACAGTCTCAAAGTTTGCTCCAAGGGACCCTGTCAAACGCCTTTTCCAGATCTATGAAACAAAGATGGATCTCACTTTTATACTCAAGGGCCTTTTCACTCAGCTGTCTGAGTGTGACGATTAGGTCTTGAGTACTTCGGTTTGCTCGGAATCCGCACTGGACCTCATCCAATTGTGGCTCAGCTAGGCGTCGGAGTCTCTGCTCTAGTATGTATATTACCATGTGAGTTTTAATATGTCAAAATCGCTAGTGGATGTCCCAGTCATTTGAGGCAGGCTGGCAACCTCAGCGTATAGAATGATGATTCATGAACCACCACTGCACGGGCTGGTGATTGCTTTATTGCTAGTTTCGTAAAGAGAACTAAAAGCATAAACTAGTTCCAAGTTCCATATGGAGCAGTGAGGAAAAGATGAAAGAAATGATGTACATTATAAGTATAATACTTGCAATTTTAAGCCAGTGTAAATGTCTATGTGAAAATATTCATTTTAAAATCAATGGAAGTTTCAATCTTTTCATCAGTGTAAGCATAAATGACAACATATTCAATTTATATTGTGAACACTTTTCAATCAGTGGAAATGTAAATGTAAACATATTTTATCAGACATATTAACTTTTTCATTTAAATGTAACGTGAAGCTAAAGCTATTCAATTTAAATGTAAAAGAAAATTTTATCCCGATGGATTAAGTTTAATTCTCATCGAGGGTAAATTCTGAGATAAATGGGATGGTAGAATAGAAGAAAGTGGACACATAAGTATGTGTCGGGAAACGCAATACTCAGAAGAGCGTTTCGTTTCTATTCTTTACCATAGTTATTGGTGATACCAGCAGACAGAAAGTACTATCTCTGGAACAAGAAGAAACAAGTGACCTACGTGTCAAAACGAAGGACCAACTTTCTAGACTCTTCTTGACATTTCTGGGAAACGAGCTACACCCGACAACCTTGACCAGCGACGAGCGGGAGCAGTGTTAAAAGAACCAACCCATCAGAAGGAGCAGAACAGTCATTGGCAGCTAAGTTTCATATATAAGCTGCCAAAGTGAACTTTTTTCCATCGTCTCTATTATCCATCAATGATGAAACTTTTCTTCTAAACTATTCAATTAAATTCAAACTGTTAAAACATAAGTGATTATTCAATTTTGTTATTTGTAATTTTACGACTTTAACCTCGATTTAATCATTTTAAAATGCTGCATGTTTGTCTCCGTCACCTTAATACACACACTCTAAACAGAGCTATAGCAGAATAATAAGGATTCCCCTGAGTTAATCAGAGGTGGGGGCTTAAAAGAGCTAACATAAATCATTGCTTAATTCTTAACAAAAGTTGTCGGCAGATTCTAGAATTAACGTGCTAAGCCAAAGCAGCATTGTTTTTGCTTATCTGAATATCTTGTGAAGACTCCCTTTGTGACAGAAGTGTCATTACCCTTCTATCTACATCTCTGACAAGAGTAATCTTGTGCGATGGTAGACACCTTTAAAGCCCATATTAGATACTCTTGAGTTTTGGCCACCGTTGGACCACTACTGCAAAGCAGGGGAGGCAATATCGTCACAGTAATCTACCGGTATACGCTATCGACCGCTAGGCGGAACACTCCCCCCTCCCAGCCAATCTATTCTATAAGAATCGAAAAGGGAAATTATGATAATTACAAACATCTCCTGTGGCATATTTTACTGTTCTGTCTTAGTGACCATATTTCACACTGGTTGCAAAGAGATGGTGTAAATATGCAGTATATTAAATGTTTTGTGCAAATAACATGTTTTAAAAAATATGAAAGGAAGCACGTTACAGAATTAAAATAATAAACATTTCGCCAGAGTACAAGACAAATGAAACCGTCATATTTGGTACAGTATAGTGGTATGCGAAGATAAATGTCCTGCCTGTACATCTGTGTATGACAGTGTCTTATTTGTGCGTAGTGGTGGTCCCATATAGATGTCTTGTGGTCTCTCGGAACACCCGGTTCATGATGTTGTTCCAACAAACTTCTAACCTTTTATTTAGACAGTTAAGCAATGAAAAATTATGCCTGAGTTATTGTCGTAAATTTAGATAGGTTTGAAATTTGTTTATGGTCCCGCCTGAGTAGAGTGGATGGTGATAGTACGTGAGAAGTAAAGGTGTGAGAATAGATTTCACGAGTGAATAGTTTAAGGAGAAAATCTGTCTCTGGAATGAGTAGTTTCTCTAATCCAGCCTATCTATACGACTATAGTTTAGTATAAGACAATCTTGCCCTCCATATATCTGTAAATATACGTTTAACGACGCACACTCACAATTATGTGACAACAAGACACACAAACGTGAAAAAAACTATGGTAAATTGGGTATGGGTCTGACCAACACACAAAGTTAAGTTCTTTTGTTGTTTATTATCATTAAACTTTACAACATCGAATATCTAAAGAAAGATAAAATCAAATCAGAATTACATATCATAGAAAATATCAGAGTAAATGTGCCCACCCCCTTATTGAGAAAGAAAGAACCCAACAAGTTAATAACCCCAAAGGTCAAAGGTTAGCACTATGTTATAGAATAGACAGTAAAGAGAAGAACAAAGTTCCCACTAAATGCTATCCAGTAAAGTAAACAATATTTAAGCAAAGAAAATAAATGGTGGTACAGTTTCTGTAACTAAGAAACTATTCACTCTCTCTGTGTCATACGTGGCCACATCAATCACGCTTACCCTATTCTGATGATATCCCTTTGGAATTACAATGGTTCCTGAATATATAAAGTGTCAGGGGTATTATCCAAGTCGGCCACAGTCCACCCTCTATAACAAATAAGATTTTTAGGAGGGGGACGCCAAATTTGGTGGTGTATTCCAGGATCAACAAATGTCACCTCGAATAGGTAATGTAGAACCGAGATCTGGTGTTCACAGCAAACAGTGAAAGAATTCTTCCAGTATTTGAAAAAAACTCTAGTTGTTAAAAGATTGTCACGATTGTTAATTGATGATGATGGTAAATCTTATCGGCTGGCTCTCTGTGGTGAGTGCCGATTTTGAAACAGCGTAACGTGCTGGATAAATCCGATGATACGACTGTCAAAAGTCAGATAGTAATGTTCTGTGTATTACGCCACAGTGGGCTGATAAATTTGAAAAAAATATCTGGATATTTGTAAGTCCAGTTAATTTTACTATTTAAAATGTTTATGTCTCTTTGGCCAATCCTGTTCACAAATGAACTTGGGGACGTGTAAGCCAAGAAGAAGACCACATTAATTCAATCAGTAAATGAAGGATACGGACCAAAATAGACCGCTGGTCGCCGTTTGATCAGGTCTGCAAGAAATAGAGAACATTTATGAAAAAAAAATGCTACTAAGTTAGATAGCTACATATATGTACACGGAAGGGGACAAGACGATCTCCTATCCTCTCCGTCAGTCCTGATTAAAATTAAAAGGCACACGGTGTCTTTAGCCTATCCTATCGCGCGTCGCTTAGTGAGTGCAGGTTTGGTTGAGGCATGCAGCCTTTCCCCTCCTGGTCCGGTCAACGATCAGCGCACAATGTCAAGTATTATTTAATTATTCATACGCGCACTTAACAAATATCGCCTGTCATTAATGGCTATTAGATTGTCGGCGTCTGTTTGTTTAGTCGTATGATATTAAACACTAGTCACTTATATAATTACACAAAATGAAATATAACGGGAGTTCTATGGTCCACTATCAGTCACGCCTATCATATTAATTCAGTCAGCTAAACCGTATCTTCTGTGAGAAAGCGGGTGATGGAATTACATTAAATTGAACAACTGGTAAAAAAATAGCAACGCGTTAATTATTTCATTAGTTCTAACGCTAAGAAATCACAGTGAATTATAATGGTAAAACTTAACACATTAAATCACGTAAATGCTAATTTCTATTACCAGAAAATCCGGATGAAATCCCCACGAAGACTATTAACACACCTTCCACAATGGTTCTAGACGACGTGTTTAGACTATCCAAAATTCTTAGGAACAACTGATAACGGTTTTGGAAAGCCACAGTTTATATACATTATTGTTATCTGCTCTTCAGAGGATGCTAATTTTCACACCATTGCGCATAGCAGAAAATCAGGAAACTCCGTTTTCCCAGATAACAGGTTTTACGGTCGCTCTGTTCGGCGTTGCTAATCGACAACAGAGACTGAAAACCGTGTAACGGGTGTCCGTAGATTTTGCCCGCTTCTGGAGATCAAAGGTGTATCTCCCCTTCTATGTACGAACATGAGAGGGTCTCGGGAAAATATTTCTGCCCGAGCGTTCTCACTTCAAAAAGGCCGGTGTTATCCCACGTGCTTCTGTCTGATATCCGATGATTGACAGATCAGCTCGCGTGAGAAACTCAGGTAAACAAACCAGGTTCGCTCCCTGTTATGACTGGCAGGTTGCGGAAGGTGGTAATATTTCCGTTTGTTTACGTTTCAAGGAAAAGAGGCGTGGATTAAAATGAGTAAACGCAGGCTGTAAGTTGCATGGCTTTGCTAGCGAATCATAGACGCTGCGAGATCACGAAAAACTGTCAGACGTTGTAGGCTATATTTCCATTATACGTCACAGATATCTTTTTTTACTACCAATTGTCAGTTTTACAGTACGTTCCTTCATTATTTAATCATCAACATTTTCCTTTGTTCGCTCCGTATGGAGCATGAGCTGCCACTGTAACTGGTCCCCTTGCAAGAAGCGCGTTCACATGCTCCTGCTGTGATAGTTTCTGTAGCAATGTGTTTTAAATGATGTGGTTGCCAGCCCCATGAACAACCTCAGTTTAGTACGACATGCCTGAGGGAGTAGTCATCATATTCTTTCTTCATCTCATCAGAGGCCCCGGGGAACTACGAGGGGCACTTCATTATTTTATCTCATCGTGTCCTGTTTCTTAAGGTGACACTTGCAGCTTTTCGAAGACAGTTTCTCCCGTACAGTTCCCGAGTGTCAAATAGTTGTAAGAAAAACCGCTTTACTTGCATGTAGTGGTACGTAGATGCCTGTCTTGCTTGTACATAGTTGTATGCGAAGGCGTCTTATTTGTGTACAGTGGTATACGTTAGATGTCTTTTTTGTAGTTACTGCCACGCTATTCAAAAGAATTTAAAAGCACAGAGTGTAATGAATGTCACCCATTTTCTTTCTCTTGCCTGGATGAAACATCCCCGTAGAATGTTCACTGTCCATCTCATGATGATATTTTCTCCTTCATAGTGTTGTCATTCTCTTGTACGTGTCCATTCAGTTAGTCGCTGTTTTATAGTTCTTAGTAAAGTAATTATACATCAAAAATTATGTATACGCTTACGCTCATATTCATAATTTTGTATGGAAAGAAACACAAAAGAAATACAAATATATAAATTAAAAAATAATATGGTATGAAATCAGTTTTACAAGTAAACGGTACACATGAGACAAGGGACGTTTCGGGTTTTACCCTTCGTCAGCCACAGTTACGAACAGGTGACAAGGACAAGAACTACATATAGGTACTACAAAGATCTGTGATGATGAGGAAAACGTCAAATGAGCGATACAAGCAGATGAAACCACAGTGATGAGCGAAACGATAACAGTAATAATGCGAGAAAATCGTGAAACAAGAAAGACATGTCGAAACAAGAAAGTAAATAATCAACGAAACGAAGACAGGAATGAATAACACTAATAAAATGCGTGAAAAATCACTTAGCTGTGTCGAGGAAGGGAACATTCAAAATGGCTGAAAAACTAAGGCGTCATGCGGAAGTGACGTAGGAGCTAGTGACGGCTAAGAACAGAAAATGCGGAAACGAGACGAACCCAAGCAAAAACAGGGATAGATAGGAAAATAACGACAGAAGCCACCAGAAGTATGCAAAATGATGCTGGACATTCATCCCAGCAGGAGCTAGAACGCAAATTTGAAAAATGAGGCGATTCTTTAACGAAAAGCGAGTTCGGTCGTCGCCGATACATGAACGGAGGGCAGTGACATGAATGTCAGAGTTACCCGAATGGTCAGGGCTGTTGAAGTGAAGGGCCACTGGTAAATGTTTGCCATGATGGATGTCATTCAAGTGTTCACGAAACCTGTCTGCCAAACGTCTGCCAGTCTCACCAATATAGGTCATGTCACACTTCTTGCAGATGATAGCATAAATCAGGTTTCTGGATTCGCACGTGAAAGACTCCCCAATGGCAAATTTACCGTTCGGAAAGGAGACTGACTGCGTTTGGAGTACAAACGGACAGGTCTTACATATGCGGCGTTGGCACGGTTTAGTACCAAAGTGAGAAGGACTAGTTTGTCACAAGCGACTATGCACAAGAATATCCCTAAAATTCTTATCCCTACGATATGCCACCAAAGGGGTATCACGAAACAACTCTCTAGTATTAGGATCAGAGTGGAGAATAGGCAGATGACGGAACAGAATTTTTTTCACCGCCAAACAGTGAGGGTGGAAAGTTAAGACAAGTTTGAGTCTGTCAGATGTAGTAGCAGGTTTAGCAGTGAGTGCAACCTGGCGAGTAACGGGACTAATGCGATTAAGGGCATCAGATAAGACTCTTTCAGGATAGTGACGTCGGCGAAAAAACTCGAGCATTTCTTAAGCTCGTTCACGGAAATCATCTTAATCGTGACATATCCGACGTAAGCGTAGAAGTTGAGAGTAGGGAATGGAATTTTTACAGCTGGGAGGGTGAGAAGAGGGCACATTCAGGCTACTTACAGAGTCGACAACAACTCAAGCTAGTGTAGAGATACTGTTTTCGACTTTACTGTTAATTTTAAATGACCTGTGGTAGGTAATGATATACGATTTGATTGCAGCAATAACGTTTTACAGAATGAATTATTAATATAAGAATGAGTGAATAATGGTTTCATTTACGTAGCATCAGCTCCCTTGTTTGCTCCCTGTGGAGCATGTAGCCCGTACAAAAGAAATAAACAAATAAAGAACGAAAGAAAGGAAGAAAGAAAGATAGGGAGACAGAAGAAAGGAATATTTTATACAACATAAAGGAAGGAGAGGTATTAAACACTCCATGGATTTTATCCATGCCCATCCATGTAAAGCCTTCGCCTCAGTGAGAAATGAAGGTGTTGGGAAAACGGCTAGCTAAGCACTCCACACACAAAAATTATATTTTTTGTTCTTGCGGGTTTCTGCGATTCATAATTGTAATGAAGCATTACACAAGATAACATTTTTGGGAAGATTGTGAGGCGATGGAATCTATTGCTATGCTAAATGCTGCTTACGCCACATTCAGGCTACTTACAGAGTCGACAACAACTCAAGCTAGTGTAGAGATACTGTTTTCGACTTTACTGTTAATTTTAAATGACCTGTGGTAGGTAATGATATACGATTTGATTCCAGCAATAACGTTTTACAGAATGAATTATTAATATAAGAATGAGTGAATAATGGTTTCATTTACGTAGCATCAGCTCCCTTGTTTGCTCCCTGTGGAGCATGTAGCCCGTACTGTAAATGGTCCTCCCTTATTGAAAGTTTTCGAGTGCTCTTGCAGTTTTGGTTACCGTAGCAGTTTATTTGACATGATGATGTTGCCTGCCCTATGCACATCCTTATTTCTGTCAGCTTTTACGACAGTGCCAGTAGAAGCAGTAGGCCTATTCTTTCTTTGTCTCCTCAGAGACGCCCCCGTGGGGTGGGGGGGGGGGGGGGAACTACACGGTCGATTTAAATTGTTTGAAAATTCTTGAAAAAAAAATAGTTTCTTTTTCAGTGTTACAGTCTACATTTTTCAAAGTTAAAAGTAAAGAAAAAAAAAATTTAGTCGGAGTTCTGTGCGGAACCGGAGTGGATCCGGAGCGGAGCTGGAGTAGTCACTAAAGATGACGGAGCGGAGCTGGAGCGGAGCAATTCAGAAATGTCATTGCCCCAAATCGCTGTTTTAAAGATAACCGTGAATTTATAAACAAAAATGTAATTGTTGTAAAAGTATTATGTAATTAGTCAAATCTGGGGTGTATGCAACCAACGCGCAACAGGGACAATTAACATTCATACCCTTCGACTTTTGCTGAGGGAGACTAAGCACCTATGGGTTTGCCCGGAGTGCAGTGACATCGAGTCTGATCAACAACATCAATTAGTCAGATTACACTCTATTTACATATTTCAACGTTTCAATCTTCTAAATGTCCTACAGACACTGACAGTTTAAGGTAATCGCTTTAATTCTTCTACCGACATTGTTTTGACGGGTATACGTCTTCTTCTTCTTCTTCCGTCCTTAGCCACCGACCGTCAAAGCAGTCAGTGGCCATTACGCCTAGTGGCGTCTTAGGGCAACAGCAGATAGGTTTTCTTTGCCATTGTTTCCCATCACGCCTATTGGCGTCTTTAGGGCAACGGCAAATCAATCCATTTGCTGTTGTTTCCGTAATCGAAGTGACTGGCAAACGGGTGATCAGCCCGTTGGTACGGGTATACGTGCTAGTTATGAACTAACAGCTGAAACAAGCTTCGATCAACATCCTCACTGATGCAACTTCATCCTTATTATCAGTTCATACATGCACTGTCATGGTCTCTTGTATTACCAAGTTCACAGAGAGCATGTTTTATGTAAGGCCAAAGCAAACAACTTCCCTGGCATTGTTCAAACGTCAGATGAAAATGGCATGCAAACACTCGTCCTGGAACAACGGTTGTTTTAGTTTTGGCTCTGCTTGGTATTTCAATCTGTTCTGAAACAAAACTGAGGACGTCAGGGTTGTTCTAAAATGTGTACTTTCACACAGGGACTAGAAAAGGTTACATGTTGCCTGCTAAGTGGGTCAACAGAACATAGATAAGGAAATAAAAAAGAGCTCTCGAATTCAGCACTGTTAACCAAACCGAGAACTTAAGAATGTCGTGAGTTGATAAAAGCTTGCTTTCATTTTGATTAAGGGTTCGTCCATACAGGACGTCACGGTATTGGTGTGTGTGTGTGTGGGTGGGGGAGGGGGGGCCGCGGGGGGTGTCAAAATTATGTGACGATTTGTCACGAAAGGGAGACGGGGTTTGAACAAATGTGACGTCACACAAATAAATACGAGTGATGCTCGCTTCTTTCATCAACGAAGTCCAAACAAAAATAGATTTTATAATCTCTTTCCCCATAGTCTATTTTTATTAGCAATAGTTACCAACTTCCTTGTGGAACTATTATAGTTAATATTACAGTTCATATTATAGTTAATATTATAGTTCATATTATAGTTAATATTATAGTTCATATTATAATTTCTGGATGGAATATCGGATAATTGTCTGGGTTTGGTTTTAAGGATCACCTCCATTGCACATAGACAACTGCATCGGTGCTCAGATCCTCTCCCTTAGATCACACAAAGAAAATCTCAGCACAGTGCACGAACTCCGTAGCGCCGGCAAGAATCTCGATGTGTGTATACATGAATCACACTTTCTATACTTATTTTGTGGTGGGTTGATTTCCTAATATTAACATTTTGCGATTTTCAACTGCCGAGGCATTTTTAACGTGGCAACTTGCACATTGGACGCAATTTGCACACGGGACCTCCTATTTTTTCGCCCTTATCCGAGAAGGCTAGGTATCCTATCTCACTACCCAGGAGATCAGAGGGGAGTATGACATCATTAAGAACCACTGTTCTGAAAAAAATGTCTATCAATTATATTCCCTATACTGGAAGCGAACCCGGTACCTTTAAAATTAGAGACGGACGCCATACCCCTCAGCCACTCCGACCCCGGATAAGTGTTTTGACTGTAGATAGTATAAATGGTTTTTAAAAATTAGTTCGTTTTTGTTTTGTTTTTGTTTTTTTTTAAATATAATGTGATACACAAATTAAAAAACAAAATGCAGAATAAATGAGCAGTACTGTTGACTAAAATTAAATTTTAAAAAAATAACAGTGACCAGGTATCACCATCCTGTCAACGGTCCGATGCCATCGAAGACACACACGGTTAGCACGTTGAACCAACTGGTGTGAACGTTTACAATTTGTGTGGGGAGGGAGGTAGGGGTGGGGTGAATGCAAATGCATTTAGTTGAGTAAGACAAAGGTTAGCCCCTGTTCCAAAGGTTGTTATTGCCAGGAGTTGTAGTGAAGATAAGCTCTCACTGCAGATAAAATACTTCTATGGCACGCGCCTCAAACAGCCTCTGACAACCAAGTCCAGCTCCCGGCCTTCACGTGTGGCTCAATTTGAGCCCGATGGAACTGTTTCCACTGGCGGGAGAAGGGGCAAAGGCGAGCGACTGGCGCCTTAAAACCAGCAGCTTCGGGCAGATAGGGCTCGTGATCCTTGGTTGGTAGCTTATCTAAGAGAAGGAACTCTGAATTCAAACCACCGCTGCCTTGCGGGAATATCCATTTATGGAATTGGCTTCGGGAGTAAACCCTGAGGATAAATCCGGAGTCGGAGTCCCTAAGGCAGTCTAATGTCGATTCGACATTATTCTGGCAACTCCTGCGACATGGCTGGTACCAAACTGTATCGGCTACTGCCGTTCCTTTGGATCTACCGGCTTTGTGGAGAGGGGGAACATGCTGCATGGGCAACAGCTTGATCTCCATATAACTGTGCCCAAGCTCGCGCCCTGGAGAGGACACTCCAGCTTCACCCTATAGGTGTCGGCAAAACACGGGAAGTAGCAGTTACCGGTTATAAGCATTTTGCCCAATTGGCGTAGGGCATGGCGCCAGGGGCTACTTCCGACAGTGGGAGAGGTTCTAGGATCTCACTGGACAGCTACCGCCCGCTTCAAGCTGGGCAGCCCCCAGTCAATAAGGTGTTGTCCCGCCACTGTCTGCTTTTCCCATTGGGTGCATGGGGATTAGGGTCAAACCCGAACTGTGGACAGAAAATTTTGCACCAAGCAATTATCGAAAAAATAGAAATAAGCAAACTCTCAGATTGGGATGCTGGAACGTCCGGACTATGTTGACTGGACTATCTGAAAACCTACAGGATGTAAATGATGTAAGGAAGACAGCCATAATTAATGATGAGCTTAAACGACTTCAGGTGGATATAGCTGCACTTTAGGAAACGCGCCTGGCGGGCTCTGGAATGGTGAGCGAGAAGGACTACACATTTTATTGGCAAGGGAAAGATCTTGATAAAGCTAGAGAACACGGAGTAGGTTTTGCGGTCAAAAAATCGCTAACTAAAATGGTTGAACCAGGCGAGAATGGATCAGAACGCCTGTTAACGCTCCGCCTGCAAACTAGCACAGGTCCCATCACCCTTGTCAGTGTGTATGCTCCTACTCTGTACTCTGCCTCAGAAGCTAAAGATGAGTTCTACGAGAATCTAACAGCAATTATCAAAAGCATACCTAGGCAAGAACAGCTTGTTCTCCTTGGTGACTTTAACGCTAGAGTGGGTGCCGATAATGTTTCATGGCCTTCATGTCTGGGCAGGTTTGGTATTGGCAAGATGAATGAAAATGGACAACGGCTCCTAGAGTTGTGCGTCCACCATGACCTCTGCGTGACCAACACCTACTTTCAGACAAAACCCCAGCATAAGGTGTCATGGAGACACCCACGATCCAAGCACTGGCACCAACTTGACCTGATTCTCGTCAGAAGGCCACTCCTCAGGTCTGTGCTCTCCACGCGCTCGTACCATAGTGCAGACTGTGATACAGATCACTCCTTGGTTTGCTGCAAAATCAGAGCACAACCAAGAAAACTCTATCGTGTCAGACATGAAGGGAAACCACGCATTGATACCAGCAAGATGTCAGACCCTTTCATGATCGCTCAATTCACTGCGACCTTCGAGAAAGTGCTCAGTAGCCCTCAGCATGGTGATACTATTACAGAGAACTGGGAGCATCTACGGAACACCATTCAAAGTACTGCACTTGCCACCTTTGGTAAGAAAAAAGCAAAGTCAAATGACTGGTTTGATGCTTCATCAGATGTGATGGCACCTGTCATTGAAGCTAAGCGCAGTGCTATGAATGAATACAAACGTTCACCGAGTGCCAGAACCCTAAAGATCCTGAGGGCTACGAGAAGCAAAGTTCAACAAACTGCTCGACGCTGTGCAAATGACTACTGGCTCCAGCTCAGTGAGAGCATCCAGATCGCAGCGCAAACAGGCAACATTAGACAAATGTATGACGGTATAAAGAAAGCACTTGGCCCCCATAAAAGTAAGACGGCACCGCTAAAAACCATCAGCGGAGAGAAGCTAACCGATAAGGGTTAGCAGATAGAGAGGTGGGTCGAGCACTACTCTGAGCTTTACGCTAGAGACAATACCGTTAAGCCTGCAGCCCTTGATGGTGTCAACAGTCTGCCAACTATGGAGGAGCTGGATGCCGAACCAACATTAGAGGAACTCAGCAAGGCCATTGATAGCTTGGCCTCTGGCAAAGCACCAGGCAGTGATGGAATTCCTCCTGATTTAATCAAATGCTGTAAGAGCACGCTATTACATCCCCTGCATAGGATGCTGTGCCAGTGCTGGGAAGAGACAACTATTCCTCAAGACATGCGAGATGCCAAGATTGTAACACTGTATAAAAATAAAGGAGACAGAAGTGATTGCAATAACTACAGAGGCATCTCTCTTCTTAGTATTGTTGGTAAGGTTTTTGCCAAAGTCATCTTAATGCGACTACACAAGTTAGCTGAGCGCATATATCCAGAGTCACAGTGTGGATTCCGAGCTGGCAGATCAACAACAGACATGATCTTCTCTCTCCGCCAGCTTCAGGAAAAATCAAGAGAGCAGAAAAGACCACTATATATCGCCTTTATAGACCTCACAAAAGCATTCGACCTGGTTAGTAGGGATGGACTCTTTAAAATCCTCCTGAAAATAGGCTGCCCTTCTAAAATGCTGGAAATGATAAAGTCATTCCATGACGACATGAAGGGAACAGTCCAATATGCTGGAAGCACGTCACAGCCCTTTGATATACGAAGTGGCGTTAAACAAGGCTGTGTTCTGGCTCCGACCCTCTTCGGAATCTTCTTTGCCTTACTCTTGAAACATGCATTCAGAGATGCAACTGAAGGAATATGCCTTCACACTAGGTCAGATGGCCGTCTGTTTAATCTTTCAAGGCTGAAGGCAAAAACAAAAATCAGAAGGGTCACTATAAGAGACTTGTTGTTCGCTGATGATGCTGCAGTCGTCACTCAAAGCCAACAGGAGCTTCAGAGCTTGATGAATCGCTTCACTAAAGCATGCAAGGACTTTGGCCTCACAATAAGTCTAAAGAAAACGAATGTGCTGAGTCAGGATGTGGGTGCTGCACCAGTTATCACTATCGATAACTATGAATTGGCAGTGGTGCACCACTTCACATACCTAGGGTCTACCATCAATGACAAACTCTCACTGGATAAAGAAATCGACAGCCGCATTGGCAAAGCTGCAGCTACCTTTGCCCGCCTCACATCGCGTGTTTGGGGAAACTCTAAACTCACAATGAAGACCAAAGCTGCGGTATATAATGCCTGCGTCACCAGCACACTCCTATATGGCAGCGAGACCTGGACGACCTATGCTAAGCAAGAAAGAAGGCTCAATACCTTCCATTTGCGGTGTCTACGCCGCATCCTCGGCATCTCGTGGAAAGATAAAGTGACAAATGTCGAGGTGTTGTCACGTGCTGGCCTTCAAAGTATGTATACGCTTCTTAGACAACGCAGACTTCGCTGGCTTGGCCATGTTCGCCGCATGGAAGATGGTCGCATCCCAAAAGATATCTTCTACGGACAATTAGCAGATGGCAAGAGAACAGTTGGGCGACCACAGCTGAGGTTCAAAGATGTGTGCAAGAGAGATATGAGGGCACTGGACATGGATCCAGCAACATGGGAGGATGAAGCTGCCGATCGCACTAAGTGGCGATGCTATTTACGGCGCCACCTCAGATTGGGCGAAGAGAGGCTCACACAAGAAGCAGAGGTGAAGAGAAAACGTCGAAAGGAGCACCAGGAAAATAAGCAGCTGAGGGCTGTCACCTCAGGGGCGCATTCCCATGGTCAGTTATGACGAAGGGGCTATTATTATTATTATTATTACTATTATTATTATTAGGCCCTGTCTCGTGCTGGGACTCAGCACATGAAAGGGAAGATGAGGGTAAAATCCTAATAAATGAAACACAATGTCACTATAGTTATATAGTTTATATTCGATCACAATCTTTCTGTTCAGTATTACAAAAAGGAGAAAAAATGGGGTTGATAAAGAGATTAGTGACGTCACATAAGAGAAGGGTCTCTGTTTTTTGTGACGAAATGTGACTAGGGAAAAACTGCGTGACGTCATACATGGACGACCTCTATTTAACTAATAAATGCATCGTACAAAGAGTTCTCGTGCTTGGATGTTCTTGAAGATGTTCTTGAAGATGTTCTTGAAGATGTAATGCGCAGAATCATCATCAACATTTTCCTTATCACTGCCTAAGGAACACGGATCAACCGCTGCCAATGGCCCCCACAGCAGAAAATCTTCACCAGAGCATTCAAGAGGTCTCGCAATAGGTATTTCTGTAGCTATTTGTTCTACATTACAAGAATGTCATCAAATTGAACAACCTCATTTAAGTAGCTTCACACAATATGCCAGCGGAAGCAGTTAACATATTCTTTTTATTTTTGTCTCCTTAGAACCCCTCCCCCACCATCACCCCCAGAAAAGAATGGAGTGACTTAATTTAACATTAGAAACTAGCTACGTGCTCTGAACGCTTCCGGTAAAAAAAAATAATCTCGTTCGAATAAGCTGAATGAGTAAAACATTGCGTGGAAGTGTTCAACATTAGGTGTAGTTTATGTGTAATTGTGAATGAGTTTCCCTGGTGAATGATTTACAACGAAAGTAAAAAACCGATTCCTAGAAAAAAATAGTTTTCTTAGTCACGGAACTATTTAATAAAGGTAATAAATCCATCAGTGACCTACTTTTTCACGTTTTGTTCTCACGCGAGGATAAAGTTTCCCACATTAATGCATTCTTGTTTGTGGCTATATTGTACGGGCATGTGCAAGTATCAACTTTACAAAAGTGAAACATTGTCTAGTAAAAAACGATTTAAATATGTCCGCTCTTGTGTGTTGATCTTTGCTCTACAACGTTGTTTCTCAAAGTGTGATATTTGTACCCTTGAGAGCATGCGAAATGGGTTCAAGGTTAGCAAGGTTATTTTTACTTTATTATGCTTTTTATTTTAGATGTATTCATTAAAATTTAGTATATGAGAATCGTGCTGTCGACATACGTACATGTTTATTTCTATGTGTGCCTCGCGATTACGCGTTACGTGCGATAGAACTGCCTTTTCAGCAGATTAGTAGAATATTAGATGTTCTATCTATCTATCTATCTATCTATCTATCTATCTATCTATCTATCTATCTATCTATCTATCTATCTATCTATCTATCTATCTATCTATCTATCTATCTATCTATCTATCTAGCTATCTATCTATCTATCTATCTATCTGTCTGTCTGTCTGTCTGTCTGTCTGTCTGTCTGCCTGCCTGTCTGCCTGCCTGCCTGTCTGTCTGTCTGTCTGTCTGTCTGTCTGTCTGATCTAGATTCTCTATACAGTTTTTCTCTCTTCTATTGATGTCGACAGAGACCTGTAACTGTCGGCGCTACATCATATTGATTACCACGTTATTCTGTATATGTGCACTTTCTCATTTGATTTTCGTGCTGTCCAAGATATCCCTTGCACCCTTATTAGCAACCATATCTGCTGCCTCCAGTTGCGTGCTTATTTATTGTCAACATTTCACATGCGTAAAGCAATACATGATCTACGTAGCCCTTTATGATAACTGCATAAAACACACAACAAGATTTACTTCGCAAGAAAGAGGGTATATTGGGAATATGGTGTTAGGCCCATATTATCTTGACCATCGGCACACTAGGGGTGATGTGGTTAGCATCACGCCGGACTGTCGGAACAGACGTGCGTCTTCTTCGACCATTTTGTCGCTCGCGCGGGGAGGGAGACAGCGCTCTGTGCAGAGTGGATCCCGGCGGTCCCGGCGTTACTTCGCAAGGATTTCTATTAATATAATGCACTCTGAAAAGAAGGCCTAAATAAATTTGTCCATGTCTTGTAGATATCTGTCTCGCCCCAAATGTAGATATATTTATCTCGGCAAATGTAGATATATTTATCTTACAAAATGTAGATATATGTATCTCACCAAGTGCACATATCAAGCCTCTGAAGACATGAGTTATGGTAATTTTCTAGATATTTCAAGAACATGCCATCCATTATTAACGTCTGTCTCGAAGCTCTCCGTGAAACGGAAATCTGATCTAACATTTTCGCCATTTGCCTCACAACAAGGATGTGACAGCAGATGTGAGAGTTAAATTACTTGTAAGCAAACACAAAGTCAGAACCTGACAAAACCCTGTATTTTCTGTGTGAGTAATGTCCATGCTAAAGAAGAAAGTCTAGTGTTTGGTTCGGTGAGTAATTACGATGACTTACGTCATTTCCTGGGCAGATTTTTAACAGAAGAGAAGACAAATATTTATGCGTTTCTCTTTGTTGGGATAAATATAATGTTTCCTATTTGTTTGGTTAACTATCACGTGTCTCTTCGTTTATCATGGTTGATTATTAGCCTTCTTCATTGTCCTTTTAACACTAGTTTATATGTTTTGTACTTCTTGTATGTCGGGCTTGTTTGTTTCCTTTGTTTTCCGTTTCCATTAATTAGAGGTTCAGTCTTCCTATAGTTTATTTCATCTTCCGTTTTTCGTGCTCAAAATGTCCAACTGCCGACTATCTAAATCATCGAATTGTCCTTTAATTTTGTTTCTTCTTTCTTTCATTCTCTCTTTCTTTCTGTGTTTCTTACTTTGTTTCTTTGTTGGTTTGTTAGCTTGTTTATTTTTTCTTTCTGTATTTCTTTGTTTGTTTCTTTGTTGGTTTGTTAGCTTGTTTATTTTTTCTTTCTGTATTTCTTTGTTTGTTTCTTTCTTTGCTTCTTTCTTTCTTTCTCTCTGTCTTTGTCTGTTTATTTCTTTATTTCTTTCTATCCTACTTGATCTTTTTTTCTTCTGTCATTAATTACTGTTAAAAACCTCGTACTTTGAACAACCCTTTTTGATCTTTTACAGTGTATTATGTGCGCAACAGTACACGAAAGACTAAAATACACACACAAAGAGCATCTACAATAAAACACGCTAATTTGCACAGTACTAAATAATGAAGGAAACCCAAGGTCTGTGACTATTAAATAAACAAACACATATAAATAAATGGCAGACACTCGTAAGACAGAAATAGAATACTAAATTCTCGTGTTAATGCAACTAATTAAAGCAACTAAGCGTTTATGACACTGTAAATTTGTTCTCTTCAAGCATTTTATAGAGCATATTTACATTTGTTTTGTTAGTAGCTTATTTACCATCATCAGTTTGTTTAATTTCTCGTTTCAACCTTTCGCTAATTCCTTTTTCTGCACGTTAACCCTTTATTGCCCTCAAATGGAGCTCGTTTATGCCATCAGGTGTTCACTATAAATATTAATGAAGCCACAGCTCGTTACACACATCCGCTTTTACGAATTGTGACGCTCAGCATGACAACATTTCACCCACTGGGTTCGAATTTTTTTAACGTCTTATTTACGAATTTAAATTACGCTCGAATTGGCCACAATGTTGATTCTAGAACATCATAAATTTTTTAATATGCCCTGTCAACTCATGTAATATGGCCTTTATTTCCAGATGGTGTATGGGAATACATATTTATATACTTGTCATGAAATATTCTAATCCACATATATAAATTATTAGGTAAATATGAAGCCTAACAAATAAAATTAATAAAGAGAAGAGCAATGGTAAAATGACAGTGCTGTCACAAGGAATGTACTCGAAATCCGCCTTGTTTTCTGCTTCGTCTGCAAATTGTAACGCTTTCACGTTGATATAAAAGCTTACTGTATTATTACCCGCTTTCTTCAATGAAACGTGTGCTGTATTTCTTGGAAAAGCATTGAGAGGCCCTGCGTAATGACCTAAATTAATCCTAACATTAATTATATTACGTTACCAAAACGAACGAACAGATGGACAAAAGGATAGCGAGAAGGGAGAGGCAGAAAGCCGAACACTAAACACGCTTCGCGCGATACGCAAATGCTGCCATCACGCGTGTAAGTCTACATGCACTAATTTTTTTTCAGACGGACATTGATAAAATACACTACCCTTTCCCAGAGTTAGGTTTATAAATCATAACAGACTCTTATTAGAAAAGATAACAATAGATGGGTTTACGTTTGAACACATAACAGTACCCAGACAGCACATCTTCGAAACAGGAGGTAGAAGAAATTGCATATTTTGAACGCAGCCACGTAGCTCCTTTAAATTAGTATTTTTGGGTTCCTTAGGGCTTGCTGACAAATAATATGTAAAACGTTACGCAAATAGTCCAGGAATTAATAAATTATACCCAAAATAAAATATTGGGGGTGCCTGACAGCATAAAATCATTTCTGCTCATAAGATTTTTTTTTAACGTGTTTGAAAAAAATTTACGTTACAGAAATAGCCTACCATGTAAACTCCAAATTGATTGGAGCGCAACAAATGAAAGCCTAACCACGATTGGTCGGGCTATAAATACTATCTTGGTTGTTAGGGGAGACGGGAAAAGATAACATTTTTTCAAACACTTATCGAAACGTGGCTCATTGGCCAGTCTCGCTGATATACACACTTGGGAGCGTTAGTTCGAGACCACTTGTTTAAATGATCCTGATAAAGCATCAGTGCGTTGAAGCCAGCTAAAATTTTGCTCAATAAAAGCCTGGAAGATAAGCAGATGGAAATTTGTGCCAGTTTGTGCCAGAATTCATTGCTAATCAACGTATCTGTGTTATTCGTATGAATTGTGGTAAGCTTGAACCATTTAATATCTTTTAATGAAAATTGAATGTGAATTGTTGATTTATGCCTGTATATATATGTGTAGTTCAGTGGCAAACGTGAGGTAAAGCCTAAAATGCTCCAGCCTGAACAGAGGGTGTCGGAGAGAAGTAAAACGGCATGGAATGGCCAAACAGTACACTGACACCTGGATGATTGACTAGAAAGAAATAATGCTGGAAGTGCAGAGGCGTAGTAACCATTAGGAAGGGTAATACTGGAATAAAGTATTTCAGATGAAGCTGACTGTTGGCCTAACGCTCTGAACGCAATGTTTGTGATGTATTGTGATCAGTGTAAAAAGAAAATATAAATTAGTTATGAAGTAGAAGGTACATCCTTCTTGATTTCAGGGACAGTGGTCTTGATGGTACTGAGCAGCACCTAGTCAGAGCTTTGCTGAATCCAGAGTCGGACAGCATACTCCTTGGTCTTTTTAGCTATCAGTGAGGTGTCTCCAGAGCCCAGAGGAGAATTCGAGCAGAGGAGTCCTTTCCTGCCGCCATCACGCCAGATAAGCTAACTTGGCCAGCTGAGCTCAACATTATGTCCCCTCATCTTGAACTGATTTTTTAAAATTAACATTAAGAGGGGAATTTACTTGTCTTAAAATCAGGAACTGTGAACATCTCCAATACTGGTCCCTAAAGACAAACTATTGAAGTCATGATGACAAATACCAACAGAGCTTGAACAAAACAAAACCAGTATTACCTCATTTTACTACTACACAACTGACACACATAGAACATTTGTAATAATATATGTCACTACAATATTCATATTAAATACATTCTGTACATAACTTGTAATTTAAATTGATTGTGATTCCTGATTCCCTTGTAGTTGAATCAGGACACATATTCATTCATGCCAGTAATGAATACATATTGTTATTTGAAAGTTATCAGTGCCTCCTTTAAGATATTCTCATAGAGTGTTATATGTATGTGAGTGTCACAGTGTTGTCAAGAGTAGTGGATTACATTAAATTGTTTATCTGTCTGTTGTTGTGACTTACACTTCTTCATACACATACCCTAGACACATAACGTAGCATCACACTATTCCAGAATAATTCTGACTGAGATAAAGAGATATGTGGTAGCAAGTAAGGTTATCTATAATACACTACTCTTAATAGATATAGATACCTTCACAGCTGATCTCAGTCAGTACACTAAGTCCCCTATAAATATTTATAACATCCCACTTCACCACATATATTGGGGTCTCGCTCTTGGGATTTTGAATCTTTAACTATTAAAAATATTGGGGGTAATTCACTTCAGGGAATATAAGAATTAAAAGGTATCCTTGGGTGGAATTAAATAAGGTTGAGCTCACGGTGCCTGTGTTGTCCATTAGAGATTGAATTGTTGGTTAGACATTATATAAAGTTACCTGATAGACAATGGCGGACCTGGCCAAATTTCGATCTGCTGCGGTTCAGACTGCAAAAGAGTTAGGATTAGATGGGCAAGTTATGGTTGCCTATGTTACTACGGAATGTGACAAATTTATTGAACGCGAAGAAAGAAGGTTTGAAGCCGAAAGAAAGTTAGAGGCTGACAGGGAAATTAAGAAGTTACAATTTGAAGCTGAGGCTGAGACTAAGAGGTTGCAGATTGAGGCTGACAAAGAGGCTAAAGCATTGGAAGCCGAGGAAAGAAGACAAGCTGCAGAAAGGGAAGAGAAGAAATTAGCTGCAGAAAGAGAAGAGAAGAGATTAGCTGCAGAAAGGGAAGCAGAAGATAAAAGATTACAAAGGGAACATGAATTACGACTAAGGGAGTTTGAGTTTCAAGGCCATGCTCCTGAAAATGGTGCCAGTCCCTTTGCCTCTGATGCTACGGTTACTCAAGGAGCCTCAACCTCAGCTATGAATTTTCATTTAGATCATTTTGTTGAGAAAGACGATGATATTGAGAGCTACCTAAATAGGTATGAACTATTAGCTACCACGTATGGGTTAGAGAGAGAAAGGTGGAGCTTAAAGTTATCTCAGGGACTTCGTGGGGCAGCTTATGAAGTTTTTGCAAAAATGAGCAGAGGTGATCAGGAAAATTATGACATGCTAAAGCAGGCTCTTTTGTTAAGGTATGAAAAGAATGCAGAGTTTTACAGGAAAAAATTTAGGAATGCTAAACTACTGTCAGGTGAAACCTATCACCAGTTCTCTGCACGCATAGAGACATACTTGGAGAAATGGACTTCTCTGGGGAAAACCCAAGATCTTAAGGAAATGGTCCTTATAGAGCAACTAAGAGAGTCCATGGCTCCAGACCTGAGAAAGTTTCTCATGGAACAAGGTGCAGAGAGGCTGGATGAGTTGCTAAATGTTGCTGAAAGGTATCAAGCAGCTCAAGCAGAGGTAACAGGTAATAAAAAGAAACAGGTGGACAACTTTAGGGCACCACAGAACTTTAATAAATTTGATCCTAGGGATCAAAATAAAGGTAAGCACCAATTTGATAGGCCACGGTATGAAAATAAAAATAAATTCCCACAATTCGATGAAAGGAAATATGATGAAAGAAAATCTTTCAACCAAGGAAAAAGGTGGTGTAAGAATTGTCAGAGGGACAATCATGACACTGACCGTTGCAGAAGGAAACCTGTGTATATGGCAACCCTTCAGGTCAGGTCGACCTCAAGACAGGAGGAGGATATTATGTTAGATACCACTCCAGAAGAGATGAGGAAGGCACAGGCTGGGGATAAAACACTCAAGCCTTGTTTCAGAAAATTGTCAACTTGTCATACAACTCCAGGCAAGGGAGATTTTTACATGAAAAACAAGTTGATGTATAGGAAGGCTGGAACTAGATCCAAAGGTCAAGGACAGCTGGTACTTCCTAAAAGATATAGGACAGAATTAATAAGGAGCCTACATGTGAAACCAGATGGGGACCATGAGAAGATAGGTACCATCATTCAAAAGGTGGCTCACAATTATTATTGGCCCAAAGCAAGATGGGACATTGAAAATTTTGTAGAAAGGTGTAGCATAGCACATGAGGGAACACCCACAAGTGGGAACATGGATCAGGACCTGGACACGCCACGGGGCAAAATTAGGCCTGATAATAGAAAGAAAAATAGATTTGATAAAGTGGACCAAATGGAATGGGAAGCCCCTTTTCACGGACAAGCTTCACTTAACTGTTTTACAATGGCCACTATGCGGAGAGTGCAAAAAGATGTCTTACCCCAGGATAAGCCGAAAATCCCTCAATCGGACTTAAACAAACTGGAGGAAGAGGATGTAGAGAGGAAATCTCTCATCAAGAATTTTAAGAGGGGAGACAGCCCCAAGAAAAAAATTGGTAGCGGTCGTTTTGTGAATGATAATTCTGGGAGGAAAAATCATCACTATAAAGCTTCAAGTGGAAGAGACACACTTGTTGACCTTGTCCATCGCCATGGAGATGAAAAAGGAACCACTTTCATCATTTGAATATCCATTACACCCCTGGGAGACAGCAGCACAGGTGAAAATCAGTACACATTTAACGAAAACTCAGAAAGAGAGAGTGCAACAGGTTCTAAATAATCATGCAGAGGTGTTAACAGACCGACCAGGGCATACAAACCTATTGGAATATGATATGAAACTCATAGACTCCACACCTGTCTGTATGAAACCATATTCGATTCCGTTTGCTAAGGAAAAAGCTTTGAAGGAAGAGATAGACTATCTATTGAAGGAAGGAATTATTTCGCACAGTGAGTCTTCGTATAGTTCCGGGGTGGTACTCTTAAGGAAGCCCTCTGGAGAACATAGACTCTGTATAGATTACAGGAGACTGAATGCTATTACAGAAGGACAGGTGGATCCATTGCCGGATACAAATCAGCTGTTTGCCAGACTAAATAAAGCTAAATATTTCTCAAAAGTGGATCTGAGTAAAGGATACTATCAGATTCCAGTAAAGCCTGAGGTTAGACCATACCTAGCTTTTAGTACCTCAGAAGGACACTATGAGTTTAATAGATTGCCATTTGGATTGAAGAATGCGCCTAGTGTCTTCTCTAGAATGATGAGAAAATTATTGGATCCTCTGAATAATCCCTGTATAACAAATTTTATGGATGATATCCTTATAGCAACAGAAACATTTGAGGAACACATTGACTCTCTGAACATGCTGTTTGATCGACTTAGGGAGGCAAATTTAACAGCCCGACCAACCAAATGTTGCGTTGGATGTAAAGAATTGGAATTTTGGACACACACAGTTTATCAGGGAAACATGACCCCTGACCCAAAGAACTTAGAGAAACTACAGAAAGCCCCGAGACCACAAACCAAGAAGGACGTGAGATCCTTTGTCTCATTATGTGGTTTCTACCAGAAGTATATCAAAAACTTTAATTCCATATGTGCACCGTTAACTGAATTGACACGTAAAGGACATCCAGATCGCATTACATGGACTCCACAATGTGAAATGACTTACCAAGAATTGAAGGAAAAGCTCACAAGTAAACCCATTTTGAAATTACCTGACTTAAGTCAAGAATTCATAGTAAGGACGGATGCAAGTAATATTGGGTTAGGTGCAACTTTACTACAGAAATCAGATGCATTGGATGGGGAATTAAGCCCAGTGGCATATGCTAGCAGAAAGTTGAATAAAGCTGAAATCAACTACTCAACTAGCGAAAAAGAATGTCTTGCAGTAATATGGGCAATAAAGAAATTCAATATTTATCTATATGGGAAGGCATTTAAGTTGCAAACTGACCACAAACCTTTATCGTTTTTAGCACAGGCTAAGCATGAGAACTCTAGGTTACTCCGAGGTCTTTGCTTCTGGCTCCATATAATTTTAGCATTGAATATATATCTGGAAAAACCAATCTGGGAGCGGATTTTTTAAGCCGCCATCCGTGTGATGAGAATCACCGTAAACCCCAGAAATAATAATAAAATTTCTCTATGTGTATGATAAAATACAATACCCTTCGCCCCAGATTTAGGTTATTAATGCGATAAACAGACTCTTCCTTAGAAAAAAGATAACAAAGATTTAAGAGCGTTTGAAACTTTCACACAGACAGCACATCTTCGATACAGGAGGTACAGAAATTGCATATTATGAACGCAGCCACTTACTCGCCTTTAAAATTTATTACCGCCGGCCTTAGGGCTTTGACAAATAATCACCTGGTTGCCATTACAAACGTTACGAAATAGTCCAGGAAATTAATAAATTTATACCTCAATATAAATTATTGGGGGTGCCTGCCAGCATAAAATAAAATAAGATTTTACTTTTTTTTAACGTTTCTTCAAAAAAAACGTTACAGTGCCCTACCATGTAAACTACAAATTGATGGAGAAAAGCTATGAGAAGCCTAATGCCACGATTAATCGGGGATAAATTAATTATACTAAAGATTACATTTTTTTACACTTATCCAAAAACGAACGAACAGATGGATGTTCAAAAGGATAAAGAGCGAGATCAGTGGGAGAGCTAAAATTTTGCTATGAAAAGATAAATGCAGAAATTTGTGCCGCCAGAACACTAAACACGCTTCGCGCGATACGCAAATCTTGCCATCAATTGTGTAAGCTTGATACATGCACGTGTATATATATTTTTTTTCAGACAATTGAATAGTGAATGGTTGATTTACTGTATAGTATGTATAGTTCAGTAAAGTGGAGGTTAAAGCCTAAAATGCTCCAGCCTGAACAGAGGGTGTCGGAGAGAAGTAAAACGGCATGGAATGGCCAAACAGTACACTGACACCTGGATGATTGACTAGAAAGAAATAATGCTGGAAGTGCAGAGGCGTAGTAACCATTAGGAAGGGTAATACTGGAATAAAGTATTTCAGATGAAGCTGACTGTTGGCCTAACGCTCTGAACGCAATGTTTGTGATGTATTGTGATCAGTGTAAAAAGAAAATATAAATTAGTGATGAAGTAGAAGGTACATCCTTCTTGATTTCAGGGACAGTGGTCTTGATGGTACTGAGCAGCACCTGGTCAGAGCTTTGCTGAATCCAGTGTCGGGACTGCATACTCTAATACTCTGGTCTTTTAGGCTATCAGTGCTGTTGGTGTCTCCAGAGCCCAGAGGAGAATTCTAAGCAGAGGAGTCCTTTCCTGCCGCCCATCACGCCCGAATACTAGCTTAATTGGCCAGCTGAGCTCAACATTATGTCCCCTCATCTTGAACTGACTTTGTAAAATTAACATTAAGAGGGGAATTTACTTGTCTTAATATCAGGAACTGAGAACATCTCCAATACTAGTCCCTAAAGACAAACTAGTGAAGTCATGATGACAAATACCAACAGAGCTTGAACAAAACAAAACCAGTATTACCTCATTTTACTACTACACAACTGACACACATAGAACACTTGTAATAATATATGTCACCTTAACAATATTCCATATTAAATACATTCGTGTACTAAACTGTAATTTTAAATGATTGGGATTCCCTGATTCCCTTGTGTTGAATCAGACAACATAATTCATTCATCCAGTAATGGTAACATTACTAGCTTTTATTAAGCGTCGCATCTCACATGATGTGCTTTTTCCTTCTTGTACTTTGACCAGGTTTGAAAATATATCCAAAGGGGAAGAATGGAGTAAGTCAGGGGAGAACTGGATAAACGACCAGCAGGTCATCATTAGCCTTGGCAGAGAGTGCAGATCTTGGGGCAATGGAAAAGCAGAGCTGGGGATTAATCAACTGATAAGTGATCATGCTGGGGATGATGACGCCATTGTGTACACTGATGGGTCTGTAGTGCGTGGTGAGAAATCAGGATGGGGCTTCTCTGCGAGAATAAAGGGCAGGGTGGTCGGTGAACAGAGTGGAGCCTACATGACAACAACCTCCAGCATGAGAATGGAGGTAGAGGCAGTTACTGCAGCACTGAGATGGCTGTCTGAAACTCCATCAACCAGGGCAGTTATATTGTCAGACTTTCAAGCCATGCTTCGGAAAGTTCAGAACGGATGGCTGCGGCAGGAATGGAAAACATCAATAGAATCCTCAAGTCTTGAAGAACTGGTGTGAATCTACTGTCCTGGTCATGCAGGGGTACGTGGCAATGAGAGAGCTGACAGACTGGCCTCGAGAGCACCCATAGTGAGGACACTGTACATGGATCAGGGAGAGATACTAAGAACAATTAATGATCGCCTGATAGATAATGACACTGCAATGGATGAATCAACAAGGCTGAGACTGTTAGAGTTTGGCATCAAACGTGGGGCTAGCAGAGATGGACGTGAAAGAGGATGCATCCGTCGTATGTACAACCAGCATGCTACAGGTACAATTAGCATTCATACTCTCCGACATTTGCGGAGGGAGTATGAGCACCTATGGGTTTGCCCGGAATGCAGTGAGGTCGATTCTGATTAACAATAACAATAGTAAGAATATACTATTTATCAACTGTGGTTTGGTTTTATGCTGGTATTCTAATGTCTGAGTACTGGTGACAGTTGGTAAAACACTGCGCTGACTTTCTGACATCTTGTTTCAATTTCTCTGTCAAGACTTCTTTTTCTTTAAAAAAAAAATCTTAGGTATTTTGTAGGTATACATCTAAGTTAGTTATCTCTTTCTTTCCTCTACTGTTTCCATTAGTCTGTCCCTGGCGAAGGCCGTACGGTCGTAACGTATGTACATTTTTCTCCAAAGAAGACACAATACCTGTTTTCGTTCAACCAATAGACTTTTTAAATATAAGATTTATAACCAAGGGCGGCTTAGAAACTACAACAATAATTAATGGGAAAACCCAGAAGCTATTAAAACAATTAATGACACACCAGAAAGTCGGTCTCATACGTTCTCATTATCACTGACAATTAACAAACAAGTTGTGTCTGATGCGCACAAACATAAAACAGATATATAAATAACTTGCATCAGGACAAACGGACAAACAACGACTGTAACTTCCTTGAACAGACAAGAACAATTAATATTTTCTCGTAATAGAACGAAAAAACTGCCAACGACTAGGATATAATGAAAGTAATGGAATCCGGTAAGAGTTTAATCAAGTAAACAGAAATGTACAATGGAAGTTAGTAGAAGAATCAACTGAGAACGTATAGATCTTATTTTTAAAAAAAAACTGTTTGAATAATACAAAAGTAAGGCAAACAAAGTCTGGTCATTAAAATTATTTTCGCAGTAAAATGTGGAACAGGACTTACAAACACGTCCGCTCCACATTTCGTTAGGGTGAGAACCCATGGATATTTATTTATATGATTATTTTTTTTAGCACAAACAGTTATTCATTTCTCATTTAGAAATACTTACTTACTTACTTACTTAGTCGTTCCCCTTCTACCGTGAGGTGTAGAGGTTTGGAAGAGAGAGCGCCAGACTATTCTATCGGCTGTCTTCCTCCTGGCCTGGTTCCATTCTAGTCCTCGGTCCTTCAAAGATTGTCTAATGTTGTCCTCCCAGCGGACTCTGGGTCGTCCTCGGGGTCTGGATCCTTGGCTCTTTGTTTCCCATGCTTGTCGTGGTAGCCGATCTTCTCCCATTCTGCAGACATGGCCAAACCATCTTAGTTGGGACTGTTCTACTTGGGTCTGTAGGGGGTGGCATTTTAGGCCTTGACGGATCGTCTGGTTGCGTACCATGTCTCTTCTTGTTACTTCAACCACCTTCCTCAGATACCTCATTTCTGAGGTTTGGATCTGGCTTTTATGGGTTATTTAGAAATACAACTATTTTTATTCATCGAATAAACTAAGAGTACTAAAACTTAACCGAACATAATGTTGCCTTTCTTATTTTTAAAACAGCAACACAACATTATTTTAAAAGTACAAGCTTAGAAATCAGACCAACAATTCAAATATTTTATGTAGGCCTATTGAAAGATCCATCCGACTTTCATGACCGTTACATTTAACCAGACAAAACAGGGCCTACACGCAAGGACAAAAAAGATTTAAGATTTCTGTATTTATAATTTAAAGCTAAAAGAGGCTAATAATTCAATTAAACGAAAAAACAAACTTACTTTCTGAAGCATTAGAGCAGTGGTAGGCAACCCAGGAGTTGTGAAGACGCACTATCGATACACTGAGCTCCCCAAAGACATACTGTACCTTTATAAAGTCATACCTGTTTTCAGGCTCCAGAGTATCTTTAGTTTGGAATAAGTGCAGCCTATTTATAACTGGCATGTCAGCCGGGCGATCTGCCTCCTACAATTCCACCAAAAGAGCGGTAAAAAATTCAAACTAAATTATATTTTAACGAATGCTAACTTCAAAAAATAAGTAGTCAGTTTGAGACTATTTGAATCTCTGTAGAGCTTTGCCACTAATGCTACTGGTGTCGTCCATATACGCTTTCTCTGTTCTGTATATGTTGGGCAACTTTGAAGCAGAAATATGAGCATGCCAGAAAATATTCAGCACACCCCATGTGCACACTGATAAAGACAAGAATGTGTTTTTATCACCATAGCTATTCATCATTTACACGGAGAACATCACACAAGATACACACCAGCAACCATATGTGGAAATGGTCAGTTTGCACATTCATCGCACGATCCCTGACAAGGTGTAGCGGCAGTCACGGAGTTGTAATAATCGTATTTACAAGGGGATTGACATAAGTCTTGGGCCTGACCATGAAGGAGTCACAGGAGGAAGATGAAACTTGGCACATTTAAAGTTCATCATCTTTGCACTGAATGTGTGAAGTACGCGTTTGTTTCTTCAATGGGTTTTCCCGCTACGGTGCACGGCGCAATGTACCCTATTGACCGGATCTGCTGCTCCAAAGATTTGACAAAACAATGGAAAAGAAGGAGGCCAGAGTTGTGATAAAATTTATGACGTTTCAGGGAAAAACACCTACAGAAATACACAGGGAGATGGAACCAGTGTTTCGTGATTCTTGTCCTTCATATACTCGTACTTCGGTTAAAAAAACTGGTGTCAGCAGTTTAAGTGCGGCCGCTCAAATGTTGCTGATCTGCCAAGATCTGGTAGACCAGCCTCAGAGTGCAACGATAAAAATGCATCAAGAGTAAAGAAAATCATTGACCAGGATCGAAAAATGACAATTGTGGAGATAGCTAGTAGAGTAAAACTAAATGACAGAACAGTTTATATAATTTTACACAACAGACTGAACATGAGAAAAGTGTGTGCATGCTGGGTTCCGCGACTGTTGACACGTGAACAGAAGCAAACGAGGGGAAATTGCTGTCAACAGTTGCTCAAAACGTGTCAGTCAAAAATTTTTTGGTGACCATGGTGACAGTAGATGAGACTTGGGTACACCATTATGACCCCGAATCCTAAATTGCCAGCATGCAATGGAAAACCCCGGGCTCCCCAACACCTGTCAAGCCGAGAGCGCAGAAATCTGCAGGAAAAGTGATGCTGACTGCTTTTTGGGATGGCAAAGATGTCCTTTTGAAAGATTATCTGCCTCGTGGCAACACAGTTAATGGACAGTACTATGCAGATCTTCTGACTAAACTAAGAAATGTTGTGACCAGGAAACGAGGGATAACGCGCACTCAAAATCTTCCTTTGCTTCAAGACAACGCGCCCTCTCACAAAGCAGGGCTTGTGCAGCTAACAGCCAACGATTTGAATATTGACATTCTTCCACACCCACCATATTCTCCAGATTTGGCTCCATCAGACTTTTTTCTATTCCCAAATCTTAAAAAACGGCTAAACGGAAATCATTTTGACAGCGCTGAAGAGGTTATACTGGCATGTGATGACTGGTTTAGTTTGAAAAATAGGGTGTTCTACTCCCAAGGTCTTTTCAAGGTCAAGCAGAGATGGCAGAAGTGTGTCAATTAAGACGGTGGCTATATTGAAAAGGAATAAACACTATACAAAATTTCAGCTCTGTGACATGTCCTTCATGGTCAGGCCCAAGTCTTATGTCAATCCCCTTGTATTTTACCAACACGTCAGACCCTCCGTAGATAATGTATGAGCCGAGAAAAATAAGCTCATCTGATGCTAATCTGCTGTCCTGTAATTCCTTTTAAAAAAAAACCAGGTCGCAGTAAATTTCTACAAGAATTCGATAATTCGATAATTCACCAGCAAGGAACCCCATATAGCAGATCTCACTGGATCATACATTCATTCATCAAACTTGAGTTCCCCTAGGAGCATAAACCTTCAACAAACGTACTCAAGTCTTCCTGTTACGTGCCATCAACAAACGTACGTCAAGTTTTCCTGTCCCGTGCCATCAACAAACGTACGTCAAGTCTTCCTGTCATGTGCCATCAGCTCATCTTTCCATGTGTTCTTCATCTCCTTCATGTCTGTCTCCAAATCTTGTCCCCATGTGCTCATTGGACTACCTCTACCTCTCCTACCCCGAGGATACTAAAACAAGGATTCCCTGTTAAAGCTACGACTCTCACTGGATAGGTAGTAGATACACCAAAAAGAAAAGAAAAATTTCGAAAACTGGGTTTTAAAATTAATTATACTACTTCCAGGCTCCTCTTCGTCAGACTGCTATATCTAATTTCACGGGGCTTATTCTGTGAGTCAGACTAGAGAACTTTGATAAAAGTTTAGATAAATCTCCACTAGCAGCAACATACTTCCTCTCTGGGATGAAAGAAATGCCCATCTCCTCTTTAAGCATCCTATATTAGAGTTAACGGCAAAAAGTTCTGTCCAAACAGGCAGTCAAGATAAAGCAGACTACTACTTATTATACTTTCAAGTCGTCGCACCCAAATTTATGTAGGTTTAGCAACATTATGCCCAAATTCAATTACACTGACAAACAAAATTTTTCTTTCTTATATAAGAATAAGTGTTCTTAGGTCAGTTTCTTGCGCTGATTTCAAATCTGAAATCCGTTTATCTCTATCACATCGGGTTCTTAAGATATTTGTGAATAAATATATTTTTGGGAAACCGTTATTTGCTCAGTTTCATTTTTACTATATAACTTATTAAAAATTAATAAAAAGCAACATAATTCTACTTTTTATACTGCTAAAAGATGCATGACATATGTTACGCGATTTTTCAAATAGTTACTGTATTTTGAAATAATTCTGAGCAAAATATGGCTTCTAGAAGTTGTAGAAATTCGGCTGATCTGTTCTGTTACGTGTGCGGATATTTTACCGATCGTGTTGACCAGAAAAACTTTACACCATTACTAAAGAAAGCATATGAACTTTATTTCGATTCGAAAGTTGATGATGCTAATAAATCTTGGAAGCCAAAAGCAGTTTGTTTGATACATTGGCAGGTTGGTTACGAAAATCGCCAAAGCATAAGTCGATGCCTTTTGGAGTGCCAGTAATATGGCGTGAACATACAAATCACACTACTGATTGTTACTTCTGCTTGACAAATATCCATGGTTTCACTTTTAAAACTAGAAAGTCTGTGGTTTATTCAAATATTGAATTGGTTTCGAAACCAGTGCCTCATGATCCAATCACGTGTCCGATCCAAGTACCACCAGAACAATATCCGTTGGACGTGAATGAACCATCAGAAAGTGATAGTTTACCTGCTTTAGAAACTAATTCTGACTCAGATTACATACTGGTGAATGATGGTGTTTACTTAATTAACCATTCAGAACTTTCAGATCTAATACGTGATCTCGCTCTTACCAAAGGACAAGCGGAATTACTCGGTTCGCGACTCAAAGAATGGAATCTTTTAGCGCCCAATACTCCGATATCTAAATTTCGTCATAGACACAGAGAACTTGTTCAATACTTTGAGATGGATGATGACATTTGCTATTGCAAAGATGTAAACGGTCATGAGCAAATAGTCAACGAATGGCGATTTTTCATCGATTCTTCCAAGACTAGTCTAAAAGCCGTGTTATTGCATAACAGAAATTTATTTTCATCAATTCCAGTCGCCTACTCTGTTCATATGAAAGAAACTTATGACAATATGGCTATAAGTTTGGAAAAAATAAAGTACAATGACTACCAATGGCGGATTTGTGGAGACCTAAAGGTCATTGCAATTCTCACGGGCATGCAGACTGGGTATACTAAATTTTGTTGCTTCCGATGTGAATGGGACAGCCGCAACAGACAGGAACATTATGCAAGAAAGGTGTGGCCTATCCAGGATCGTATGCAGCTCGGGCATAAAAATGTAATACACGAGCCATTAGTTAACAAAGACAGCTTCATTTTACCACTGTTACATATAAAGTTGGGGCTCATGAAGAATTTTGTAAAAGCGTTAGATAAAACGAGCAAAGCTTTCACTTATCTTCGAGAAAAGTTTCCGCAAGTTAGCGATGCAAAGATAAAGGAAGGTATCTTTGTAGGACCTCATATTAGGAAAGTTATTGCAGACAAACAATTCGAGAACTTGTTACATGGTAGTGAACTTCGCGCATGGATGGCATTCAAATCGATCGTCGATAACTTTCTGGGAAATCACAAATCTGTCGACTATGTTGCATATTGTTAAGCAGTGCATAGATGCATACAGAATTATGGGCTGTAACATGTCCCTCAAAATCCATTTGCTCGATTTGCATCTTGACTTTTTCCCTGACAACCTTGGCGAAGTCAGCGATGAACATGGAGAACGATTCCATCAAGATATTGCCGTAATGGAGTCACGTTATCAAGGACGGTGGAGTGTGACCATGCTTGCTGATTATTGTTGGATGCTTCATCGCGATGTACCACATGCCATTCACCGACGAAAGTCGACTGCAAAGAAATTCAAGCCTACATAACTGTTATACTTCTTGTACGAATGATGTTGTAATACTGTATGCGTTGTTAAAAAACTTCAATAGCGTATTTCTAGAGATCCCGACCTGATAGAGAAAAACGGTTTGCAGATTTAAAAACAGCGCATTAAAATTGACCAGAAAAACATAGAAATGTTAGAGAAAGAAAAAAAAAGTTTTTTTTTGTTAGTCAGTGTTATCTTAAGTAGAAGCACTAAAAACGTGTCCAGAAAAGCTACCAAACGTGAATAGAATGTTCACATATATCACGAAAAAAGCTGGCTGGCCAAATTTATTTTGACAAGGCCAGCAAACATCAACCTAGCTCCATTTTACAACGAAATGGTTTCTGGGGTCAGGCAGTATAAGAAAGTTTTCATTAACAGTTTAAAAAAACCCTGTGTAATTGACCATACATCTTCAAGATACACCAATACACACAGAGTGGTTAAAACATTCGGTTGTTCCATTGATCTAGTAACCAACCAACATGCAATGTTGACTCGTTAACATCGCTGCAAACTACGTATTTGTTAAGTATTTAAAACTATAAATATTGAGCTTTTTTTTTTTTAAATTAATGAAGAAATATTCACCGTTCAACCTCTGATGGGTTGTAATTAGGATATATATTGTTTTCAATTCAAAATAATATGAACAACTGCCGATATGAGAAAGTGGCATCACATTTGTCAAATAATTGTAAATACGGACAATCACAATTATGCTTATACGTTAAATAAAAAAATAATAATTTTAAAAAAAAAAAAGAATTAAAAAAACAAACAAAATCAAGAAGAAACTCTGAACAAGAATAATATCAAAGTGGAGGGATGCAAAAGCCTGGTGGTTCCAGTTATATGACTGACTTTAACAGATATTTAATTCTGTTAAAAGTTATATGCATTGTAAGAACAGCATCAGACCTTCACATTCCCAGCCACTATATATTAACATTTGTTCGTGTTAAATATTGTTTGACTATATTATGCAGTTCCCTAGGTCTGTCTATTCTTAACACCTCTTCTATATTTACAGCAGTGGCGGTTCCAGGGGGTTGTCATTGGGAGTGCTGCACTGTTCATTCATTTAAAATACTATACATAATACTCACAAATTGTTACCACCATGTGAAATATCAACCCAGACACAAATGATTAGTGTCTTATCGCATCTAAAATCTGTCAAGAAGTTCTGAAAAGTTATTTTAAAAGTTTACTGCAACTAGGAGTAATCATTGTCAGTCGGAGCAGCTTCCCGAGTCTCAAACCGGTTACACGGACATGTATGCTACTATTTCTAGTGTTTAAAATTGTCATTGTAACTTCCCTTTAATTTTCTTACTGCACTTGAGCTGTGGATGGCTGCAGCTCTGGTTAAAAAATTCAAACCAATCCTAGTTCACCTCTAGCTGTGTGTATGACAAGCATTCGCTTATAAGATTTCAAGGTCACTTCAGCTGTAATCTTTTGCAGCACTTTTCCCCAATACGGTGTTAGATAAATTTTTTTTTTGGTATTTAACCCTTCTGGTGTAACCTCAAATTTTTGGTCTGTCCGTATTATGTATTATAATGTAGTAGAGACAGCAGTATGCAGTCCTTTTCTTAGGGAGTGCTGCAGCTCAACAGCTCATTAAAGAAAGCCGCCACTGATTTATAGGTAAGTTTGATGCTTGCAAATAATCTAATATTGGTATTCTCATTTGTTCATACCTCTTACATTTGAACAAAAAATGCTCTATATTTTTGTATTGAAGACATCCTGCACAGTAAGATTCTTCTATTCTGAAATAGCCTTTTCCCAGCTGTAGTCTTAGAAATTCCTTATTACTGGGAATTTTCAATTCCTAGATATCTGACATTTTCTTGTTGGGGCCTTGAACATCTTATATGCATGTCTTCCTTTCAGATTTTTATCTCACTCTGCTTGCCATTCATCTGTTATACTTACTTAGTCGTTTCCCTTCTACCGTCAGGTGTAGAGGTTTGGAAGAGAGAGCGCCAGACTATCCTATCGGCTGTCTTCCTCCTGGCCTGGTTCCATTCTAGTCCTTGGTCCTTCAAAGGTTGTCTAATGTTGTCCTCCCAACGGACTCTGGGTCGCCTTGGGAGTTTGGATCCCTGGCTCTTTGTTTCCCATGCTTGTCGTGGTAGCCGATCTTCTCCCATTCTGCAGACGTGGCCAAACCATCTTAGTTGGGACTGTTCTACTTGGGTCTGCAGGAGATGGGATTGTAGGCCTTGACGTATCGTCTGGTTGCGGACCATGTCTCTTCTTGTTACTTCAACCACCTTCCTCGGATACCTCATTTCTGAGGTTTGGATCTGGCTTATGTGGGTTGTAGTCATTGCCCATGACTCGCATCCATATGTCAAGACTGGGACATAGGTGGAGCGGTTTACAGCCATCTTCGTTTTCTTACCAACCTCTCTCTTGCTGAGGAATCCTCGATTTATGGCGTGAAAAAGTCTCCCAGCTGCTGCTTTTCGAGTGGCCAACTCTTCTTTGATGCCACCCTTTCGGTTTATAATAGCTCCGAGGTATTTAAAGTGGTCGATCTGCGCCAGGACCTGTTCTCCCAGCTTAATCTGATGTCTTCTTTCTTTTCGTGTAATCACCATGGATTTTGTTTTAGAGCTGCTTATGACTATCCCTCTCTTCTCCAGCTCTTCCTTCCAGACTTGCAGGTTGGATTGGAGATGTGCCTCTGATTTAGCAATCAGGGCAACATCATCAGCAAATGCCAGCTCTGAAATACAGACCTGTCTCATCTTCCAGTACCCCACTGAATACTTTCTTGTTCTCTTCTTACATGCCTTGATGACATCGTCCATGGGGCATCAGTTATTAAATCTTTAATTAAGCTCTTAATCTCCGATTTACTCGTCCCTACATTTATTAGATTTTTATCAGATCTACCTTTCTTGGCTTCTTTATCTGCCTTTTCATTTCCCTCTAATCCAACATGTGAAGGTATCCAAGCAATTAAGACTGAACATCCTCTGGAATATAAGTATGTAGTAGCCAGAAATATCTCCTCTGCTATATCAGGTCTACTACATTCTCGTAAGTTTCTAAGAGCTTTAATTGTTGAAAGAGAGTCAGGTAAAACTGTTAGTTTTTTTGGGAGGGTTATTAGAGAATATTTCTAGTGCTTTTAGTATTGCCACCATCTCTGCAGTGAAAATGGATGTATTTTCCGTGATGCTATATTATTTTGCCATTTTCCATATTGGAATATATTTTCCTATTCCCAATTTGGCATCCTCTCCCTTGGATCCATCTGTGTATACAGTAATGCTGTCTTTTGATATTTGTTGTATATATTTATTGGCTGTGTTTTTAATATTTTCTATATTATTTGTTTTCTTAAGTATTTCTGCTAGGTGGTAGTCCGTGTCTGGTTTCTTGATCTCCCAGGGTGGAATCACTGGCTTGTATTTACAACTGTTATTAATTGATGTAATTAATGTACCCAGATGGAAAATTTCCTCCATACACTTCCATCCTGTACGGTATCTAGTGGTATTCATTGGATTGGCCTGAGTTGTTAGTTGGCATCTGGTAAAAGTTGTATGTGCTGGGTGAGACTTATCTAACATAACTCTGTTCATGTAATTTAGTCTTAACTCCTTTCTCCGTGGAATCATTTAGAACAGAAAATGTTGAAGGAATAACTATAACAGTATCTACTGAGTTAGAAGAAATAAAAATAGTTAACCTTTACTGTTCAAGTGGAAACATAAACGAAAGAGATATCTCAGACGTGAATAAAAGAATAAACAACAGAACTATCATAGTGGGAGATTTCAATGCTCATCATACAGCTTGGGGAGGCAATGTACTAGACAAAACAGGAAAACTACTTTTGAACTTCATTGAAAACAATGAACTAATAATACTGAATGATGGATCAGTAACAAGAATTAACCCTTGTGCAAATCAGCATGACACAGCTATTGATATAAGCATTGTAACACCAAATCTTGCTAATGTAATATGGGAAGTTATTGGGGATACAAGTTCAGATCATTTATCCATTGAAATAACACTAAAAGATAATTACAAACCGTTCCAATTTAATTATCTGATCCATAGTGCATCTGCTCTTCCTAAATCCTGAGTTTGATTATATAAATTATTCTTTTCCAAATAAAACTTTAATTATCTGATCCATAGTGCATTTGTTCTTCCTAAATCCTGAGTTTGATTATATAAAAAACGTGAAGTAAAATCAGGATTTCAAAAGAAAGAAAAAACGGTGGTAGTATTTTTAGATATAGCAAGGGCTTATGATGAATGCTGGAGAGAGGGTGCTCTCTTTAAAATGAAGAAGATAAGAGTAACCGGTAAAATATATAATTATTTAGATAATTTTCTGCAAGATAGATATTTCACTGTCCAGGTAAAAAATGATAGATCAGAACTGTATGAACAACAAAATGGAATATCCCAAGGATCAGTAATGTCTCCTTCAATTTTTACAATAATGGTAAATGATTAACGTGAAGAATTTAATGATACAGTAGAACTCCATTTATCCGAACCCCTTGGGACCGAGCATCGTTCGGATAATCAAATGGTCGGATAATTGGATTACATAATGTATCGAGTACATGTACATATACGCTCGTATTTCTAAAAATAATTAACCATCACAAGGGAAATACACATTAAAACATATTTACTTGTACTGTAATAATAATACCCACACTGTATTAGATCACCGTATCACCAAAATCTTTTATTACACAGCAGTGCATGTACTACTTGTATTAATTATGTTTTTTAAGAAAGAGAAATGTTTTCAAAATAACATTACAAACGATTCAAAACCATGCGCAACTTACGTATACATGTACTTGCACAGATGTAGCCCACTATTTAAAATAATGAGGAATCCTCTTTTGCACCAAACTGGATAGTCTCCTTTTGGCTGCTAAGTCCCGCATTCTCTTCAACAGCAGAAGCTGTGTAAAACAGCTGTCATCTTCTTGCTCGTACCAAGCCATCGCGGTTTCTAGTGCTATAAAGGTCTCTTCAGGACTTGGTCGACGTTTTGGGTTTTCTACATAATCTACAAGTACATCATGTACTTCTGAGGAGTCTTCATCATCGGTCACTACATGTATTTGGTTTTCTTCTTGCACAAAAGACAAAATTTCTTCGTCATTCAAAAACTGAAAACCAGAATCATTATCATCTTCTAGCCACGTGTGTGCATCATCTTTGTCACAGTCCGAAAATCCGGGCAATGCTTGAAACAGTTCCACAACTTCATTTATACAATCATCATTTGTGTCCACTGCAGTAGTTTCATTTCCTCCTTTTTTCCCAAGCAATCTATTCCAAGCCTTGTTGAGATTATCTTGTGACAGGGTGGTCCAAGCATCAGCTAACATATAGCAGCAGTCTTTGAGATTAAGCTTTTTGGAAAACGCCACCACACTTTCTTCATCTTCAGCCAACAATAAACGATGCAGGACTTCCTTCTTGTACATCTTTTTAAGTTTTGCTATAACACCCTGATCCATTGGTTGAATCAGTGCTGTTACATTAGGAGGCAGAAAAATTACTTTAAAATTTGCATCAACTGCATTCAATGTATCCGTCTCTGGATGAGATGGTGCATTGTCCAGTAGAAGAATTACTTTTCCAGTTTTCTTTTCTTGTTCTCTCAACCTCTTCACATTTGGGATGAACTGATTTGTATACCAATCAAGAAATATTTCACTATTCATCCAAGCACTCTTCTGTGCTTTGTAGCACAATGGGAGACATGTCACATTCTTTAAACAACGTGTTTTTTTTACTTTGCCGATCGTTAGCACCGGTAAACGATGACTTCCACTGGCATTCGCGGCTACCAAAATTGTTACTCTCTCTTTGCACTTTTTAAACCCAGGGGCAGCTGCTTTTCGCTGAGATGCAAGTGATTTTTGAGGCATTGATTTCCAGTATAAGCCAGTCTCATCGGCATTATACCCATCATCGAGTGAATAACCTTCTTCTTCCAAAAAAGCCAAGAGTGTTTCTTTAAAATTTTCAGCGGCAGTTGCATCGCTAGATAAAGATTCCCCTTGAATCTCCAATTCTCGTATGCCATGACGAGATTTAAAGTTTCTTAACCATTCCTGGCTATCCTTAAAGTCAGGAGGACCGTCAAGTTGATTGTTGAACTGAAGTGCCTTTTCACACAATAGAGAGCCAGAGATAGGTTCCCCTTTGCTTCTTCTTTGCACAAACCATATATACAAAGCCTCTTCCAATTTCAAATCTTTCGCATTTCTCATGGTTTTACGTTTCTTCGACCCATTTTCACTATCCAATTTCGATGCAAAACTCATAATTTTATCCTTGTTACTTTTGATGTCAGAGACGGTAGCTTTCCCAACATTGAAAAATCTGGCAAGTGAAGACACAGTTTCACCTTTTCCTAGTCTCTTGATAATTTCTGTTTTCGTTTCAATTAACAAAACATTGCGGTTCCTTTTATATGCATTAGGCCTACTGGAAGATGCCTTATCGCACAGAGAAATACTTGTACACCAAAATTATTCTGCTGTGGTAGCAGAGACAATTATTTTAAGTTGAACTGTCTGTTTAGCCAGTGTTCTGCCTAGAACGCACTCGTACACTGGATTGGTAAACCAGATATTAACTGACTTTATGATATAATGATCTAACTGACTTCCTGTATGTAAGCGACCGACCATTAGCCCATCCCATCCTCTACAAATTGTTCGCACACATTTGAAGCTTGCCGCATCAAAAGATTCAGAATTGTAGTCTAACGTGACTGGTGGCGCCTGGTTTTTTTTTCTAGACAAAGTGTTCGGATAATTGGATGTTCGGATAATTGGGGTTCGGATAAATGGAGTTCTACTGTATAACAAATAAATTGTCACAGTTTGCAGATGATGTTGCTATATGGAGGACTGGGAAATATCTGCCAAAATTATATAAGGATCTACAGAAGCAAATAAATAAAGTATGTAAATGGATGACAAAATGGGGTTTTCAGCTGAATACAAATAAAACATTGGGAATGATCTTCAGTAAAAGTAGGGTTGTAAAAAATAAAATTATAGACATAAATATCCAAGTACAAAACATTAATATAGTGCAAACCACTCGATATCTAGGAATGATATTGGACTAACAGCTAAACTGGAATAAACACATAGATAAACTAGTGGAGTTTTGCAGAGGATTGACTAACTTATTAAGATATTTGAAAGGTAATGGATGGGGTGCAAGCACAAAGACAATGCTCACTTTTTATAAATCTTTTATTAGAGGAAAAATAGATTATGGAAGTATAATATATGACTCTGCAGCACATAGCAACGATTAAATTATACATAATTCAGCATCAGGCTTTATGTACAATAGCAGGTGCAATCAGATCAACATCAATGGGAGCTATAGAGGTTGCTTTAGGAATTCTACCCTTAGAATATTGAGCTAAATTTAATACATTCCTGTTATAGATACAAGTTATTTAGTTTGTGTAAAAGCTATCGAGGACTAGAATGGGACCAGGCCAGGAGGAAGACAGCCGATAGGAAAGTCTGGCGCTCTCTCTTCCAAACCTCTACACCTCACGGTAGAAGGGGAACGACTAAGTAAGTAAGTAAAAGCTATCAAATGATTTCAGAGTTTTTGTGTGAAATGCTTCATTTTCAGCACTGTCGTTCTCTTGACCTTTAGGCTCCTGGTGTCTTTTCAACGCCATTTTGCTTTGGCTACATTTATTTGGATAGGATAACTTCACAGGCACCACTTGGGAAAAAGAGAAAGTTGCAAAGTTACAGAAATTACGAATTAACCCTCCTCTGTCCGGCATTTTAACGAGAGGTATCTCTAGGATAGAGCGTCCGATTGACAGCATGGTTAGAGCTAATGGGCCGGGTTCGATTCACAGTATCGTCACGCTCCAGTCCACTCAGCTGTAAGGGGTACCTGACTTTGCTCTTGAGTTATGGAAGGAAAAGGCAGCGAGGAATGGAACTGGTCATCCCACCTGTCGATGCTGGACCTAGTATGGTGAAGTCTCTAACACTTCACTCCCCTACGGCAGTTTATGCTATAAGACTACCGTATCTCTAGATTAAATGGTACTTTTTCCTCAGTCCCAGTGAAGGTTCACGTGCTGGTTTTTCAAAACTTGATGAAATGATCACTTGTTTGTCAGTGGAACACGAGATGAGAAGATGACACTGGCGATGGATAGGGCCCACACTGAGGACATCCACTGATAGTATTACCCTGTAGTCCTCCTTCTGGGATCCCTAGGATAAAAGAGGCAGAGGTAGACCCAAAAACAGATAGAGATGAGACCCAAAGATGCAGCAATAGTGAATGCAGTCAGCGACCCATAGCTTGACTGCTTGCATCAGGACCAGCGAACCAGAGCTGGTCAAGACCGTACTCCACCTCCACGTGGTGGTCCTGGAAACAGTCTGCAGCAGTGCAGTCTGGCTGAGCGAGTACGGATCGCAATGGGAAGGCAAACCCGGTCCCTAAAAAATGCCGTGCTGAAGTCGGATGTGTCGACCGAAAGGTGCAGATATCACAGCTACGGCGTAAACAGACACAACGCAACCACCGTCCTTTTCAGGGCGAACGAGGAAGAAGAAGAAGATAGAGATGAGAACTGCAGACAGAAATGACAATGATGAGGAAGACATAGAAAGTGATGGAGATGATGGCCCTGTCACGAGTTGCCTCCCCTTAGCTCTGCAGTAGTGGTCCAACAGTGGCCAAAACTCAAGAGTAACTAATGTGGGTCTTCAAAGGTGTCTACCTTCGCACAAGATTACTCTTGGCAGAGTTGTAGATAGAAGGATAATGATGCTTCTACCTCAAGGGAGTATCCACAAGATATTCAGAAAGCGAGAACAATGCTGCATGAGGCTGAGCAAATGTTAACTCTAGTATCTGCCGTCAACTTTTGGGAAGGATAGCGTTATCTAATAATTCGTTAGCTTGTTCAAGCCCCCAGCTGAGTTAGATTCAGCGAAATTCCTCTTATTAGTATTGTATAGCTCTGTTTAAGTGTATTTAAGAAATTGTCTGAGACATACGGTTGTAGTACATTCAAAATGATTAAATCAACTTTAGATTTGTCTTTATACAAGTAACAAATTTAATAAACAATTATGTTTTAACAGTTATAAAAATGAATAATTCCTTATAGAAAAAGTTATCATCACTGTGTGATGTTTTGGCTTTAAAAATTGGATACTTCACATGGCAGCTTTTATGTTTCTACTTAGCTGCCAATGAGTTTGTCTGTTCTGCTTCAGTTGATCTTTGGTTCTTTGTAGATGGATGATTGGATCACACTCGTCACTGGTCAAGTTTGAAAGTTGTAGCACGTTCCAAGAAGTGTCCGTTAATAACTACCAAGCTGGTCCCGTGTCTCTAAGACCTGTCTGATGATGGTGTCTAGCGTCGACTTCAGGCCACTTATACCCTCACTTGTTGAGATAGTACCCTGATCTTTTACCACCAACTAGTATAACAAAAGAAGAGAACAGATACCCTCTTGAGTATTGTGTTTTCCTGACACGCCCACATGTGCCCCCCTCTTTTCATTTCACCATCCCATCTACCTCAGAACTTTTACCCTAGCTGAGAATTAATATTAATCCCACTGAGCGGAAAAACATTCATTACATTTAGGTTGAACAGATTTATATTTACCTTTACATTGGTTGAAAAGTTTAATAATATAAATTAAATATGTTTCCCTTTACATCTACAATGTTTGAAAATGTTAACAATATAGATTGAATATGTTTACATTTACATCTACACTGGTTGAAAATGTTAATAATACAGATTATGTACATCATGTCTTTCATCATTCACTCTCTGCTGCATATGGAACTTGGGACTACCTCTACTTTTGGTTCTCTGTAAGAAACTCGCAATAAAGCAGTCACAAGCCCTGGCAGTGGTGGTTCATAAAATCATCATTCTAAATGCTGAGGTTGCCAGTCTCAAATGACTTGGACATCACTAACAATTTTCACATATTATTCATATTATTTCACATGTTAATAATGCAAAATATAGAATTTAAAATGTACAACTTACGCCAATCTTTAGGCTCACAGACTGCTGGCTCAGAGAAATAGTTTAAGGCAGCTTAACGATGCCTCTTACATGTGGTCAGGGTGTTGTTATTTTAGCAATAAGTTCCCACTTTGACTTTGTGTTACAGTTTCCTCAGATTCCAGTTTTCAAAGTTAAAATGGTAGAGTTTTCCTGGGCTCTAAGTCCTCAAGATGCTCAAACAAGGTCCGGTCTGGTAAAGGAAATCTGCTGCTATTCTTAACGCTGGTAAGGTCTGGTTATCTTCTTGGCGCGAGGTGAATTTTCACAGTGTTCTAAATTGACTAAAGTGTCAGGTTATATTACACTTCGCTCCCCCCGCAGTACTTTGTTATGATTTAGGTAGAGTTCAATCAGGAATTGTGTTCTTCATATGTTTCGAATGCCCTCCAATCGTTTCAAAACCTTTGTGTTTTGGTGGGGTAATTCAAAATATTTCCATTAGGAAATTTATGTGCGTTAATGCAAAGGTCATGTCTTCCAAATATGGAGGTGGGATTTCCGTACTATTTACAAATACAACTCCTTATGTTTATCTAAAGTAATATGTTCATAATGAGTCGTACAGGAATAGATTGTCATGTCGAGTCTGCCGAATGCTTGTCAGCAGGTCGAGAATTTATCTCCTGGTACTATCAGGTAAATACTATTCGTCGTATTACCATCTGGACGAGAAAGTCACGCTTGCCTTATCATCGATTAAACAAATTCGCTGGGCGATTTTTCGTGTGAAACAGGCGGTATGGTATACGAGAATATTTGTCACAGGATTGTCGATTAATGTTGCATCATCCGCCTACTCTTAACAAGGTCAGGCGGGCAAACAAACATGACAACTTATTACTGTAGGGAGTGTACGATGATTTGAAAATGCCAAATATCTGTTTGACAGCAGAGAAAGAAAAAGTGGCGACCACTGAAATTTCTCGTAATCAGTACGCACAACAAATGTAACTGAATACGGCTGAAGAGGGCAAGAGATCGACCCAATAATTCCGTCACAGGCACTGGACAGGAAGACTCGGCATACGTTTGCTGAAGGCCTATGATCTTTGGGGAGTTAAAGGTGGATGATGATAATGATGATGGTGACAATTATGGTGTTGATGATGATGACTACTTGTTGTTATCAACCGAAATCGGCTACGCGAAGGCGTATACAGTCATAGTCTAACAATTTTTCACATAATTTCTACATTAAAAAGCACACATACACACACAATAATTATATGTCTGTTGTTGTTGTTGTTGTTGTTGTTGTTGTTGTTGTTGTTGTTGTTTAACCAGGGCTGCTGAGCTTCTCTCTCTTATGCAGCCATACCAAGTTGAAGACTCCTCGGTATTATCTACACTGTAGATCTAGGATTTTCTTGTGGCTTTTCTGCCATTCCGAAACGTTCTGAGTTGAAGTCATAAGCTCCAGCTTCTCCAGCTTGGCTTGCACTTAAAGGATCATCACATCTGGTCCCAAGCTAGGAGTAAGAAGCACGTGGCATACTGTGCATTCCACGCCATCCAAGGGGGCTCTCCAACTATGCCAAACTACTGTGCTCTAGTTCTGGACTCTCCAAAGTAATTGTCACGTCTTGCACAGAGCCACTTCTTAGCTCCCACCCCCTTTCACTGGGTGCATAGTGAGATCCTCCTGCATGCAGTCAACCAGGTCAAAGCCAAAGAATCGCTTCTGGTGCTCAAGCAACTTCTCCATGCTTAGTGTGCAATGCTGGGTCTCAACAAGTTTCACCACAGGGAGAATCCCTGGAAGTGTGAAGATAATTTAAAGAGTCAATGAGGGTGTAATTAGCCTCATAGACAGGTTCACTTCCACAAATGTATATTGTAGCATTGTGCATAGTGGTTGTCATGTAAAGATGACTCCAGATATGCCTCCATGCATTTTATGTCTATTTTTTTTTAAAAGTTGTTTTTCCCATACTTGAATCTTGATTTACGCCGCCGCTGAATGAATCCAATCCACCCTAAATAATCGGTGCACTGCTTATGCATATCAGAAAGTAAAGTTTTTAGCATTGTGTGCTCGAAATGAGAAAAAATTGTTTCCAGTTAAATTATTCATTTAAGTATATTCAGTATACATTTTAATAACTGAATCAGTTCCTAATAATGGTTTATTTTTTGCCATTTCATATGTCCATGTTGTACTCAGCGTCTGCAACGTCATTCATTTCTTAGGTCTATTTTCTCGCTGTTGTTTTTAGTGTCCACCTTCTGGTGCTTTCGACCACGTCAAAGACAACACACTAGGGGCGTATGCCAGTTGTTTGAACAGCATAAAAACAAATGTGAAAACCAACAGTTTAAAAAAGGATGCAAAAGAAATATAAAAATCAGGATTGGCAATAAGAAGTAACAATGAATCGCAACTTTACAAGAAATGAAACAAACTTAAAGAACAGTTTAAAAAAAACAACTTTGAGTGTATGTTTTTTTAATTAGTTTTTTTTAATCTTTAAAACTAGTGGAAGTCCATTGCACCTGAAATTTGATGCCGAGAAGATAGCTAACCTGAGATCTGAGGCTTTGTTCTTACCAATCATATGAACAAACAATGCCACTACTTTAGGTGAAGTTGTATTAATGATATTTTAATAAGGCGTGCAATGTCATTATTTGATCAGATGTTGTGTTAATGTTCTGTTGGTTTATCAATTAAGAATTTAGAAGAAGGAGGAAGAAATATTCAAACTGATAGCAAGGCAAAATATAAAGAGATAAAAGCAATAATAAAATATAACGTCAAAGAAACTAGTCAGAGAGAATACTCAGAGGCGGGTATAACAGAAGCTTACTGCTACACGCTCCGTGTAACCCAGGGGTAGTTTCTTGCATAAAAATAAGACTACTGCACCATCAGGCATGTCGTAGAAGGTGACTAATATGGGGTTGTGCATAGGGTAGGCAACCTCATCATGTAAACCAAGTTGCCACAGAAACCACTGTTGCAAGAGCGTGTGAATGCTTGGTGCAGGCTTCCTGTGGGGCCAGCTATAGTAGTGGCTCCATACTCCGTAAGGAGCCCAAACGAAAATGATAATGATTCTACATCTTACAAAACAAAGTCCTATGAGAATTTTCAGGTTGAGAACTGGCCACTGCAGACTTAAATACCACGTGCTCAACAACAAAGTCCTATGATAATTTTCAGGTTGAGAACTGGCTTCTGCAGACTTAAATACCACGTGCTCAATAACAAAGTCCTATGATAATTTTCAGGTTGAGAACTGGCCTCTGCAGACTTAAATACCACGTGCTCAACAACAAAGTCCTATGACAATTTTCAGGTTGAGAACTGGCCTCTGCAGACTTAAATACCACGTGCTCAACAACAAAGTCCTATGACAATTTTCAGGTTGAGAACTCGCCACTGCAGACCTAAATACCACGTGCTAAACAAAAACTAAAACCCAGACAGAAATACATGTGTTCATCTGGAGAAGACAGTCTAACAGTAGGTCATGTCATGCAAAAATGCCAATTCGACGAGACGAACAGACTGACAGCGCTGCTTCACCAAATCCTATGAGAGTGAAACTATTTGTCAGAAGCCTGAGTGAGACCGCCCATTTTGTGAAAGAACTATATGTGTTTATATGAGAGTGAACAGCGAAACCGAGGAAAATGAGGTTAAAAATGTTAACATAAGTCACTGTTGGGCATTGAACTGAATGTTTGTAATGAAGCTTTGTCTAGTGTAATTCTCAGAAGGTTTCTGCGAATACGACTACTGCTCCATTACCATGTTGTAAGAAGGTTTCTGCGAATACGACTACTGCTCCATTACCATGCTGTAAGAAGTATGTAATGTGAAACTGTGCTAGAAAGTGGCAACCTAATCATGTAAAACGATATAGCTACATGAACTACCACTTCAACAAGGAAATGAAGTGCTTCAATGCAGGCCTCTTATAAACGGGGCAACTGCAGCGGTAGATCCATACTTCCAATGAATGAGTTAAATTGTGTAAATAATATATGTCATGATATTGAATGTCTTATAAAGAGCTGGGGCCTGAACAAGGAAAGCGACAAATATATTGTAAGGCAAGTATACATCCGTAATCCAAAGGCACAACACATATTGGTACAACACAAGGAAAACAGAAATGTGGCAAGACTAGCGGTTGTAACTCACAGAAAGAAGTTCAGCAACATACATAACAAAGCTCAGTAACTGACGAACCACAGTTTCAATAACTCCATCTCACATGTTCCACCTTGGCATAAAAGAAGTCTCTAGGCGACTCGACTAGTTACGGTCATATCACGTTTAGTACTACGAGGGGCGTTCAGAAAGTAATGCACCACATCGTTTTTCTCAGGAGCTGTTTATTCAAAAATAAATATAATGCTACTCTCTGAGGTCCAATAAAAATAATCAACTCACTATAATGTTACCCTCTGAGGTTCAATAAAATTTGTGACTCACTATTATGTTACCCTCTGAGGTTCATTAAAATTTGTGTCTCACTATTATATTACACTGTGAGGTTCAATAAAATTTGTGACTCACTATTAAGTTACCCTCTGAGGTTCAATAAAATTTGTTACTCACTATTATATTACCCTCTGAGGTTCAATAAAATTTGTGACTCACTATTATATTACCCTCTGAGGTTCAATAAAATCTGTGACTCACTATTATATTACCCTCTGAGGTTCAATAAAATTTGTGACTCACTATTATATTACTCTCTGAGGTTCAATAAAATTTGTGACTCACTATTATATTACCCTCTGAGGTTCAATAAAATTTGTGACTCACTATTATATTACCCTCTGAGGTTCAATAAAATTGGTGACTCACTATTATATTACCCTCTGAGGTTCAGTAAAATTTGTGACTCACTATTATATTACCCTCTGAGGTTCAATAAAATTTGTGACTCACTATTATATTACCCTCTGAGGTTCAATAAAATTTGTGACTCACTATTCTATTACCCTCTGAGGTTCAATAAAATTTGTGACTCACTATTAAGTTACCCTCTGAGGTTCAATAAAATTTGTGTCTCACTATTATATTACCCTCTGAGGTTCAATAAAATTTATCACTTACTATTATATTACCCTCTGAGGTTCAATAAAATTTGTGACTCACTATTATATTACCCTCTGAGGTTCAATAAAATTTGTGACTCACTATTATATTACCCTCTGAGGTTCAATAAAATTTGTGACTCACTATTATATTACCCTCTGAGGTTCAGTAAAATTTGTGACTCACTATTATATTACCCTCTGAGGTTCAATAAAATTTGTGACTCACTATTATATTACCCTCTGAGGTTCAATAAAATTTGTGACTCACTATTATATTACCCTCTGAGGTTCAATAAAATTTGTGACTCACTATTAAGTTACCCTCTTCTTCTTCTTCTTCGATCCTTAACCACCGACCGTCAAAGCAGTCAGTGGCCATCACGCCTAGTGGCGTCTTGTAGGGCAACAACAAATTGATTCCACTTTGCACGGTCGGCGGCCATCCCTCGCACAGTGCCCCAGCTCTGGCCCACTCCCTGCATCCCAGCCTCCATAGCCCCCCCGCCAAGCTGTCCCTGGTCGGCATCCCTCTCGCTCCCCCCCCCAGGGGCCCAAAACATAGCCGCCCCCCGTGATGGCATCGGGGTCTCCCCTGAGGACACGACCAACCCAGCCCCAGCGTCTGCCAGCGATGATGGCGTGCATGTCCTCCCGCCCGCTACGAGCAAGCAGACCCCGGCCGGCGACGGTCTTCGGCCAAAAGATGCGGTGAACCCTTCCTAGGCATGCTGTGCGAAAAGAGGACAATTTTGACATCTCCCCCTCTGCGACTCCCCAGCACCCCGCACCACAGAGAAGCACAGAAAGCACGCAACTCTGGTACAATCTTAACTCTGTGCCCGTGCTGTACCGGGAGGACCCCCAGATGTCATCTAGGCCAAAGAAGGCCGTTCCTGCCCTATTCACTCCGATGTCGATGCCCCCGCCCGCCCCACCATCTGGCGTTACTATGCCCCCCAGGTATGTGAAGGTATCTGTCTGTACCAGTTGCCGATTCCTTACTGATATGGGCCCAGGGCTGCTCACACCGAGCGCCACGACCCCAGACTTCTTTAAATTGATGTTCAAGCCCACCTGCTGGCTAATTTTATCAAGTCTATCCGTCTCCTCCCGGACGTGTTGATGCGAACGTGCCAGCAGTGCAATGTCACCCGCACACCCCAGATCCTCCAATGTAGAAAATGCAGTCCATCCCACTCCTCCCGGACCGCCCTCCGCCGTCCGGCGCACCACCCAGTCCACGACTGCCAAAAATAAAGTTACCCTCTGAGGTTCAATAAAATGTGTGTCTCACTATTATATTACCCTCTGAGGTTCAATAAAATTTTTGACTTACTATTATATTACCCTCTGAGGTTCAATAAAATTTGTGACTCACTATTATATTACCTTCTGAGGTTCAATAAAATTTGTGACTCACTATTATATTACCCTCTGAGGTTCAATAAAATTTGTGACTCACTATTATATTACCCTCTGAGGTTCAATAACATTTGTTACTCACTATTATATTACTCTCTGAGGTTCAATAAAATTTGTGACTCACTATTATATTACCCTCTGAGGTTCAATAAAATTTGTGACTCACTATTATATTACCCTCTGAGGTTCAATAAAATTTGTGTCTCACTATTATATTACTCTCTGAGGTTCAATAAAATTTGTGTCTCACTATTATATTACCCTCTGAGGTTCAACAAAATTTGTGTCTCACTATTATATTACCCTCTGAGGTTCAATAAAATTTGTGTCTCACTATTATATTACCCTCTGAGGTTTAATAAAATTTGTGTCTCACTATTATATTACCCTTTGAGGTTCAATAAAATTTGTGACTCACTATTATATTACTGTAGAATAACACTTTGCTGAATAATCGTGTTGTTGTGTATTGGCCACTGTTGAATGTCTGGATGCGGATGTTATGTTTAGGGTCATGCACTGATCATCACTGAAGAAAGTCTTCTTCAGTTACCTCTGCATCATCGAATGAACCTGTCATGTTGACATTGAGTGGGAGTGTCAAGTAACGCGAATGGTGTAGTAGTTCGGTGTAACAGACCACTTGATAATACCTCTCACACACTCTCATGTAATGCAATGACGACTTGAATTGAGTGGGAGTGTCAAGTAACGCGAATGGTGTAGTAGTTCGGTGTAACAGACCACTTGATAATACCTCTCACACACTCTCATGTAATGCAATGACGACTTGAACTGCCGCTGACATTTCAATAGTTTAATGAAGGCACGCACACTGGACAGCACGGATACAGTCATGGGTACATGTTGACATAAATTCATTGGTTATTTGAATCGTGGATGATACATTCATGTAGTAGTGAAATATCATTCAACCTAAGGTAGCATTCACTGTTCTGGTAACTAATCGCCATATCCTCTACTGACTGAACGCGTCAATGAGGATTGGTAAACATACAAAAGTCATTGGCCGAACCTTCATTTCATGGCTACGTTCTTAAGCTGAGATATGTCCAATGTTTGTATAATAATCATAAACCACGATAGTGGGTTTTCACCTCATAACAAGATCTCGATACCACTGCCCGATAGTAGGATACATAATCTGTTCTCTTGACAGTGATCAAAAATATGATGACAGGAATATAACATGGCCGCCTTCCTGAGTTGTCGCTCACTCACTCGCAGGAGGGTGGATATAAGCCAAAGTTAATTTAGAATGTGCATATAAATAATTTCATAAAGTTTTCCATACAGCTCTACAGTAATCAAGTTACTTCATGTAGACATAACTGCTGTAGAAAAGCCTGTCATCTTCGTCGATACAAAACACGACCCTAGCGATACGAAGCACAATGTTCCATCTAGGTCTAACCGATTCGAGATCATCAAAAATAGGGTCTGGCATACCTGGAGTCCGAATCACACATATGAGGAGGATCTCTGACAAATAGACTCTTGCAGAGACATAAACTTCTCCTGGAAAAACATCTACGAATCACTGTTAAACCTTAAACAGTGCCAGCCCTAGGAAACACACTCAGCCATTTCTTGGCGACATTATCGGAACTCCTCACAACCCAGTAGGACTACGAAAACCTGCGCTAGATTCCGGCAGAAAGAATATAGTCCGACCTGAACATACAAAGGTATACAATATACGACTGAATCTTCTTTCACTAGACAAGTAGTACACATGAATTCAGGCCATAAACATAACAAGCAAAATTAATCTATTTTCTGGCCCGAACAAATAAGAACGGACATGAATTCAATATCCATGCGCCGAATCAATATCAAGAATGATCACTCATATAATCAAACGTATGAATCAAACATGGATTATCTGGCTTTACAAAAGAAAGCATTTTCGTACCCAATTAAATACAACAATATATTTTCCATATTAAATAGACATATCGTACATTTGTAATCTGTGCATTCAAAAATATGTATGCAACAGATTACCACACCCCCCCGGGGAAAAAAGGTACATTTTTTTTTTTTTAAATACATCCAGGAGCAACATACAATAGGCTCACAACGCACGAATAACAATGCGCAGATGATAAGCACATTTCAAACAAATGTAACGCCTAATGTAAGGCAAAGTCGTCATATAGCACGACCAATGAGAATCTTTCTCAGGATTCAGAGAAAATTTTTCTCTGAGTATAAATATCTCCCAAGAGGTGTCACCAACGCATAACACAATACTGGCAATGCCACAATTTGTACAATAGTTCATCTTAGGTATCTTAACATTATGATCACCAAATAAGAAAAAATATCAAAAACCTGCGGTGAATATACATCCATGCACCGCTAAGTAGTGATACAGAAAATGTATGATATATTACATATAAGTACATACTTTAACATAGGAAAAACTGTAGTAAAGTCAGACATGTTAGAAATCTCAAGATCTGACAGTTAAGTGGAATCATGTGGGCATCTCGATAAGATATCCACCATCACATTTTCTGAACCACGGATAGCTCGCACCGAAAAATGAAAAGGCTGAAGAGCAATCGCGTATCGCGTTGATCTCGCGCTCTTCAGATTTTTAGTCTGAATAGCTGTAAGAGCTTTCTGGTCAGTCTCCACAATAAAATGCGCGCCAAGAAGAAATCTTTGAAGTTTAAGGATTGACCAAACCATAGCCAATAATTCACGGTCTAGGACCGAGTAATTTCTCTCTGCGGCATTAAGTTTTCGAGAAATATACATCACTGGATGCAGAGTTCCAGAGTACTCTTGCATTAGTGCCGCTCCAATCCCAGTGGATGAAGCGTCACTACGAAGAATAAATGTCTTATCTTTAGTAGGTAACACCAAGATAGGTGAAGTAGAAAACATCGTTTTAACCTTATCCAAAGAGGATTGACATTCTTGAGTCCAATTGACTATATTAGGAGACCCTTTCTTTAACAAAGAAGAAAGAGGTGACATAATTGAGGACAGATTCGGAATGAATCGTCCATAAAATTGTATGAGACCTAAGAGACTGGCCACCACTGTAAAATAACACTTTGCTGAATAATCGTGTTGTTGTGTATTGGCCACTGTTGAATGTCTGGATGCGGATGTTATATTTAGGGTCATGCACTGATCATCACTGAAGAAAGTCTTCTTCAGTTACCTCTGCATCATCGAATGAACCTGTCATGTTGACATTGAGTGAGAGGTATTATCAAGTGGTCTGTTACACCGAACTACTACACCATTCGCGTTACTTGACACTCCCACTCAATGTCAACATGACAGGTTCATTCGATGATGCAGAGGTAACTGAAGAAGACTTTCTTCAGTGATGATCAGTGCATGACCCTAAATATAACATCCGCATCCAGACATTCAACAGTGGCCAATATACAACAACACGATTATTCAGCAAAGTGTTATTCTACAATTACCCTCTGAGGTTCAATAAAATTTGTGTCTCACTATTATATTACCCTCTGAGGTTCAATAAAATTTGTGTCTCACTATTATATAACCCTCTGAGGTTCAGTAAAATGTGTGTCTCACTATTATATTACCCTCTGAGGTTCAATAAAATTTGTGTCTCACTATTATATTACCCTCTGAGGTTCAATAAAATTTGTGTCTCACTATTATATTACCCTCTGAGGTTCAATAAAATTTGTGACTCACTATTATATTACCCTCTGAGGTTCAATAAAATGTGTGACTCACTATTATATTACCCTCTAAGGTTCAATAAAATTTGTGACTCACTATTATGCCGCGGTAGCGCAGTGGTTAGTGCACTGGCGTCCTAGCTCGGTGGTCCATGGTTCGATCCCCAGTTGAGGTGGAATTTTTTTAGACCGCAAACGGCTCCGGGGTCGACCCAGCCTCATGAATTGGGTACCAGAACAAATCTGGGAAGGTTAAAGCGGCCGGCGTGATGCTGACCACATCACCCCTAGTGTGCCGATGGTCAAGAAAATACGGGCCTAACACCCAATATGCCTCAATAGGCGTGTAACGAGATCCTTTACCCTATTACGTTACCCTCTAAGGTTCAATAACATTTGTGACCAACTATTATGTTACCCTTTGAGGTTCAATAAAATGTATGACTCACTATTATGTTACCCTCTGAGGTTCAATAAAATCTGTGACTTAACAGATATAAATAGTACTGTTTCTCATTTGACCATGAACCCTTCCAGCATTCTCGGATTCTGAGTTTTACTCTTAACGATACTATTTTTAAACGTGTGATGATATTTGTATTACATTGTCATTTATATTCGGACATACGTACTAATAAAAGTGACTGACCTTGCACTTAGGTTGAACTTGCGAGCCTCACAAAAACTGGACATTAACTCCCATAATAAAATATGAAGTAATCTATCAAATTAAATAACTCGTGGGAAATTTAAATTACCCTAAAAACACAAAGAGTTAGGCTAATGGGGAATCGGCTTAAATCATATATGATTAAAAATCGACCAAGACAGCACAAGAATGGAAGAACCTGGAGTGAACTGTTCTTGTACAAATCGAAGAAAGCGAGAAACGAGTCAGAAAATGAGAACAGAATGTAAAGTGGAGAAAGGAAAAGTTAGGATTGGAAAAATCGATGCAAGAAGCCGTGTAGGATTCATTTGCAATTCATATAACTACCTAGTGAACCTGTCAATTGAGACATGACGGGTTCAGAGCAAATGTCGTGGCTGTAGAGCTAGGTGCAAGAGGTCTAGTTGCTGCTTCAGTGTATGATCTTCTTAAACTATTTGGTGTGACAGGACAGTAAAGAACGAGGGCTCTCAAGACGCTCTGTGAAATGGCGGAAAGGGCATCGTGTTGGCTGCAGAGCAACCGCATCGGGCTATGGAATTCTTGACAATAATTTATATATAACATAATGGTTATTTTCACAATTGCCTCAATCTGGTAGCATGGATAAAACCAGGATTGAAGTTAAAAGTTCAATTCCCAGCGAAGGCGAGACAAGAGAGTAGGAGGCGGAAAGAAGATAAAGGGCTGAAACACTTGTCCGACGGAGGAACTACATGATCAGATTGCCTTCTATTGTATCTCTCTGTGTACAGAGTTTCATATCATATCATATTTGAACTATGTTTTGTGTACTAACGCATTTCGGGAAACAGGTTTGTCTTAAAGAGAACTATTAATAAATACGATCTCTTGAGTGCGCATGAGTGAGGTACAGATTTGGATCGCATGAGAGCCCAAAGTTACGATTTACGTGTGTTGCCTTTTTCTTAATTTCTTGTTGGGGGTCGGAGTGGCTAAAAGGTATGGCTTCCGCCTCTAATTCTAAAGGTACCAGGTTCGGTTCCCAGTACAGGGAATATATTTGATTGAAATTTTTTTCAGAACCATTGGGTTCTAATGATGTCATACTCCTACCTGATCATGGAAAGGGAGATCGGATGTCTAGACTTCTCGGATAAGAGTGAGAAGTAGAAAGTAACGTGTGCAAGTTGCTGTGACGTATAACGGAAAGAGAGCCTACAGTAATCTGACAGGCCTGTAACCTCGTAGCGTTCTATGATTTGCTAGCAAAACCACCCATTTTTTCTACCTGTGTTTTACTTACACAAGCGTACTTTTTTCCCCACCTCTTTTTCTGTGAACGCGAGCTAACGCAATGTTTACAGACTGCACGACCTGTCAGTCATAACAGGTAGTGCTGTCAATCATACGATACCTGACAGACTGCACGTGAAAAACACAGAGTCTTTGAAGTCCACGAGGGGAGATCCAGGATTTTCCCGAGTGCGCTTTGATGTCGATTCACGGGCAAAAATCTTCGAGAACCCCGTTACATGGATATAAGTCTTTGATGGCGGTCGAACGCCCGAGAAAGGCCGACCGTAAACTTGTATCTGGGGAACTCATGTTTCTGATTCTCCGTTACTCACACAATAGTGCGAAAAGTAACATCATCTATAGATGAGAAACATGATGATATATGAACTGTATTTTCTTAAACCTGCTATCAGTTGTCACTCAGAATTTTTGGATAGTCTAAGCACGTAGTTCTAGAACCATTGTGGAAAATGTGTTAATAGCATTCGTGGGGATCTTTCATTCTGATTTTCTGGTAACAGAAATTAGTGTTTACGTGTTTAAAAGTGTTAAGCTTTTACCATTATAATTCACTTAGATTTTCTAGCTGTTAGAACTAGTGAAATAAAATAACGCGTAGCTATTTTATACCAGATGTTCAGTTATAATGTTAATTTTCATCACCCGCTTTCTCACACAAGAAGATAGGTTTTAGTTGACTGATTTATATGCTAGGCGCGACTGATAGTGACAGAAAAGAATTCGCGTTTTATTTCATTGTGCGTATTTATTATAAGTGCCTATTATTTAATATCATACGACTAAATTATCAGACGCCGACCAAATTAATAGCTACTTAACGACCGGCGATAGTTTGTGATAATTGACAATTATACGTTGATCGTTAAACGCGAGAAAAGAGGGGGAGAGTCGCATAACTCATCCGACTTGAAAACTCAGCGCTAGAGACGGGCGAAAGGATAGGCTAAAGACACCGTGTGCCTTTTAAATTTAATCAGGACTGACGGAGTGGATAAGAGATCGTCTTGTCCCCGTCTATAGGCCTATCTCCTTAACATCACAACTAGCTAGGTAAAATACTGGAAACTGTTGTTAACAAAAGAGTTACATTCTACCTGGAAAACAATCAGTTATATAGCCCAAACCAGCCAGGGGTTAGAGCAGACAGAAGTACTGTAGATCAGCTTGTAAGATTAGAACACGATGTAAAGCTAGGGTTCAAGAAGAAAGAGAAAACAGTGGCGGTCTTTTTGGATGTCGCTAGAGCATATCATGAATGCTGGAGAGATGGAGCTCTTCACAAAATTAAAAAGATTGGCATTACTGGTAAAACCTATAGGTATCTAGAAAACTTTTTACAGGACAGGTATTTTGCTGTACAGGTGAATAATGATAAGTCAGAAATATATGAACAACAGAATGGGATTCCTCAGGGATCAGTGATTTCACCTTCAATTTTCACTATAGCTGTAAATGATTTAGCAGATGAATTTAACGACATTAAGAATGCAGTATCACAATTTGCAGATGACTGTGCCATTTGGCGATCTGGAAAAAAACTTGGACCATGTTTACCAAAAACTTCAAAATCAAATAGACAAAGTTTCAGAGTGGATGAAAAGTTGGGGCTTCCAAATTAATGTAAACAAAACAGTAGGTATGATATTCAGCAACGGAAATTTAAAAAAAAATAACAAAATCAATATAACCATTAAAGGACAGAAAATATGTACCTCCTCAACAACGAGATTTCTGGGCATAACTTTAGATAAACAACTAAATTGGAATAAACATATAGACAATTTAGTAGAAAGCTGTAGGGGACCCCTAAATATACTAAGGATAGTAAAAGGTAATGGATGGGGGGCCGGCAATAAAATAATGCTTATGTTCTACAAGTCTTTCATCAGGGGGAAACTAGATTATGCCAGAATAGTCTATGACTCAGCTGCAGCTTCTAACAAAGCGAAACTAGACATAATTCAAAATACAGCCATGAGAACCATTACAGGTGCCTTCATATCAACACCAGTAGAAGCACTAGAAGTAGCTCTTGGCATGCCTCCCCTTGGTCTAAGACGGAATGAACTAAGATTAAATTATTGGAGTAAAGTAGCACAAGAAGGGACCCACCCAGCACATAAAGCATTTGTCAAAAACCAACCAAGTGTATGGGACGTCCCCTTAAATAACGATAGATATCCAACAGGGTGGAGAACTATAGAAGATCAAACGCAGTTCAAAGAACTGTCAAACACAATTGAAAATAGTAATAAATATAGACACAAAAAACCACCCTGGGAACTAAAAACACCAATCATAGACTACTCACTTACTGAAAAGATCAAACAAAACATAGAAGATAAGGAAGCCAAAATGATAAGAAGGAAGTTCATAGATCAACTAACAAAACAAAGTCTGGCTATCTACACTGATGGATCCAAGGGTGATAGTGGGCAACTAGGTGCCGGAGTTGTAACACCACAGTGGAGAATTAAGAAAAGCTACAGTGTAACTCAAGGGGCTTCGATTTTTACTGCAGTGATGGTAGCAATTCTAAAAAGTTTAGAAATAATCGAAGATAACCCACCAGAAGCTGTTACGATATTTACAAACTCACTATCATCACTAAAAGCTCTAGAACACCCAGGTTAATGTAGCCGGCCAGACATAAAGGAAGAAATTCTAGCAATTAATACATCACGGGAACAGAGGATGTAGTGTGAGGCTAGTGTGGGTTCCAGCACACATAGGTATAACTGGTAACGAGTTGGCAGACCAGAACGCCAAGAATGGAAGGATAAGTAAAAACAATATAAGAGCAGGACTGGGAAGGTCGGAGATAAAGAGCCACGTGAAGCTAACTATAAACGAGGAATGGAAGACAACATGGAAGAACAGTAGAAAAGGCAGACATGCGTTCAAACTGCTGAAAGAACCAAAAGGACATGCCAGGTCAGAGAAGAACTAAAGGTACCCTCGAACAAAAAGCTGTGGCGTCTCCGTCTCGGTGCAGCATACTTCATGATAGAGGAACCACACTGCCAAGAATGTAAGGAAGAAAATGACATAGCCCACTACCTGATCCACTGTATAAAATATGATCAACAGAGGCTTGAATTAAAAACATACTTTAGAAATAAAAATATAGACATGACAGGTGATAAGGTGTTAAGATGGGTAGTACTTGTAATGATGAGCTGAGTGTGGGTGCAAATGAAGGCGCGAATGTGTTTAGGCTCGTATATGTTGTGTAATGCAACCCATACACTCACATGCAGTAGTCAAGGATGCTTGAACACTGCTGGCACGTTTCAAAACATTTATTGACGACAACACACATAGCATCAACAGGAACAGTCAGTGTAAACAAGGTCATGCTGACCGGAAATCGTTAGGTATACATCAGGCATTCAAGAAGGCTGGTAAACATTTGAATATACGTGCATGGTCAATAGCAATGTTCTTCCATAATGACAGTTCGTAGCGCCGCCCTGGTATCTCTGACTAAACGCGTCAGATACCTTAATCACTTTGACATACAGGTACAACTTGGCACTCCCCGCCAATTGCACATTATCAGGCTGTAATATATTAGCCTTAACACAGGCCTCGTTATGACGTCATCTGTGTACTTCTTCTGAGCAGGTTAACATCAACCCTGCAGTAATGCTTATGTAGACATAAATACCGCCAATCTGCGGTTCCCACAATATATCTTCGTCACTGGACTTCTGGATAATATAAAGACTAATAGTCTTGGATGGCTACCTTGAGCACACAAATATAAGTTCTGAAATGTAGGACCGGTGAGCTGTAGTTCACAGATTAGGTAATCTTCTAACCTGTTCTGATACCGAAAGCGTAATAATGGAAAAAGTCGGTATTACCTGGAACCGAATCCTCAGAACATAATAAGGAACTCTGTCGTCATTCCGACGCACAGAGAATCACTGGGGAGACCTGCCAACGCAGTCACTTCGAAGATTTTCCCCGAAAAACACAATGGACATTCGTCCCTCAGAAGCCAGCTTACATCCCGGCCTGACGGAAGTATCAACTTGGCGCTTAAAAAACCTGCGCATGGGCACACGCCCGAACTGTTTACCTTTGACCCTATCTTCATACAGGTCAAACACAATAAATGAACAAACAAGGAAGACAACCCCTAATCAACCTGACACCGCAAGGTAAAGACACAATTATTCACCTTAGACTAGGGAAAAAATCATACGACAAATAACTTGACATATGACTCCGTCGAAAATGACAGCAACAAATAACAAAAATGATACTTCAGAAAAGACATTCAACCAAATAGAAATTAAGCAACAAAAACTAACAAATCATTAAAACAATAAAACCAGAAAAATTAGCAAACCCATTAACTACTCATAGGACAAGGAAAGGCAACGAGATTTAAAAAAAACAAAAAACACTAATACAAATATAAACCAAGTGCAAAGGACAATAGTTATCTATATACAATACAAAACTGAAAATAAAATGACAAATACTAATATAAATTAAAACCAGCAACTGCAAAAGACAATAGTTATTTAAACTTAATACACAATTAGTAAATAAAATGACACTAAATACCCCAATTATAACCAAATTTCAGGTTGAACAGGGTAGACCAAGATGGAACGAGAAGAGGCAATAATGGTCAGCTGTTAAGTGCCCGCTCTCCACCCATCACCGTTTCAAAACAACAACAACAACAGCATTTTTCCATAATTGTTTTCTTATATCCCTAGCAGACCTGATCACAAGGGCGTCCAGCGGTCTTTTCTTTACTGATTGGTTAATGTTGTCTTTTCTTGGCTTGTGCGTCACCAATTTCATTTGTGAGCAAGGATTTGCCAACGATACATGAGAAACATTTTAACTTGTAAATTTAACTGGACTTACGAAACCCAGCAATATTTTTGCAATTTTATCAGCCCACTGGGGTTTGAAAGAAATAAAATTCATTCCCGATTTCTGACAGTCGTATTCAAGTGTAGCATCCAGAATTTCCGCTGTTTCAGAATCGGCACTCTACCATAGAGCCAGCCGATATGATTATCATCATTTATCAATTGTAAATTTTTTAGCAACCAAATGTTTCCCAATACTGGAAGTATTTTCCTCTTTTAACTGTGAACCACAAGATCACGTTTCTACATCAGCTATTGGCGGTGACATATTGTTCATCCAGGAAAAACCCACACCAGATTCGGCGTTCACCTCGCTAGTCTTTATTTGTTAGAGGAGGAACTGGGGCCATTTGGGAAATACACCTGACATTTTATATATAATCAGGAAAAAATGTAATTCCAAGGGATATCACCAAGAGTAGGTAAGAATGATTGAGTGGCCACTGTATGAAAGAGAGAGTGAATAGTTTTCTTTGTTACAGGGACTTTACCAAAATTGGATTTGCTTAAACTTGTTAACTTTACTGGGTAGCATATAGTAGGAACTTGTTTATTTACTATCTATTCAGTAACATAGTGCTAACCTTTGACCCTTGGGTTATTAACTTTTTGGGTTCTTTTCTCCATAGTGGGAGGGCACATTTATTCTGCTATTTCATATGTATGTAAATCTGATTTTATCTGATCTTTCTTTAGATATTTGATGTTGTCAAGTTAAAATGATAATAAACAACAAAAGAAACTTAACTTTGTGTGTTGGTCAGACCCATACCCAATTAACCGTAGTTTTTTCACGTTTGTGTGTCTTGTTGTCACATAGCTGTGTGTGTGTGTGTAGTGAAACTTATATTTTTATGTATGAGGAGAGCAAGGTTGTCTTGTACTAAATTATAGTCGTATAGATAGGCTGGAATAGAGAAACTTACTCATTCCATAGACATATCTTCTCTTTCAGCTATCACCCGTGAAATCTATTTCTCACACCTTTTTCTCACGTACTTATCACCATCCACTCTACTCAGAAGGGACAAAAATAACTCACAACCTATCTGTACGACAGTTGCACACGTTAAAAATCCCTCGGCATTTGGAAATCACAAAGAGTAAGCCATGAGCCGGCTGCCCTCGCAAAATTTACAAAATTAGGAAAACTTACCCACCATAAAAATATTTATAGAATATGATTCCTATATACACAAATTGGAATCATAGTCGGCGCTACGGAGCTCGTGCACTGTGCTGAGATCCTCTTTGTGTGATTTAAGAGAGGAGATCGGAGCACTGATGGAGTAGTCCGAGTATAATGAAGAGGGTCCTTAAAAAACCCAAACTAAACCAAACCAAACTAAACCAAACCAAACTAAACCAAACCAAACTAATTTGTTGTTGTGTTTTGCTTGTCAGTTTAGTCTGATTAACTCCGCAGTGTCCAATCTAAGATTCAAATAATTGATTGTCTTATCGTTGATCAAGTATGTAAAAGTTTGATCTGGCGCACTTAGGGATGGGGTTTCGACTAACAAGACAACAGACGCGCCTTCCCCATCCCCCACCGCCACTTTCAATCATTTTCAACGTTTTCAACGTTTTCAATAATTTGTTTTATTTCACATCATTATTTGTTTTTCCAACTTATCGTTTCAAAACTACGAGGTGCTGAGAAGACTTAACGCGTCAGTAGATGGAAGCACAAGATAGAATGGCTCAGTGTACGTTATTTAAATTGGGAAAACACTGTATTTTATGTATAGAGAAAATATGACCAACTGAAAACTTGGGGGAAGTGTTAGAAAGATTAAGAGAGACAGGTAAATATAGACAGACATATTGACAGACAGATAGATAGATAGATAGATAGATAGATAGATAGATAGATAGATAGATAGATAGATAGATAGATAGATAGATAGATAGATAGATAGATAGATAGATAGATAGATAGATAGATAGATAGATAGATAGATAGATAGATAGATAGATAGACGGACAGAGTGAGAGAGAGGGGGTAGACAGAGAGAGAAAGATAGATTAGATATAGATTAGATATAGATTAGATATACCATACCAGGTACCATACGCAGCGAAGGTCATTATAATTCTATGTCCCGTCAGTCTTCATATAAGCACAAAGGCACGCAGTTCAGTAAGATTGTCAATCTTAGACCATAGGGGTATTCAATTCATAAACAGTGAATCCACTCTTCTCCACAATGACCCTTCGCACCCTTCCGTAACTGGTAAGGTTATAAAAAACTCTGATTTAACGGTGTATGAACCTCCCAGGCCACGAAGGCGTAAGACATTACTAAATACATAATATATGATTCCCTCCATGACTAGTATAAGTCACCGCTGCAACATCATTCCATGTCTTGTCTGAGTTATTGAACTCAGAACCAAAAATGTTAGCCTTTACTTCAGGCATCCGTCTTCAATCATCTGTTTTTCACCATCCGTTCAACAAATGTGCACCTAAGTGCACTCTTCAGAAAATATCATCATCTCCCCGAAATACTAGTGCCATTTTTTTCTGCGCATTTACATTGTTGCCAAATTCATATCGCAACAGGATGGATGGATGGATGGATAGAGGGATAGATAGATAGATAGATAGATAGATAGATAGATAGATAGATAGATAGATAGATAGATAGATAGATAGATAGATAGATAGATAGATAGATAGATAGATAGATAGATAGATAGATAGATAGATAGATGGATAGATAGATAGATAGATAGATAGATAGATAGATAGATAGATAGATAGATAGATAGATAGATAGATAGATAGATAGATAGATAGATAGATAGATAGATAGATAGATAGATAGATAGATAGAACACCTGATATCCTACTAATCTGCTATTGCGGTTTAGTAACAGGATAAAGTACACGTATGTAAATGTGTATTGCACAGATAAAAACAATCAAAACGTGTTTCTGAAATAAACATCTGGAACTGACATTTGAATATTAACTCAGAAACCCCTCGGGAACAACATGTTGAGCAAAGAAGTAGAACAGTTATAATTAGCACGTTACCCAGAGTTCCCTAAGTCAGTTATAATTTTCTCTTCACACATTGGTTAGATTTAGTGGTCAGCGCACTGATAGCCCTAAGGATTTGTAAGTGCTGGTGCGAGGTCCCGTGATGACGTCCACTTTGATGTAGGCAACTAACTGTGAAATTGTATGTTCATTTTTTCTTGTTATTTTACAATCTTAATGTTTTTATTATTTTTTGAATGCATTTGCTGGATACTCCAAGTCAGGGCCTGGTGAGCCCAAGAGCCTACTGTGGGTCTGTATCGGTTATAACCAATGTGTGTGTGTCTGCGTGGAGCATTAACGGTGAATTGGGGGGGGGGGGGGGGGGCGGGGGTGCGGGGGGGGGGGGGGGGGGGGGGGGGGGGGGGGGGGGGGGGGGGGGGGGGGGGGGGGGGGGGGGCTAAGATGATCAAATTAAGGGGAGGTATAATCTTAGGGGCACAATGGGCTAATCACCTGTTTGTCAAACACTTTGATTGCATGTTTTACCCGTGAGCCTTGTGCTCTCTGGGTCACCTCTACACTCTGTTTATGGGGTAGAAGAGGTTCCGATTAAGAAAGAGAAAATAATCTTAGGTATCTCTGGGATACTTAAACGTATGGCTAAAAACCAAGTTTGGTGATAGGCTAGTTGGAGCCCTGGGCAAACGGTCATTTCCCCCCCTCCCCCCTATACAGACATATTGACATACATGTAATGACATATACATACACATGTAAAATTACTAAATTACCATTTTTTTTTTTCATCTTTAATTTTTTTTTTTTTTTTTTTTTTGCTTCATCTCGATGTTGCCACGTTCCTCGCTTCCCCAAATTTTGTTGCCCTAATCCACGGGTCCCTGAACTAATGTGAGTTCCGACCCCTTAATGGAATCTTTGATCCTTTATCGACCCCAGGTAAAAAAAAATAATAAATAAAAGAAGGAAGTTATTACAGAGGCACAATAAATTAACGTTACCTTTTTATTTAACTTGTTCAATTCATTAATAGGATAGATGTGGCGAATGAGCATTTATTAGGGTATTGATATTTGGTAGGTGGTTGGTGAGCTTTAGTCGTACGTCACCACGCTTTTCCCGATTCAGTCTGTTCATTTGCTTTGATAAAACTGCATTTGCATGGCTAAAACCAACTTCAGCCATGTACTTTGGAATGTAAGTAGAAACGGCTCAGCTACTTCACGAAGCTTGGAATATTTTGTAGCCATATTTCCAGAGGTAAAATTAAGTCACATCAGGAGTTTTTATTTCTTACGTGATAGCCAAACTTTGACCCTAAATATTTAATCGACGCCTAATCGATCCTCTGCGCTTTATCGACCCTGTGGATATCGATATCGAAGCCTAGGGAGGGGGGGGGGGGGGTTCATCCGTCTTTCTGCTGCATGCCTTGATGACGGCACTAAATTATCCTGTGATCATTTTATTTATTTCCATTTTGCGTCAGAAGTACATAAACACGTAAACAGTGGCACAAAAGTATAGAAGCTTCATCTATGACGAGCAATGAGGTTTCACTGGCTAAATATATAAATATATGTGGAGACACATACTCATAATGTCTCCAACTGCTTAATATAAATGGGGATATTCCAGAAATATTGCCACCCAAAATCACCGAAAGGATAAATATTTCTTTAAAAAAAGAAAAAAAAAAGAAATCCTGCACAGTGAAGTATATTGTGAAGAAATGTGCACGTTTCAACAGGAGCGCAACTAAGTCCTCCGACCGGAACGCAATATAGCAAAGACTGCAACTTTGGTGTGAAAAGATGGGACTAACGCAAACTGATAATTCAACTCTCTAATAAGAGAATTCCTAGCTTTTCTAGCAGATTTTTTTCTTCTCTCTTCTATGAGATGTGCTACATTCGTGTATGTATCCAAGTTTTTAAAGGCCTCAATCCTTTCTTATAACTGCTTGTTCATTGGCCCCTTGTTTCTGCACTACATGGTAATCGAGAGTACGTATAACACTTGTTGACTACATTGTTTTCCTTTCTTTTCTGTTTAGACATTAAGATCTGTTTCTCGTTGTTCATTTTAGTTTTGGCCATTCCTATTGAGCCGCGGTAGCATAGTGGTTAGTGCACTGGCTTCCTAGCTCAGTGGTCTATGGTTCGATCCCCAGATGAGGTGGGATTTTTTTTTAGGCCGCAAACGGCTCCTGGGTCGACCCAGCCCCAAATATGTACCAGAGCCACTCTAGGAAGGTTAAGGCGGCCGGCGTGATGCTGACCACATCACCCCTAGTATGCCGACGGTCAAGAAAATATGGGCCTAACACCGTATTCCCAATATGCCTCAATAGGCGTGTAACGGGATCCTTCCTATTCTTCTTCTTCAAGGTCAACGTATGCTAGCTTAGGTGATGATGTCTCTTCGCAGCTTTTTCCCCGCAGTACTGTTTATCAGTTATGTTGTAATGTTTTTCCATGTCAAGATGTCAGACTGCCCTCATGTCCTCTGTCTATTTTCCCTTTAGCCTTTCCTGCTGCCACAAAGTGTTCCAGATTTCGTGCTTTCATAACATGTCCACAGACAATGAATTTCTTCATTTTGATATAAGTAATAAGCTTCATTTCCACATAGACTTCTTTCAGGACATCGTCATTACACTTGTCATCTGTCCATGGATATTCTTAATCTGCAGTAATGGTCCAACTGTGGCCAAAACTCAAGAGTAACTGATGTGGCAGAGTTGTAGATAGAACGATAATGATGCTTCTACCTCAAGGGAGTGTTCACAAGATATTCAGAAAAGCGAGAACAACGCTGCATTGGCTGAGCACGTTAACTCTAGGATCTGCCGTCAACTTTTGTGAAGGATAGGGTTATCTTATAATTCGTTAGCTCGTCCAAGCCCCTAGCTGAGTTACTTCAGCGAATTTCCTCTTAATATTATTTATCTCTGCTTACGTGTATTTAAGAAATTGTATGAGACTTACGGTTTTAGTACATTCACAATGATTAAATCAACTTTAGATTTGTCTTTATACAAGTAACAAATTTAATAATCAATTATGTTTAACCGTTATAAAAAAATGAATAATTGTTTAGAAAAAGTATTCATCACAGTGTGATGTTATGGTTGTCGAAAATGTACAGTTCACTTGGCAGCTTTTAAGTTTTACTTAGCTGCCAATAGTTGTTTCTGCTCCCGCTGATGTTTGGGTCTTTGCAGATAGATGACTGGATCACACGCTTCCCTGGTCAAGATTTTAGAGTTGCAGCACGTTCCAAGTAGAATCAGGGAGTAACTGCAAAGCTGGTCCTGCGGTCTCTAAGACCCGTCTGATGATGGTGTCTAGTGTCGACTTCAGGCCACTTGTACCCTCACTTGTTCCAGAAATAGTACCCTCAACTGGTACCACCAACTAGTATGGCAAAAGAAGAGAAACAAATACCCTCTTAGTATTTAGTTTCTCGACATATACTTATGCGTCCCCATCTTTTCATTCCCCATCCCATCTATCTCAGAACTTTTACCCTCTCTGAGAGTTAATCTTAATCCCAGTGGGAGAAAAACTATCTTTAAATTTAAAATGAATAGTTTTATATTTAACTTTAGTTGAAAATGTTAACAATATAGTTTGAATATGTTTACATTTACATCAGTCTAAAAGGTTGAAACTTTCATTACATTAAGAGTGAATATGTTTTACATTTACACTGGTTGAAAAGGTTAATAATAAAACAAGTATGTACATCATTTCTTTCATCATTCCCTTCCTGCTACACATGGAACTTGAGACTACCTCTGCTTTTGGTTCTTTATAAGAAACTCGCAATAAAGCAGTCACCAGCCCTGGCAGTGGTGGTTCATGAAATCATCATTCTATATGCTGAGGTTGCCAGCCTCAAATGACTTGGACATTCACTAGCAATTTTCACATATTAATATTCATATGTCAATATATACGTATTAGCTCACTTGTTAATAATGAAAAAATATTGAATTCAAAGTGCACAACTTACGACAATCTTTAGGCTCTCAGACTGCTGGCTCAGAGAAATGAAGGCACTTGTAGAGGCCTCTTACACTTGGTCTAGGGTGTTGTTACGTTAGCAAGAAGTTCCCACTTTGACTTGTGATATAGTTTCCTCAGATTCCGGTTTTCCGTGTTTAAAAGTTAGCGTTTTCGTGGGCTCTAAGTCCTCTATATGCCCCAACAAAGTCCAGTCTGGTACTATTCTTAACTTTAGCAAGGTCTGGTGGTCTTCTTGGCGCTTAGTGAATTTTAAAATTGCTTTCAACCGACCAAAGTGTCAGGATATATTACCCCCCTCGTTCCTGGCACGTGTTGCTTACTATTAGACAAGGCCCCAATCAGAAATGTAGTTATGTTTACATCTCGAGTGCCGTCCAATAATTTCAAACATGTATGTTTAGGATGGGGGTAATTCAAAATATTTCCACTAGGAAATTGTTGTGCATTAATACAAAGATTATGTCTTCCAAATATGGAACGAAAACATCCGATCACTCTCTCGACAATGTTTACAAATAAGATATTACTTTCATCTAAAGCAATGTCTTTGTAACAAGGTGTACATGAAATGACTATTGCAGTGCATGCAGACAGGTCGGATTCGTGGACTATGAAAAGGCATTTGACAGAGTAGACAGAGAATCGCTTTGGAAATTGATGAGGCATTATGGAGTTCCCATGAAGATCATTAACTTAATAAAGAAGACTTATGAAGACATGACATGCAGAGTTCTTCATGAAGGACAACTTACAGAACCGTTTAGGATTAGAACGGGAGTGAGACAGGGATGCCTCTTGTCTCCATTTCTTTTCTTACTAGCAATAGATTGGGTTATGAAAACATCGACATCACACAACAAAAATGGAATCCAGTGGAATCTGAATAAACAGCTTGATGATCTGGATTTTGCAGCTGACTTGGCTCTTCTGTCCCATAACCATAATCAGATGCAAGAGAAAATGACAATTCTCGATGAGAGATCGCAACAAGTGGGCCTGAAAATACACAGGGAAAGACAAAGATTATGAGAATAAATGCCAGAAATGATAACAAGGTTGAACTTGAAGGAACACTACTAAAAGATGTAGAATCGTACACATATCTTGGAAGTAATATGGACAAAGTTGGAGGGACAGACAGTGATATTAAAATAAGAATACAAAAAGCAAGAGGAGCTTTCATTGCATTGGGAAACATATGGAGAACAAGAGAAATCAAGTCCAACACGAAAATAAGAATCTTCAACTCAAATGTGACTCAGACTTGCTGTCCGAGATACATATTTCTTTTATCTACATGGTAATTGGGCGCCCGATGATGTAGAGTGGTTAAAGCATTGGCCTTTCGGAACAAAGGTGTCGGGTTTGTGACGGTATTGCCTCCCCTGCTTTGCAGTAATGGTCTAACAGTGGCCAAAACTCAAGAGTATCTAATATGGGTTTTAAAGGTGTCTACCTTCGCACAAGATTACTCTAGGCAGATATGTAAATAGAAGGTTGACGACGCTTCTACCACAAATGAGTTTTTACAAGATATTCAGATAAGCGAAAACAATGTTACTATCAGTGCCAGGAAAAGTGTTAAACAGAATCATCCTTGAGAGATTACAAGAGTCCATAGACAAGCAACTGAGAGATGAACAAGCAGGTTTTTGACAAAACAAATCCTGTACAGACCAGATAGCTACATTGAGAAAAATAGTTGAACTAAGTCTGGAATGGAATTCACCGCTTTAAATCGGATTCGTTGACTATGAAAAGGCATTGACAGTGTAGACAGAGAATCACTTTAGAAACTGATGAGGCACTATAGAATTCCCATGAAGATCATTAACTTAATAAGGAAGACCTATGAAGGCATGACATGCAGAGTTCTTCATGAAGGACAATTTACAGAGCCGTTTAGAATAAGACGGGGGTGAGACAGGGATGCCTCTTGTCTCCATGTCTCTTCTTACTAGCAAATAGATTGGGTTATGAAAACATCGCCATCACGCAACAAAAATGGAATCCAGTGGAATCTGACTAAACAGCTTGATGATCTAGATTTTGCAGATGACTGCTCTTCTGTCCCATAACCATAATCAGATGCAAGAGAAAATGAAAATTCTCAATGAGAGGTCACAAGAAGTGGGCCTGAAAATACACAGGGAAAAGACAAAGATTATGATAATAAATGCAAGAAATGATACCAAGATTGAACTTGAAGAAACACCACTAAAAGATGTAGAATCGTACACATATCTTGGTAGTAATATAGACAAAGTTGGAGGGACAGACAATGATATCAAAATAAGAATACAAAAAGCAAGAGGCGCTTTCATTGCATTGGGAAAGATATGGAGGTCAAGAGATATCAAGTCCAACACGAAATTAAGAATCTTCAACTCAAATGTCAAGTCAGTCCATATTGTATGGCTCTGAGACATGAAGAGCAACAAAAACAAAAACTAAAAGCTACAGACTTTTATAAACGGGTGCTTGCGTAGAATAGAAGGACTAATATCGTATGACAAAGTCACAAATGTGGTATTGATGACAAGAACCAGACAAGTGTCAGTGGAACAAGAGCTGAGAAGAAGACGCTGGCGATGGATAGAACACACATTGAGGAAACTTGTTGATAGCATTACAAGGCAGTCCTTGTTCTGGAATCCACAGGGAAAGAGAGGCAGAGATAGACCCAAAAACACACGGAGAAGAGAGCTGGATACAGAGGTGAAAATGATGAGGAAAACATGGAAATAACTTGAGCGGATGGCACGGGGCATGAAGACTTGGCATGTGATTGTTGAAGGTCTATGCTCCTCGGCGAGCTAAAGGGTATTGATTGATTGAAAACAATGCTGCGTTTGGCTCAGCACGTTAATTCTAGAATCTGCCGACAACTTTTGTGAAGGATTAAGCAATGGTTTATGTTAGCTCGTTTAAGCCCCCACCTCTGATTAACTCAGGGGAATTCTTATTATGCTGGTATAGCTCAGTTTAGAGTGTGTGTAGTAAATTAACTGAGGCAAACATGCAGTGACTTTCAAATAATTAAATCAAAGTTAAATTTGTAAAATTGCAAATAACAAAATTTTATAATTACGTAAGTTTTAACAGTTTGAAAATAATTGAATAGTTTAGAAGAACAGTTTCATCATTGATGGATAATAGAGACGATGGAAAACAAGTTCACTTTTACAGCTTATATATGGAACTTTACTGTCAATGACGATTCTGCTCCTTCTGATGGGTTGGTTCTTTTTACACTGCTCCCGCTCGTCGCTGGTCAAGGTTGTCGGGTGTAGCTCGTTTTCCAGAAATGTCAAGAAGAGTCTACAAAGTTGGTCCTTCGTCTTAAAACGTAGGCCACTTGTCCTTGTTCCAGAGATAGTACTTTCTGTTGGTACCACCAATAACTATGGTAAAGAATAGAAACGAGACGCTCTTCTGAGTACTGCGTTTCCCGACACATACTTATGTGTCCCCTTTTTTCTATTCTACCATCCCATTTATCTCAGAATTTACCCTCGATGAGAATTAAATTTAATCCCTCGGGATAAAACTTTCTTTACATTTAAATTGAATAGCTTTAGCTTCACGTTACATTTAAATGAAAAGGTTAATAGCTCAGATAGAATATGTTTACATTTACATTTCCACTATTGAAAAGTGTTCAAAATATAAATTGAAAATGTTGTCATTTATGCTTACACTGATTTGAAAAGTTTGAAACTTCCAGTGATTTTAAAATGAATATTTTCACATAGACATTTACACTGTTTTGAAATTGTAAGTATTATACTTAGAATGTACATCATTTTTTTAATCTTTCCCTCCCTGCTCCGTATGGACCCTGGGACTCTTTATGCGTTTAGTTCTCTTTAAGAAACTAGCAATAAAGCAGTCGCCAGCCCGTGCAGTGGTGGTTCATTAAATAAATATTAGGCAAACATAAAGGTATGTTTTCAGGCACTCGTAAGAAATAAAGAAGTAGAACACTAGACAACAGAAAAACAACAGACGTGAGTGGCTTACCCAGGATTTGAACCCCAGACCTTCCATACGACAACACCGCCTAGCTATACTTCATTCTTTTCGCTGAGTTTGCTTGCCTCAAATTACTGGGACGTCCACTAGCGATTTTTACGTATTAAAATTCACATAGTAATATACATATATATGTTAGTTCACATATTAGTAATAAAATATAGAATGTAAAATCACAACTTACACCAATCCTGGCTCACAGACGTTTTGCTCAGATGAATAAAAGGCACTGGCAGTTGCCTTATTACACGTGTACTTAGGGTCGTTAATTTGAACTTTAATTCCGTTTCTGACTCCATGTGTTTCCTTCAGTTTCCTCAGACAGAGGCTTTTCTTATTAAAATAACAGAGATTTCCTGGGCCGAATTGTAAGTCCTGATGAATACTCCAATAAAAGGTGTCCGGTCTGATAAAAGGAAACTCTGAATTCTAACTCGTACGTCTGGTGTCTTTGACAAGCGTGAATATCTGTCACGTAGGGTTTATATTCATTTAATTTCCTACATCTTCTTCCTATTCTTTCACATACTCTCTCTTTTTTTAATATCTCTGTACTTTTTTTTCCTGTGTATTTTTCATCCATTCGTTTTGCGAATATTATTTTCATATAATTCGCAAACTTTACCGGTTTTCCTTTCTCTTAAACTGAGAATCGCGCTAGGACGATATTACGTAGATGTCAGGGCTGCAGGGCGTCAGAAGGCGTGATAAGTCGGTTCGCTGAACACAGGACGTAGCAAATCGTCTACATTCTCACCGAGCGCGCGAGCTTCTTCTCGGCATAAGTCCCGGTGAGGTGTGATACTTTACATCTGCACCGGTCAGTATCCAGACATTTGGCTGGAAAATCCCAAACTGACACGGCGCTCCTTTGGGCCATGGTCAGCTGTAGTGTGAAAACTGCCCTACAATGGAGTCAGGCTGTCTGGGATTTGAAACTGACACGCGTACATCGTGGTCAGTAGGTGACAGTTACGACACGCGTTAAGCGGACGTAAATGTTGGGAGTAGGGGAGATAATTTCGCTTGGCGAAGTAAGTTTGGGCCCTTTGTCTGATTTTAAGATATTGGCCAAGTTTGAAACTTTAATTTCATTCTCGCTCATAGACTCCACAGTAGATAGGTCGCTCGAAAACAGAATAGCTGTTAGCGAAGATCTCAGTTTGTTTCGACAATTTGTCGAACTTCTAGACTTCCAGAAATATTTTCAGCAATTTTATTCTTAAGTTGTGCGACTACCTGTAATTCTGTGGTTGAGGTAATTAATACGATAGATATATAGATTTTGTGAGTGTTAAAGTGTTAAATCGCTTAATTCATTTTAATCTATTTCTTTAGCGCAGAAGAGAAATAAAGTGGTAGGCTATTATATTTTCTAGGGAAGCATTCAGTGGAAAGCAGACTAAAAATTTAATTTCTAGCTTATAACGGCAATTGTAGCTATTTATAAATTTAATTTAACTGCTAATACTCAGTCGAGTGTATTTTTCTAAACTAACGTATAAACTCTAGAATCGAGCCTCATGAATGATGACGGGATACGCACGTGTTCCTAATTTATGAGGAATGCTGATTTTTAAATATAACTTACGTCACGGGAAGTTTAAATGATAAGCAAAGCTCTCTGCTTGCAAGTTTAAATGTAAGTTTTAACCAGTACAGATTCTGTTTATTATATTATATGTGTTATTTTTCCTCCACACAGTGAAAGTTTTGGGGTGACCCTAACTTTACCAGCACCTAGTAGTAGTTTCCATACTTGTGAAGAAATAGACAGTCCTTATTTTTGAACCACGTGGGTTTTCTCAAGTAACACTGATCTGACGGTGCAAGTTAGACAGAAATACTAATATCCCTATAACGGGTTTTCAAAGACTGTAATGATAAATACTGGACCTTGGAGCCAGCACTTAATTTCTTCTAGAAACTCTATATAATTTGCTGCCTTGTGGCGTGAATATTAACAATCATTTCCCGACTAGATTATATCTTGTGGACAAATCTGTGGTGTGACTAAAGTGAATCCTATACTGAGAGAAGGCACCGACCTGACATTCATCATTTTTTAGAAACCTACGCTATTGACACTGTGCTCTGCTAACTCCCGCGCCTGGAATAATTGTTAGGTGACTTAATCAGACATTTGAACAAATTTGCATACCCAAGTAGTCGTTCCCGGAGACTCCAAGTTAAATACGTCTTTTGGAACTGGGGACTTCTTGGCAGAAGACTGCATTTTTTTTGAGTCTGTGTGAAAATCTAAAATCAATGTGTTCCAAGAGGCAGCAAGCAAAGTCGTGAGTACAAGTATGATAAGCCATGGCGGAATGAATGAGTGTACGCTGGTTTGAGTGATATTTTTCACTATTTTATCTTTGACACCCTGTTGCTGTCCTAATTTTTTTTTCAATCTGCATAATTTGTTGCTAAGGCTAGAGTTCTTGTGTTTTTGTCTTAGGTTAAATCAGATTTTTTTTCAAACTCTGTGCATATAATTACGAGATAAAACATAGAAAAAACTCTTAGACTCAAACCCTATGTATCTGTGACTCGGGCGCCATCATCTGTTCTCTTAACGGGGCCGGGCTAAACCTAGAGTTAACACTATAACGGGGCTATCATCCTTGCAACATTTCCTTGATTTTTTATGACTATGTGTATATGTATTTTCCTTGATGTACTTTCTTTGATGTTGTGAGCCGATTTTTCCTGATATTAAAATCGCTCTTGAACTAAATAATCGTGTTTGGTCAGCTCGTTCTAGATAATATATATATCATTGTTATAGTTTTCCCACGTCTGTGTGTTTACCTGTCGTCACGTGTATGTGCGTGCCTGTGAGTGATAGAAATATACGTAATATGTATATTGGTGTAGTCTGTCTGACGCTGTAACAACTGTTGTAGAAGATAGGTGAGAGAGAGAAGAATTCTTTTCGCTTTCAGAGACAACCACTATATCAAAATCTATCATCTCACGTGTGTGGAAATTCTATTACCTTTCACTAACTCTCACTGAGTCTATCACCTATTCAAACCTATTCAGAAGGGACCAAACCTAGTCTTAATTCTCCTATCGGAAATCTACGACAATATCTCACAGTGAAAAAACACTGAAATGTGTCAGGTTATATTCACTGTATTACCCCACTCTGTTTGTTATGGAGCTCAAAAGATCAGTTAATCTGATTTGAATATGTTGCATGACTCATCTAGTGCAAAATTTCAAACATTACTTTTCTGGAAATGGGTTGTAAAAATCCGATTGCCCGTTGTACCAACTTACAAACACATCGGTAACCTCACAAGACAACGTGTGTCAGATGTAACAACTTTCTACTTTCGCTAAAGTAACGCCTTATCTGTTGCTTGAGCACACACAAAATCCGTCTTTTTACAACCTTGGCGGAGACGCAACCGTGCCTTATCAGTGATTAAGCAGATTACTCTGGGCGATGTACGTGTTAATCTGTGTACTGATATCGGCTGCGCCTGCCATTAACCAGCTTGGTGTTCGATAATTTTCTCTCAGCCGCACCTGCAAATGTTTAGTATTATCATCCACCAGGAGTGTCAGATAAACAGGCAAGACACAATATACTGAAAGTAGCGAAAGAATGTAGATACAAAATATCTGCTACACATAGCAGAGAAAGAAAGAAAGTGCAACAATTGAAAGCACGCAATAAAATCCGTACCACATATGTACCAATTACTGCCGTAGTGAAACAAAGATTGAGAGGGGCCGTCCCATTCTGTCACATGGTTCGAAACACAGTAGCGTCACGCTCTAATCTACCTAGATGTAAATGGGTAACCGACTGCTCTCGAATTAGGGAAGGAAAAGGAAGAGAGGAAGGGAACAGGTCATCCGACCTCCTGATGTTGTACATAGTATAACAAAGTTTCTAACACTTGACGCCCCTACGTCAGTATCTGATATGGTACCATCTTTACCTACCGTATTCAGAGTGATTGAAAAGTCACTTCTAATTTTAAAACTGTTATTTCGTCACACCTTTCCAATTTATTTATATAAAACAAACATCAAGATAAAGATAATTGAATACCATTATATGTAATGAAATATATTGTCACATTAACATCACAGCTCAATGTAAGATCCGGCTTATTCAACATGTAACGGCTTAGCGGGCAACAACTCTTGACGTCAATATTTATTGAATCGACGGTTTATTGCCCATTTTAACTTTTATTTTGTTTCCTAAAACAAACAAACAAGCAAACAAACAAAAACTCAAAGCTCAAACAACAGATATTGCTACTTATTTTGACATCAGTTTCATGGTTATTCAATAGATACAAATGACGATATAAAAATGTAAAAATACGGAGCGACTTTTAAAACACTCTATACAAAATAAATAAATATAAATTGCTACAAACAATTCGAATTTGTTAAATAAAATTTTGCTTCGTTTTTTTCGAGGCGCGTCACGGCGCATGTCCAAATACAAAGGATCTTTCGGCATGGGTTTAAACTACCTCTGTCGACAAGCTACTATATCTCCACGTAAAATACTTTTATGTTGTAAATGAAAAGAGGTCAACAGAAAAACGTATTTCACAACCACAATTGTAATTCCGTTTTAGCCACGTTCTTCTCCCCTTAAAGGCAAAAAAACAAAAAACAAATACTTTCTCTTAAAGAAACAATTGTTGTTGTGTGCCTGTGAGTTTGTGCACGTGTGTGATAAAATAGCTACCACAGTTTGTTTGTTGTTTCAGTAAAAATATTACGCACCCTGGTGCTATTTTTACATGCGTGAACTCCGTGTAGCGCAATAACATAAACGTGACGCGACCACGTTTGAAAGAAAAATAGTGCCTAGTTTAAGTACGCGTGTTAATTTGTATGTGCACTTACGTGGCATTTGTTGTTTATGTAGGAATATACAGACAGAGAAAAACTAGGACTATTTCTTCCTGAAGTATCTCGTAGGAGACAACTAATGTAAGGTTGTGCATTAACCTGGCCACCTCAACATGTAAAACCAATGGCTAAAGAAATGATCGGTGCAAAAAAAGCACATAGATATTTTGGTACAGACTTCTTGCATTGGGTGATCGGCGGCTACATGATGTAGATATTTTGGTACAGACTTCTTGCATTGGGTGATCGGCGGCTACATAATGGGCAGGGAGTGGAAATGGGACACCTAAATGATGCATGAATATCATTTATGTTTTATGGTTAATCGTTGTTTATGTGTGAAAATACGAAATGTGTTATGTATGCCATCCATGAAGGTCACGTGACCATATACTGTGGAGTGAGTTTTCCCCGTGTAATTCGGGGAGGGGAGTCTCTGATGAGCCAAAGAAAGAACAGGGCTACTGTTACACCAGGAATGTTGTACAATTCCACTAATAAGAGTTTGTGAATGGGGATGATGACCTCATCATGATGAACAAATTGCGACAGAAACTACCGCTACAAGAACACGTGACTGCTTGGCGCCGGCTTCCTACAAGGGGACACGCTGCAGTGTTGATTCCATGATCTATAAGGAGCTGACAGAAAATTATGATAATGATATAAATGTTTTCAGTCAGGCATTTGCAACAGTCTACCCTCTGACGCCGCCATCAATTCACGCTCTGGAGATTTAATCTTAGCCGAAAGGAAATTATTTCTTGATCTTCTACCGTCTGCCAAAGTTCAGATGTTCACCGCTCGCTGGCATCAATATTTCCTATACTGAAAGGGTAAACCCTTAAAGGAGATCTTATCAATACGTATGTATATATGTATGTATGTATGAATACATGAATGTTTCTATGTATTAATGCATGTACGTATGTATACATGTACATATGTAGGTATGTACGGACGTATGTATGTATGTATGTATGCATATGTGTATGCACGCATGTATTTATGTATGCATGTACAATATGTGTGTGAGTGTGTGTATGTACTCTTTAGATAAACATGTGAAAAGGCGTAAAGTATGCCAATTAGATGAAGACAGGAACAACTTTGCAAGTTACGAATTAAACGAAAAGAACCACCTACTTAAAAATTCCAAGGTAAATGGGCCAAGATCATCATGGGTAGAACTTAACGATGAATATGCGTACAAACGAGTGAGTGTAAAATTACATAACAATGGTCATTACATTGTATATTTAAACACAAATGAAGAAGTTAGTTTAAAATACAACTCAGCTAATTCTTTTTATTCTGGATTTAAGTCACATAAACAAAATCAAATTCTAAATGAACTGAAAAGTAAATCGTCACAAGGTAGACTAGCGCACGAAATGAAATGTGTGAACCACTCATTGTCATCTAGTTTTGTACCTAATGTTAAATTAAGTGATAACATACTGTCATTTGCAGTTATATCGAGATTACAGTTACTTCAATGTGAAAGTCTTTTTCATTTTTTTTTTTTTTTGTTAAATACAATTTTGCCTCGTTTTTGCGAGGCGCAAACATAGTCGGTTATATTAGGGCGCATGCCCAAATATAAAAGACCTTTAGGTATGATAACAGTAGTCAATTATTTTGGCATCTATACTATCCAGATTCATACACGAATACACACGAAAAATTACAAAATATGCATGAAACAAGTTCACATATATTAAATTGATGTACAAAATTTCAAGGACACTTGAACTTCCGGTTCAAGATGTCTGACGTAGTTTGTGATTTGAGTTTTTTAGCCTGCTTTGCTGCGTTTTACCTAAGTGTTTGACTTGGTGCGAGCCAATATATTCATGTGAGGAGACGTTCCCTTTTTGGTGCAACAATCGATGTCTGCATGTTAAGTAGATGCCTGAATGAGGGCATGTATTTTTTAAAAGTTCAGCTAACGACTTTGTCAGTCATCTTGACAAATTCTGTTCACAAAAAGATTACGTGTAATTTCTTCACATGTTTTAATAATAATGGCGTCGTCAACAAATGTCTTCCCATCATATAAAGCATGGTAAAACTCGAATAAAGGCGTCTTCTATCATAGTTATTGTCGTAGATTTAAAAAGATAGGTATAGGGATTTATTTGGCCCCTTCTGAGTAGAGGTCATTGTGGTAAATAAGGGAGAAATAAAGTATAAGAAATAGATTTCACGAGTGAATAGTTTAAGGGTAGAATCTGTCTCTGGATTGAGAAGATACTCTAGTCCAGCCTATCTTTACGACTGTAATTTATTATCAGACAATCCTACTCTCCATACATGTAACATATACGTTTAACCACTCACACACACACAAATATGTGACTACAAGACACACAACCGCGAAAACTATGGAGAATAGGGTATGGGGCTGACCGACACGACAAATTAAGTTTTTTTTAGTGTATTATCACTTAAACTTCTCACAACATCAAACATATAGACATCAATATAAATCATTTTTACAGAATTATGAAAATAACCCCATAAGTGCCCTCCCCTCTGCTGAGAAAAGATCCCGCAAGAAGTTGATAACCCAAAAGGTCAAAGATTAACACTAGGGTATAGAATAGACAGTATAATAAAGAACAAAGTTTCTACTTAAGCTATCCAGTAAAATAATCAGTTAGCGAACAACAACAAAATGAGTACAATGATTGTAACAAAAGGAAAATATTTTTTTTTCTCTCTCTCGTGTTTTTTCACTCAGCCATTCTGTGGCCACATACATACTTGCTTACCCAATACTTGGCGTAGGTATTCCTTGGAAAGAACAATAACAATGTTATGAACCTATAGTGTCAGGTGGGTAGCCCAAATATGGCCCCAGACTAGCCTTGGTTGTTAATAATAAGTCCGAGGTAGTCTCCAAAGTTGGTGATTTTATTTTTCCTGGATGAGTCCTGTATCACCGCGTATAGTTATTGAAGCAAGACGTTCTCGGGCGTTCACAGTTATAAAAAAAGGAGAAAATATTTCCTGTCTTGTCTAGCACGTGACAGGAGGACTTGGCATGTGCTTGTTGAAGGCCTATGCTCCTTTGGGAGTGGAGGGTTATGATGATGATTGTCTAGCCCAGAGGTTTTCAAACTTTTTTGGTCTGCGGCTCCCTTGACCTGTGCCTAAATCACCGCGGCTCCTCTCTATATTATATATAAGCAATTGTCATAATATCGAGCCCAACACTTTTCCCAAGCCACCGCGACGCACTTAGCCGAGGGCCGCGACGCCCATAGGAGCCGCGACGCACAGTTTGAAAACCTCTGGTCTAGCCTATAGGTGCTACGACTGTTACGTTATAACAATGATGATAATAAATCCTCTCGACTTTCTCTGGACTGAGAGCCGATTATGAAACAACGTTTCTCTTGGATAAAAATTCACTTGGGAAAAAAACGACTGTCAGTAGTTGGGGAAAAATGTTATGTATTTTGCCGCAGTGGGCTGATAAATGTAATACACAAATCTGGATATTTGTAAGTCTAGTTTAGCTCAAGTTACAGTTCATATGCCTTCAGTAACTGAGTAAAAGCCCACAATTAGAGAAAACACGCTGGCCGCTGGTTTTGACCAAGCCTACATTGGGAAGAAAACAAACATTTAACCAAAATGAAAATCCTATGCTATCACGTGCAAGTGATCTCTTATCCTCTCCGTCTCCTAATTAAATTAAAAGGCACACGGTATTTTAAGCTTATACTATCGCGCTTGATACTGACGACGGAGTGAATTCAGAATATAGACAGATTTAGTGCAATATCTCTCCAGGGTGTTACAATTTACACATTCGGCCTAGTCGGGAAAGAATCAGGGAACTTCGTTTCCAAGATAAAGGATTTCTGCTCACTGATGCCGACCAACAACAGAGACATTGACCAAGCGAACGGGCTTTCTTAGATTTCGTCCGCTGCCGTAGATCACATACTTCCAAGGTACGGGAATAATATTATCGCCCTTGATTGGCTTAGGTCCCCTGAAATGTTGAACATCAAACAGTTACGCGCAAAAATTCCTGCCCGTCGCCTCCCTTCAAAGAACCCGTTTATCTCTACGCGCGCTTCTGTCTGTCAACCCATGATGATTGGCAATCAGCTCGCGTAATAATTCCGATAAGCGAATCATGCTCTCGCTGACTGTTATCTATCCTGTACGAACGTAGGTAAACAACTTGTCAGCGCATGTAAACAGAAAAAATAAGCGTGGCTTCAAAATATGCGTCAGACTGACAGCGAAATGCGTGGCTTTTGCATTGCAAAACGTAAATACTAATGAGGAAACAAGGTAGTCGGATTCCTGAGGATCTATTTACATTTCCACGTCACAGTCATTAGTTAATGACCCCAAGCCTAAGGTGCTTCAATGTGTAGAGAGGCTGAATGGCTAATAGGATGTCTGGAATGCGAGCAGGATGGTGCCAGGCAGTTGGACTTCCTAAGGAACATCCATTGCCTCTTCCCTGGCATGGTGGCTTTATCAAGGTGACCGGTTATTTCCATTATATCTTGAAAAAATAAGATGAATTTTGCAACAAACCAGAATTATCGCGGGAGCTACGGGGATCGTACTCTGTCGCCGATACCTTCGGCAAATGTAACGAAGAAACGTGGATGCAGAAGTAGAGGTAGGGGGGAAGAAGAGGAGAGAGAGATAAAGGAGAGCTGGTCAGAGAAAAACAAGAAAGAAAGCGGACAGACTCTCTATGACATATTTACGTACAGTGTACAGGAACGGTCCAAGTGTCTACCACCGGGCAGCCATTATTCAAACTATCATTTATGATTTTGATATATTAATGATCCAGGAAACAAACTTGTCACGGATTGCCTCCCCTGCTTTGCAGTAGTGGTCCAACAGTGGCCAAAACTCAAGAGTATCTAAATGGGTCGTCAAAGTTGTCTACCTTCGCACAAGATTACTCTTGGCAGAGATGTAGATAGAAGTGTAATGGTGCTTCTATCCGAAGGGAGTATTCACAAGATAATTCAAAAGTCAAGAACCATGCGACATTGGGCTGAGCAATGGTTTTAACTTATATCTGTCCTTCGCTTTTTTGTAAAGGATTTAAGCAATGGTTTTTAGCTCGTTCAAGCCCCCAGTTGGTGTAATCCAACAAAATTCCTCTTATAAGTAATGGCTCTATAGATGTAAAGAAATCTATGTAAATATAGATGTATGTTTTAAAGAATCTTGTTCAAACGTTCGCTTCTATACATACAAAACTGAATCGACTATGATTGTTTAGTTTTAAAACAACATGTAACCAATTTAATAATGAATTAGTCTTTAACAGTTAAAATAAGGAGGGAATGATGAATTTTGCTGTAAATAAAAGTTTTAGTCACGTAGACGTAGGTGAGGATTTATCAAAATCTGTTGCTTTCGCCTTTTTTACAAGAAAACTTAACTCTAGGTGAGTCTTGCCGCCGTGGTTTTCGTCACTTTTTGGTGATGAGTGTACTTCTCTCACACGAGTGGCGTAGTAACGTCAGTACATCGAACCGTCTGATAGCTTGTAACCACAATTAGTCTTGTACCACGAACATTTTTAGACAAAATAGTAGAACAAAATGCCTCTGTTAAGTACATTTGTGGGTTGCCAATTAACAGGCGCATTCTCGCTGTCCTCCCACCAATGTTAATCTCTCAAAAGAATTAAATTCCCGAGTACACAGTTGTGGTAAAGTGGAATGTTATAAATATTTATAGGGGACTTAGTGTACTGACTGAGATCAGCTGTGGAATATTGTGAAACTTTGTATTGACATATTTTATTATTATTATTCTATGTGTGTAATTTGTGCAGTAGTAATATGAGGTAATACTGGTTTTGTTCAAGCTTGGTTGTTGTTTTTCATCATGACTTCAAGTGTTTGATTATCGGGGAAATAGTATTGGGAAAAGTTCACAGTTCCTGTCATTTGAACCAATTAATTGTCCCTCTATGTTTAATAAAATGTCAATTTTTGAGGAGGCACATAATGTTTAGCTACTCTGGCCACAGAAGCTTATCTTTCGTGATGGCGGCAGGAAAAGACTCCTCTGCTCGATTGCTTCACTGTGTTCTGGAGACACCTCACTGGTCGCTATCTGGACCAAGGAGTATGCTGTCAGCCTCTGGATTCAGCAAAACTCAGACCAGGTGCTGCTTCAATAACTAGGACCACAGTCCCTGAAACAAGAAGGTTGTACCTCCTACTTCATAACTAATTTATAATATATTTCCACACTGAACGCAATACATAACAAACACTGAGTTCAGAGCGGTAGGCCAACTGCTAGCTTCGTCTGAAACAATTTACACCAGTATTCTCCTCCTAAATGGTTACTACGCCTCTGCAATCCCAGCATTAGTTCCTTCTAGTCAATAAGATAGGTGTCAGTGTACTGTTTGGCAATTCCATGTAGTTTTACTTTTCTCCGACACCTCCTGTTCAGGTTGGAGCAATATTTAGGCCTTGCCTCATGTTTGCCACTGAACCACACACATATACAGACATAAATTATCAATTTACATTCAATTTTCATTAAAAAGATATCGAATATATCAAGCTTACCACAATTCATGGAAATAATACACAGATACGTTGACTGGCGATGAATAATGGCACAAAATCCGATCTGCCTCTGTCCCAGACTTTTATTTAGAAAAATATGATCTGGCTCTCAACGCACTGTTTCTTAGTAAGTTTATTTTAAAGTGTGGCCCTGAACTGACGCTCTTAATTGACTATATTGGCGGGTCTAACCAATCGGGCCATGTTTACACAGCTTTTCAAAAAAAGTACTCCTACTCACGTTTCCCTAACAACAAAGAATTAGTATTTGTAGCCCGACTAATCGTGTTTAGCCTTACATTTACTTCTATCCAATCAAATAGGATTTTACATGGTGGCCCATTTCCCGTAAAATAGTGGTTTCAAAACATGCCACTGTGCGATTATTATTTGGTGTTGTCTGACACCCTCACTATTTTCTTTTGGCTTAATTTGTTAATTCCTAGACTATTTGCGTAACACTTAATATATTCTTTGTCAGCAAGTCCTAAGGAACCCAAATATATAAGTTTTAAGGGAGCTAAGTGGCGGCGTTCAAAATATGTATTTTCTTCTAGGATAGTCGTGCTGTTGCCACCTCCTCACTTCCAAACTTTTAGGGTGTCTGCTGTACTGTCAGGCTTTCAAACGTAAACCAGTATAATGTCATGTTTCCTAATAAGCGTTTTTCAGGTTTTTAAACCTAACTCTCGTAGTTGTAGTGTTTTTTTATCATGGTCTATTTGAAAAAAAGTTAGTGCTTTATGCCTTTCGCGTGTTGGGGGTGGCATTAATATTAATCGCGAGACGCGTGTTAGTGTTGCCGGCGTTCCTGCTTTCAGCCCTCCCTCTCTCTATCCTAAGTTCATCTGTCCTTCCGTTTATGTTAACGTAGTGTAATTAATGCTAGTATTAATTTAGGTCATTAATCAGCTTGCGTATCTCAAGGTTTTCCTAGAAATTCAGTACACGTTTTATTGTAGAAAGCGTGTAGTGATGCAGTAGGCTTTACTATCAACGTGAAACGTTACAATTTGCAGACGAAGTAGAAAACAAGGGGGATTTTTGTACGCCATTGTGACAGCACTGTACTTTTACCATTTCTCTTTCCTTTTATTGAATTTAATCACTATATTCCTCTGGGTATTAACTAGGAAAATGTGTCTGGACGGCCCGAATAATGAGTTGCCTCAGTTACAATTAACAAAGTGTATATATCTCACAAAATATTATACACTTTATGCACATGTGTATTCCATTCGGAGTCTGGGGTCACCTCTGCTCTCTGTTTTCCGCACGACTAGCTAGAAGAAATCACCAGCGCTTGCTGTAGTGGTTTATGAATATACTAGTTTCATATGTTGAGGTTGCCAGCGTCATATATATAACCACTTAAAAAGAAAACCTGTCAAATTTACATTTGTAAAATAATTGTTACACTTACCCCAAAGTTTTGGGAATACACAATCTCCTCGCTCAGGGTAAGATTGACACGAGCAATTTAGGTTATATGCTCTCGAACCACCTGGTCTGGAAATTTTGAATCCATTGTATGACGGGTGAATCTGCGAAACACTTGGTCTGGGAAAGTTTCTCTTATGACGGGTGATCCAATTCCTAGGTTTCAAGTCTTCGTATTTTAAGTCCTTGTCCCTTAAGTTTGCTGTCTCTGTATTTATAACGGCGGGCTTACTTTTTAAGGTTGTAAGTTTCCCAAATACTTCGATCTGTCACTTATAAGTATGGAATTCTAGGTCCGATCCTTCTCTTTCTGGCTTTTTGGGAGTTGCTCGTTTGAAGTTGCGAAGCTGTATGTGCATTCTGTGTCTCTGATTTTGCTAGATTATATTTCCTACTTCTCAGTTCAAATCACAGATGGTACTTCCGACAAAATTTCCAATGAAATTCAATGTTTATTCCTACTCTCACTTCAATCCAATCGTAAGCTCGTTTGCACTATGTGGGTTGGGGTATTTTAATTCATAACCAACCCCCCCCCCCCAACCCCCGTGTGTTTAAAATATTACATTTAATATTCCAACGCGTGACCTCTTTATAATAAGACATAATATTTCCAGTGACATCTTGTTCACTCTCACAAACAACATGTGACCATGTTTGCCTAGCGTAATGTATTCCGCCAAGATGTCTACCCAGACAGATTATCTGCGATAATAACACACAGGGATGGGCCCGTGAACCTATTATCTCATTATCGCCTGTGTGTTCGTGCCTTCTTCAGACAGGCAAACAAAAGGGTCGCCGGCCGCTTAGACAAACGATATGCTTGTCCAACGAGGATCGTCTATTATCAAAGGTTGGCTAGTCGACTCAAATAGATAAACGTATTACCGCTGAATCAACAAACGTGGTTTTATCACGAGTCCTGGCGTAACGTAAATAGTCTGGGAGGGGTCACAGAAAGAATGTAGGGCGTAAAATAGGCCAACTAATAGGATGATGAATGAGAAAAATCAAGAAATCAAGAGATACCACCGGAGTGTATGAGAGTTATTAAAAAGCACGACTGATTTCGTCACAAAATTTATAAGTGAATACTGTTGTCAAGTGCTCCGGTTACAGATGTTATACAAATCCGTGTGGGCCTGTCAGCCGAGGGCAAGCGATGTATGTGAAAAATGAACTTCCCAATGCATGGCTAGATACAAGTGTCCATTCTAATGAGGATGCAGAATTTCAGGGGCTTGTACTGCATATAAGCGGTCAAGAATGGCAAATCTTATATATATAATTTATATGCCTATGTGGATCGCCTGTCGGAAGAAAGTAGCTGTGAGTTCCTGACAAAATTGTCCGAAGAACCTAACAAGATGTGCTTAATTGTGGGCGATTTTAAAGTTAGATCTATGGAATGGGGAAACTCCACGGAAGATAGACAGGGGGCTGTCTTGAGCCAGGCTTTACGCAGCTCAATCCTATCCACTTTAAATTATCGACGCCCGACAAGATTGGCATCTAAACCAGGGGATACTGATGGTGTCATCGATCTGGCATTGCTGTCTAGTGCTGCCGCCACCTTTGCACGTTGGGATGTATTGCAAGGTCAAGAAAGCGATCACCTACCCTGTATAGTCCTCATTGCAAAAGAAAGACCACCAGACACAGGAAACCGAAACAGACTTTCCAGTATCATACAGGCCCACATGACAGTAGCATCCCTGTGCACATACAAGGGTATTGCGTCAAATTGCGAAACAAAAGACAACTCGTACACATTTTACACAACCGCCCTGTGGAATGAGACAGTAGAGACAGCATGGCTGGAAAAGGAAAGAGCGACAAAGTTATGGCGAATAGCACGGAAGAGAAGGACAATGAATTTTAAAGAGGTGGAAGATTTTAAGGAGAAAAAGCAAAGAGCCATCGATACTTTCCAGAGCTTGGCAAGAGAAGCCAAAGACACAGTGTGGGAGGGCTTTGTGACACAGGTGGGCACTGACAAAACACTACAGAAGTTCTGGTCCTTACATCGCAGAATGAGTAGGAAAAGTACAGGCCAACCAATTCCTAATATTCTCAGCTCGACAGGAATAAGCGTGAAGACCGATGCCGAAAAGGGACATGCATTACTCGAGCGTTATAAGACTCAGAGAGATAAAGGTGACAAAGCTACCCGCCAAGAAATTAAAGACCGTATCCTGGGAAGCGACTGACTTTTGCAGATGACATACTCATTTATAGAACTGGCTCTGACCGACATGAAATGGTTAATAGCATACAAGGGACACTACAGGAGGTGTCTAAATGGTGTGGGGAAACTGGCTCCAAAGTCAATCCCAACATGGCCTGCATTATATGGTGCTCCTTGAACAAATCCATTGTGAAAACAGACCTCCCAGATTTCACTCTCAATGGACAGAAAATGGAACGGCAAGAGACGCTGAAATACCTTGGAGTTACATTCGATAGCGGGCTCTTGTATAAGTACCATGTTGAGCAAATCCCACTAAAATGCAGGAGAGGTCTAGAAGCCCTGAAAATAATGGCTGCGGTGCGTCTGGAGCAGAGATTACTATTTCTTCTTTATCAACAGCTAGTCATATCGGTCATTGAGTATGGACTGGGAATACTCACGCTGTCAGTAACACAATGTGAACTACTAGAACGCATTCAAAATGAGGGGATGCGTATAGTCTTGGGCTGTACGCGAGATACCCCCATTGCGAAAATGAGGTACATGCTTGGAGTGTTGTCGATAGATCCAGATATGCGATGGCCCAAGCAAAAGCCTATATGCGAGTAACCACAGACAAACGGCACACCCTGCATGGAAACATAGGAATTAAGGGAGCAAGAATAAAGAGATAGATGTCATGGATGGCACAGGCAGAGACGACGATGAAGCAGGTGGCTACAGTTGAAAACATATTCAAAGGGGAAGAGTGGAGTATGTCAGATGAGAACTGGATTAATTACCAGCAAGTCATCGTCAGCCTTGGCAGAGAGCGTAGAACTTGGGTCAATGGAAAAGCAGAACTTGAAATTAATCACCTGATACAGGATCATGCCGGGGATAATGATGCCATTGTGTATACAGATGGGTCTGTGATCCGTGGTGAGAAATCAGGCTGGGGCTTCTCTGCTAGGGTAAAGGGCAGAATCGTCGCGGAACATAGCGGGGCCTGCAAGATAACAACTTCCAGCATGAGAATGGAGGTAAAGGCAGTCACTGCAGCCTTAAGGTGGATGGTTGAAACTTCATTCACAAAGGCACTCATTGTGTCGGACTCTCAGTCCATGCTTCGAGAGGTTCAAAGTGGTTGGTTGCAGCATGAATGGAAAACATTTATAGAAGCTTTGAGTCTACAAGAGCTGGTGTGGATCTACTGTCCTGGTCATGCAGGGGTATGTGGTAATGAGAGAGCTGCCAGACTCGCAGCAAGAGCACACACAGTGGGTAAAATGAATATGGATAAGGGAGAGATACTGAGAACAATTAATGATTGCCTGTTAGAGAATGACACTGCAATAGATGAATCATCAAGGTTAAGACTATTGGAATATGGCATGAAACGTAAGGATAGCAGAGATTGACGTATGAGAGAATGCATCCGTCGTGTATACAACCAGCGAGCTACAGGAACAGTTAGCATTCACACTCTTCGACATACACTGAGGGAGACTGAGCACCTATGGGTTTGCCCGGAGTGCAATGATGTCGGTTCTGTTCAACAATAACAATAAATAAATTTCAAGGCTTGTACCAGCAAAGGCACAACAGGGCTGTAGACATTGTTTATGAGAAAGTGAAATCTATAAATCGTACTGAATGTGACATATAAAGATAGAAATAATAGTTAAACAATCTCTCTTCGGCAGCAGTGGAAAGTCATTTAAATCATGCGCTGTAAAACCTGATTTAACAATTATCAATCAAAAAAGTAAACCCGCTTTTCTAGTAGGAGTATCCCATTTAGATAAATGTTACCATTATAAATTTGAAAAGTACTAGCCAATGAGCGCGGAAATTAACGAATTAGTTATTGTGCATTTGTTATAGTACTGAAACTTGGTAGTTTAGGACATGTCCATGCAAAGTGTGTGAGTGGATTGATGTCTTTAGGACTGAGGAAATTTGAAGCCAGAGTATTATGTAAATATATGAGCACAAGTGTAATCATAGGGTCGTACAGGATATGGAAGTTTCGATGTAAAAAGCACATAAATTAATATATGGAGACATTAATCATACTGTAGTTGAATCTAATCTCCTATACGATATGTTGTATTGTTATATCGCACTGTTGTTGTATTTAATGTATCACACCACTACATGTTAATACATGTTTTGGAGAATAAAAATGATAGTATGTCTATAAAGAATAGAACATATTCGATGTAAAATACACACACACAACACCAATAATGAACTATATGAGACACAATCCACACTGTTGTAAATTCTAATGATTCTCCTATTTGGTATGTTGTATTTATTATATCATATCATTTTGTACTTGTCGATGTATTTAAAGGAGAATAAATATTCTGATATGTATGTATGTAAATGACAATAAAAGAAGACAATACAAACATACGAAGAAGGGAAAAAAACAATGTTATTGTTGAGCCTTTAATTTTCTCCCACAGCGAGTTTGAAGAAAACAAGTCCACTGAGGCCAGTTGAGAAAATGAGGTGCACAGCGTAATAGAACCACAGCCAAACAAAACAGTTTATCATATATTTTGTAGTTATAAGAAAGAGTATATGAGATTTTGCATTTATAAGAGACTTCTTCTTCTTCTGCGTTCGTCCTGAAAAGGACGTTGGTTGCGTTGTGTCGCCGTTTACAGCAAAGCTGCGATATCTGCGCCTTTCGGCCCGACACATCCGACATCGGCACGGCATTTATTAGGACCGGGTTTGCCTTCCCACTTCGATCCCTACTCTCTCAGCCAGACTGCAGTGATGCAGCCTGTTTCCAGGACCACCACTTGGAGGTGGAGTAGGATCTTGGTCAGCTCTGGTTCGCTGACCCTGACGCAAGCAGTCAGCTATGGGTCGCTGACTGCATTCCACTTTTGACGCGTCTTAGGTCCCATATAAGTGTCAACGACATGCCCCTGTTTTTTTTTTTTTAGAGCTTTGACGGGGTTGCGTGACGCCTTTCGGTCAATGTTATTTAATAACAGTGGTGACGTTCATGTATTTGTGAGCCTATGAGTCTTCTTGCAAGTTAAAGGTCGTCCAGATATGACGTCACGCAGTGATGGGGGAGGGAAAGTAAAAAACTGTGCGATGAAGTGTGACGGTAGGGGTACTAACACCATCGAATGCGGGACACTAGGTCGTCAACAGTTTCATAGGGGTTTGTACATAACTGACACTCCGGAGGGTGTTGTCGTTGGATTCTGTGCAAGTCATTGTTGAGTGGTATGTGTTGTGTTCGGAGTCGAAAAATTGTACTCTGACCCCCCTCCCGTCCCTTTCATGTGAGATGACTGACGTTGTCACTAGGATCAGAACCGGTCTTAGGTCTGTAAACATTTCTCCCGATGTTTTTTTACAACATCAGTCCTGACAGTCTGACCAAACTGTAAAAGCACCTGTATTGGGAATTGCAGACTTCTACGTTACAGAAGGCGCAATCTATCTTACCTGTTGTCTTATTATCATTATCTACGTTTGAGAGAAGAGAGTGAAGATTGTTATGAAACAGCTACATGATCATTTCTAAAGACCCTGTTTGTAGAGGAATGGAAGCAACCAGATAACCTAGTTTGTTTTGTTTGTTTGTTTTTTTGTTTTTTCTTATGGCAAAAACAATACTCGGCTTTAAAACACGGATAACAACAAAAACAACAAACAAAACGCTACAGACCTCCACGAATGGGTGCTTGTGTTGAATAGAAAGATTGAAGTGGTGTTACAAGATCACTAATGCCGAACTGATGGCGTGAACCAGACAAGTGCCAGTGAACTATGAGGGAACCTGTTAGTAGCATTACAAGACAGCCATTATTCTGGATTCCTAAGGGTAAGAGAGGTAGGGGGGGGGGGGGTGGGGGGGGGGGGGGGGGGGGGGGGGGGGCGGGGGGGGGGGGGGGAGGAACAAAGAAAACATGAAGAAGACATGGAAAAACCTTGAGCTGATGGCACGTGACTGAAGGACTCTCGCGACACGTTCGTTGAAGGGATATACTCTTTAGATAACTGTAGAGTGATGATGATGATGTCCAGACTCGGGTGGAACCCATCAGTCAAGATAGTAGAAAACTTGAAGCTTATGTCAATGTAACGGGCTTCTGAGATTATTGTTAGAACCTCATTGTAAAATATTGATACACAAATATCTACCAAACAGTTATATTTACAGAAAAATAAATCTTCATATTGCAGTATATTTTGTGAAAATAGACATGAAGATATACCAAAAAACATTGAAAAAAAAACTACCACGCAAAAAAGACATGCTTCTGTGTGTTAGGTTTCTTAACCTTTGCAAGATTCTGCCTTGGTTTCGGTTACAGCTTGCAAAAAATGTTGACCTGACATTTGTACAAGCCAACAAGCTGAGATATTCTGCTTGTTTGAACAATAGCTTGCTTGTATAAATTTAAGTTCTGCTTGAGAAATAACAATTAATGACGTGAGCTTTAGATAGAACAGCCAGAAAGTAATACAAACATGAGTACTTGACTAACTAACTATAGCGCGTTTCACTAGCTTTGCCCAACTTCAAAATGCTATATCTCAGCGAATATATAACGCATATAAGTGAAATTTTGTGCGTGAATTTGAAATGGTATAGACCCTATGAATTAAATTTTTCATTAAAATGCGGCCATTGGTTTTAATTTTCGTTTCTTTGCAATATAATATCAAAATCCTCCTTGCCAACACACATCAAACACACACATATTGAAATGTCTACAGTAAATTATACGACCTCAATTGCACATAATTGTTTTATCAAACAATTGGCATGATTTTAGCGTGAAGTTGCGTGAAATTGCACTTCTTGAACATAAAACAGTTTATATCCGGTGTTATGTACACATTGTCAACCAAGGTATGTCTACAAAAAGTATTGTGTGGTTAAGTAGGAAAAATGAGTCTGCGAGTACATTTTATGACATTACAGCAAATCACAAATAGGATTTTCAAGTATTTCTGCAATGAAGCTACTCGAGGAAAACTATATCATTCTATTTCAAACCCACAAAAGAGGACTATTCATGCCTTGGGGATAAGCAAACGATCATTGCACCGCTTGATAGCGACATCTGAAATTTCTAATTCCAGTGTTTTACACACGAAAATAAGGCCAAGAGTGGCGGATAATTTTGACAGAGAATTGATCAACAGAGAAATTTGCAATATGTTTCACAATAATGAGGCAGTGACTTTAAGGAAATTGAAAATTTGGTTAAGAAAGAATAATGACATTGATATTTCCAAATCTACGCTATGGAGGACTATTAGGAGTTTGGGATTCACTTTTAGAAAATATGTTGGTGGTAGAAACCTTATTTGTGAGAAGCCTCATATAGTTGCAATGAGAAGCAAATATTTACGCGAGGTCAGAAAAATGAGAAGAGATTGTTATGATTTTGTGTATTTAGATGAAACTTGGATCAATGCGCACCACAGTAATGAACGAGAATGGCTATCATCTGATGGGACAACTAAGAGACTAGTACCAAGCAGCAAAGGATAGCGCCTAATAATTGCACATGCAGGAAGCATCCATCATGGGCTTCTAAATAATACTGAACTCACATTTGTTTCAAAATCCACAGATAATAGGGATTATCATACAGAGATGAATGGCAAGATATTTCAAGATTGGATTGTGAATCATGTACTTCCTTCATTGGATAGACCGTCGTGTTTTATAATGGACAATGCTTCATATCACAACGTTGTGGCACCAGAAGATAAAGTTCCTAATTCATCAAGTACTAAAGATGTAATAAAGATTTGGCTGACCAAAAACAACATTCCATTCAACGAAATGTCCCTGAAGCCTGAATTACTTGGAATTGTAAAAAAGACACAGCATACAAAGATATTTCACATAGACAAGGCAATCCATGAACATGGTCACAGATGTTTAAGATTGCCTCCTTACCATTCTCACTTAAACCCAATAGAATTAGTCTGGGCTAATATTAAAGAACAGGTAGCAATAGAAAATAGAACGTTCAAATTAAAAGATGTTGAAATACTTACAAAAGCCGCCATCTCCCATATAGCCAGGGATTATTGGAAGAAAAATGAGAACCATGTGTTACAAGAGGAAGAGGAATATTGGACGAATGATGGTTTGTCCTTCATTCAGCCGAGATTGATTATCAATTTCTCAGAGACATCTGATTGTGATTCGGATGAAGTTTAATTTCTTTAAAGATGACCTTACCGTTATTTACAAGCACAGTAGAGGAGCAACGTTCCATTATGATATTTATGAACCGCAAAGTGGTGATACCTATCGAAATAATTAGATCAATGAAGGTTCAGTTTGGTAGCGCACTAAATGTCAATGATAAACAATGTCACGAGTATCTCGCATGCAGATCATTTAAGAAATCATCTTCAACAGGTATTCATATGCAAACGTGATGGCCACATTATTGTAATAGTAGACACGCCTATGCCTAATCAATTCACAGAATCTGTGACTGAAGTGGTAACATTTCTTTTCTCGATACACAATAATTAGTATGCCGACAAAGATCAAAGGATTTCATTCGTTTATGGGAACTAGACAAGATGCACAGATATAAAGTATATATTTGTTGGGTCTAACCCAATATAACATCGTATGCAAAAAAATGGCATTAATACGTTGGACGGTTAATCAGATAATTACATTTGCTTGAGGGCAAAGCTAGTGAAACGTGCTATAGCATTGTGTACACTGATGGGTCTGTACTCGCTGGTGAGAAATGAGAATAGGGCTTCTGTGCGAGAATACAGGGTATTGTCGTCGCTGAACAGATCCATAAGACACCCAGCCAGTAGAAAATGAAGTAGAAATAAACAATGCTGCAAAGCTTAAAAAGCTTTTAAAAAAGCTGTTGGCCCATATAGTGTTTCATCAGGCCACCAACGAACATACTGACACATCTACAGGGATATTAAACAAGTTACTTGGTTAAAGTCTAGACCATAGAACAAATACCTGCAGAATGGAAGTAAGGATGTCTAATCAATTTCCCGAAAGAAAAAAGGGAGATTTATAACAGTGTAAAAATTACAGAGGAATAATATAAATTTCAGTGCCATAAAAAATATCGAACAAGATCACGTGTTGGACATTCCTGCAGCTAATGGCGTACAGTTATCTTATCAGTGTCACATGTGTATTCATCAGCATCTCCATTTTATGGAACACATGATATCTCTGTCTGCTGTGACCTGTGTAGAGTCCGAAGGCTGTCACGTGTTCTCTTCTGTTGCGCTGATGATAGGTATAATTTTTATGGTAGCCTGGATTCTGTCTCCCACTTGCTCCTGTCCCAGCTCTTGATGAGTCTCCTGGTATCTTCATATGTTATACGTGTATCAGTTTGAGGTAGTTTTCCACCCCCTAATGCCAGTCTGTCAGCATCTTTATTCACTGAGATACATCAATGAGATGGAATCCACTGTACAGAAATTCTTCTAAACTGCCGACACAGTTTGCAAAGTATTGCTCTTAGGACATTCAGGTCTTCATATCCTCGACTCCTGAGTACAGTTATTACTGTCTATGTACGAAAAACATTGTTCCCCACAACTTGCCTCACATACTGTTCAAAGATTAAAATAGAACAGCTTAACTTACAGTGCCACAGAGAAGGGCATATAGAATGACCCCACAACTCCAAATATCCACCTCAGGTCCAGCATACAGCCTAGTGGAAAAGTTCAGCAAAGAGCAAAAATTAGATCAGTCTAATTATAACTTCCATTGAAAAGATATTTAGCAGTTTGCTAACACAAATTTCACAACACAATGAAGATGTAAACATTTTCAATGAACAGTCAGTGTCTTTAGTCCTCCCTAGTCACAGAGGCAGTGGTGCACCACTTCACATACCTAGGGTCTACCATCAATGACAAACTCTCACTGGATACAGAAATCGACAGCCGCATTGGCAAAGCTGCAGCTACCTTTGCCCGCCTCACATCGCGTGTTTGGGGAAACTCTAAACTCACAATGAAGACCAAAGCTGCGGTATATAATGCCTGCGTCACCAGCACACTCCTATATGGCAGCGAGACATGGACGACCTATGCTAAGCAAGAAAGAAGGCTCAATACCTTCCATTTGCGGTGTCTACGCCGCATCCTCGGCATCTCGTGGAAAGATAAAGTGACAAATGTCGAGGTGTTGTCACGTGCTGGCCTTCAAAGTATGTATACGCTTCTTAGACAACGCAGACTTCGCTGGCTTGGCCATGTTCGCCGCATGGAAGATGGTCGCATCCCAAAAGATATCTTCTACGGACAATTAGCAGATGGCAAGAGAACAGTTGGGCGACCACAGCTGAGGTTCAAAGATGTGTGCAAGAGAGATATGAGGGCACTGGACATGGATCCAGCAACATGGGAGGATGAAGCTGCCGTCAGGGCGCAATTTATTTGATTTATGTCTGTCACTCCACCCTTCCTCCGTGTATTGTTTTAGTCTCCACCTACTTGTGAATGGGGTTGGTAACCTAATCATTTAAATTAAATTGCCAAGGGATGGGTGTTGCATCAGGTTCAAGATGGCACTAACCTCTAACACGGTTCAGAGCTCATTGGACATCCCTACATTATACTAGTATAAATTAGGCTTAAATGTGCAGCCAAGAAAAGGGGGCTTTGAAAAGACTGGGCGGGGGTGAGTAAAAGCTTATAGCAGTAAAATAACCGCATTGGGTTCTAGAATTTAGGTATTACGTTTACAAATTTAAAAAAAAAACTGTTGCTTTCACAATTACCTCAAGTTGTCTGCAAGGATATTAAATTATTAGTCGTATATAGTCATTTTGGAAATTTTTTCCACAGCAAGCAAAAGAATTTAAAAATAAACATGAGTCATGATTCAGTCATGGGAGTCATGATGGCTTCATTGTGTCAAGGAGGTAACAGGGCTGAAATTCTTGCACGACGGTGGGATTGCTTCTGATGATCCTATTGTTATGCTGTTGATAAAAGTTTCTATTATTATTGTCTCATTTTAACAGTGGAGACTTGAAGTAGACGAGCGATACAGCCACAAAGTATGTATTCATCAGACCAAAATTTGGTTCTTTTATGTTTGCACGTGTGCCATAATATAACTGACAGACCTAGTGTCTAGGTTCAACAGGGCGCGCCTAAAACAAACAAAAAAACAAAGCAGCAAAACTTTAAAAAAAAGACAATTGAGCACTGATGAAAGTGTTTGTGTCCGTACAGATCGCGTAATAGTTTTTAAAGTACCCCTATATTCGCCAGTCGCGCCACATTAGTTTTATTCCTTCTTTTAATGCAGGCTTGACCTATGTACAATTCCTCAGACATTTCTACCGTTGTCTGGGACGATGTGTTGGCAAGTGCGTAAATTCCAGAGCTCCGATTGTGAAAAATAAAAACTCTTTTAAATCAGGCTCCTTCTAATTCAAGATTCCGTTTAAATCTAGCCATTAATGCTCAAATAAATGCGACGGATCGATAATGTTAAATGATTGGGGTGTCTTTATTTTGGAAATTGTCAAGCATGAGGAGGTGGTATTTGAAGATTTGGATGACGAATGTGTGGACAGATGCCAATTTTGTCACTGGTTGCCTCCCCTTAGCTCTGCAGTAGTGGTCCAACAGTGGCCAAAACTCAAAAGTACCTGAAGTGGGTCCTCAAAGGTGTCTACCTTCGCACAAGATTACTCTTGACAGAGTTGTAGATAGTAGGATAATGATGCTTCTACTCAAGGCAGTTTTCACAAGATATTCAGAAAAGCGAGAACACTGCTGCATTGGCTGAGCACGTTAACTCTAGGATCTGCCGACAACTTTTGTGAAGGATATGGTTATCTTATCATTCGTTAGCTCGTTCAAGCACCCAGCTGAGTTAATTCAGCGAATTTCCTCTTATTATTATTTAGTAGCTCTGATTGAGTGTATTTAAGAAATTGTCTGAGACATATGGATACAACACATTCAAAATGATTAAATCAACTTTAAATTTGGATAGATATAAATAACAAATTTAATAATCACTTAGGTTTTAACAGGTATTAGAAATTGAATAATTCTTTAACAAAAATTGATCATCATCATATGATGTTATTGGGGAATTATATAAGGGGAATTTTCACTTGGCATCTTTTATGTGTACACTTAGTTGCTGGGGTTTCTGCTCCCGCTGGTGTTTTGGTTCTTCGCAGATAGGTGACTGGATCACTTGCTTCCATGGTCAAGATTAAGAGTTGCAACACGTTCCAAGTAGAATCATGGAGTAACTGCAAAGCTGGTCCCGCGTCTCTAAGACCCGTCTGATGATGGTGTCTAGTGTCGACTTCAGGCCACTTATACCCCCACTTGTTCCTGAAATAGTACCCTCAACTGATACCACCAACTAGTATGGCAAAAGAAGAGAAACAAATACCCTCTGAGTATTAAATTTCCCTACACATACTCATGTGTCCCCATCTTCCTATTCCACCATCCCATCTATCTTCAGAATTTTTACCATAGCTGAGAATTAATCTTAATCCCAGTGGGAGAAAAACTATCTTTACGTATAAAATGAATAGTTTTATATTTAACTTTAGTTGAAAATGTTAACAACATAGTTTGAATATGTTTACATTTACATCAGTTGAAAAGGCTGTAAACTTTCATTGCATTTAGGGTGAATATGTTTTAAATTTACACTGGTTGAGAAAGTTGAAACTTTCATTTCATTTAGAGTGAATATGTTTTAGATTTACACTACTTGAAAAGGTTACTAATATAACAAATAAATACATCATTTCTTTCATCATTTCCTTCCCGCTCCATTTGGAACTTGGGACTACCTCTGCTTTTGTTTCTTTATAAGAAACTCGCAATAAAGCAGTCACCAGCCCTGGCAGTGGTGGTTCATGAAATCATCATTCTATATGCTGAGGTTGCCAGCCTCAAATGACGCGGACATCCACAAGCAATTTTCACATATTAATATTCACGTATTAGTTCACATGTTAATATTGAAAAAATATAGAATTCAAAATGTATAACTTACGACAATCTTTAGGCTTACGAACTGCTGGCTCAGAGAAATAAAGGCACTTGTATAGGCCTCTTACACTTGGTCTGGGGTGTTGTTACTTGAACAATAAGTTCTCACTTTGACGTGTTTCAGTTCCCTCAGATTCCATGGTAGGAAGGGGGTTGTGCCTTCATTCCGAATGTCTACCAGTCGTTTCAAACATGCATGTTTTGTGGGGTAATTCAATTTATTTTCTCATGGACATTTCTGTGCGTTACTGCAGAGGTCATGTCTCCCAAATATGGAATGAAAACATCCGATCCTCTCTCGGCAATGTTTACAAATAACTTCTTACATCTGCCCGGACTATTACAATATTTCCGCTCCGGTGTGTCCGGCTGATAAGGGCGTGTCTGTAATTTGTCCACAGACGGGTAATTTATCTCCCGGCACGCCTTAGGTAAACCCAACGCTCGGTCGCTGACCGGCCCATCTGGGTTCATGACGAATTATCACTGAGAGGAGTGTAAGATGATTTGAAAGTACAAAATAGCTGCTTGTAGTAAAGAAAGAAAAGGGCGACCACAGAAATTGTAGTACACAAAAAATGTAACTAAATACTGCCGGAGAGGAAAAGAGATCGACCCAATTTTTATATGACACAACAGTATACTGGTAGCAATGGCTATATTACCAACAGGGAGGACAAGACATAGTGATTCTTACAATCTACCATCTACGGAGCAAACAACACACTAAAACAACAAAGTAGACACACACAAATAAGCACATCAGAAAAACAAAGGGTAAAGTTGTCCCAACCGAGCTCAAGAACTTGAAATGTTTACGACTTCATTTTTTCTAAATTTCAGATTTATGAGTTGACGTGACTAGTTCTCTTCCTTGCTGCCTTTGCCATCCTTAACTTAGAGCAGAGTCAAGTGAAAAGAAAGGAGCTTTTTGGAACAGTAAAATCTTTTAAAACAATGATCTGTAAATAAATAAATAAATTATTATTTTAAATATGTTAATTAGTTGAAAATAAATAATAAAATAAATAATTCTTAAAAAAACTTGTGAAACGCTATGGTTATAAACAATACAATAAAATAATAAAAACGAGACTTTGTAAGTGGATTAATAATGAGCACATGAAAGGTGCAAATCAAAGGGACTATTGTCACATGAGAAAAATTAGGGATTTGTTATCGCAGGTGTGAATAAATCAAATGTGATGAACTACTGCTGTTACCTTGAAAGGTAATTGACATCCTAAAATGTTTACTTCATATTTCCCATCCCCATGAATACTAGTTTTCTTAATGAAAGTTTGTAACCTGTGAAACAATTCCATCAGCTTTTCTGGAAAATACGGAAACTTCACGCATTGCACTTAAAGCTAAACATCCATTAAAACACACACACACACACACCCACACACACACTTTTCATTCTTTTCATCTGCATTGGTCAGCGTGTTTGAAATATTCATACTAGCTGTTAAGGGAAAATTTCGGGATTTTTTTCACATTCTTGGTACATAGATTTCCTCGCAAAATGCATCAGCGGTTGATATGAATGTGTATCTCTATCTAAGATTTATTCATAACACTAGAGAATGAATACAGATCTTGAAAATGTGTAGTCAAACATATATGAACGATACAATATACGTTGATGTAGGCACGAAATGATCACAACTAATATTGTTAGGAAGTTGAAAGAAATTTTAAAGGGGCATATGTCCCATTTCGCCCAACTAATTATCGATACGTCGACCTATTTAGTACACCAAATCGATATGCACTTGAAATAACAATTTACAGACGGAGTAATAAATTGCTAATTTGCAGTTGTGTGTGTGTGTGTGTGTTTTTTTATTTTGTAACATTCGTTGTTGTTGTTCCTGTTTCAATTATAACTACAGGGCCTCAATCTTTTTCGCACATTATTATTTTTGGAAAAGGTAGAAATAGGGTTAGGGTAAAGGTTAGCGTTGCCGAGTAAATTTGCTTCTGGAATCTAAGCCTATCCAAACGCACAATCCGTAACCGTAACCGTGTTTCGGCATTATGTGTTCTGTTATTTTTTTGCAACTAATAAATGGCTACAAATATTGAAACCCTAACGCGTCAGCATTTTAATTTTTTCCCCGTCAATTTTGTCGTGTTATTTGCTCATTTTTGTTTCAAGATATCGTATTGAAGATGTATCTTTGCAGACGATAAAAGTTTAGAAAATATGTAACTACATACCAACTATTATTAGTGATATCTCGCTTTCAAGACCACCGTCTTTATGTAGTCTAAAACATACGCACAAAGAAGTTATAATATCGGCTGTACAGGCCCGATCAGAGAATAAGCCGCACGTTTCTGATCATTTATAGTCAAGTCAATGTTTATTTTCATTCATACATTTCCCTTCTTGCTCCCAAAGCAACTGGTCCCCTTGTAGCACGTTCCCACCAAAGTGTTCCTGCGTTCTGCAACAATGGTTGTCATAGCAATTTGTTTGACATAATGAGGTAGCCAGCCCTATGCTCAACCTTATATTTATCACGTCTTGCAACATACCAGCGCATACAGTAGACATATTCTTTCTTTGTCTTCTTTCAGACTCTGGAACTAGACAAGATCAATGTTCGAACATTTAGGTTCAATTTGGGTATTTCTACCCTCACAGCTGTAGTGGTATTGATGGTTTTGTATGATGATGATGGTACTACATGTAAATTGTATGAGGCCAGCTGTGAAGGCTCCTGAGATAAAATGTAATTGAGAATTGTCAGAAGGCCTTTCTTGCTACCACTACGACCTCACACTTAATTTTTTTTTTTTTTATGAATGTAGCTGCGTAAAGTGTCTAGGGTTATGATGTGTACTGTGGTGTGATAGTTATAAATATACCCATAGATATTTAACAAGACTAATAAGATTAACAAGTGTTACAATACACTGAACTAACTCACGTGTGTAAAGTTTTTGATATAATTATATTACATTTATTTGTTCTGGATCAAGTTTTATTTTGACCAGAACTTGTTTTAAAAGAAGGATTTAAAATTTATGAAAATTATGCATGGAATGTTACATAATAAATGCAAAAGTGTACATATTCAAGTACTAGAATAGTTAGTTTTATTAAAATGTTCTGGTAGTCAGCTACTAGGGAGGATATTTATTGTCTGTGCTGTTGGGGTGGTCTCATCACACCTGTCTATATTGACTACACAGTGTCCAGAAAATGGTGGGAATTTTTATGGGGTATCTGCAACTAAATGGGGTTGGTGAATATCCAGCAGACCAGAGGCTCACTCATCTGGTATTTGTAGCTCTGGTGCTGAAATCAGGTGGTCCCACCTCTCCGTGCTGGCGGGCAATAATGGTGGTCTCTGTCACAAGGACTGCACAGATACACTTGTGTAAATCACCACCCGAATAGATACTTCTTCGTGGACGACAGAAACTCGCAGCTCTGCAATCAAAGTATGGGCCATGTGTCAAAATCTATTCTCTACCCACGTCTGGACACCACACTGACACAACAACCACATTATACAGACAGGTCAGATCTCTCTGACCAAACAGCACAGTTACCATGGTGGGTTTACATCCGATAGATCCTCCCAGACTATAGATTCTGAAAATTAATTATTAGTTTTCTACCCTAAAAGAGGATAGGTAATATGTTTCCTTATTCTCAACTCTTGATCTGTCTTGCATAATCCTTGCTGGTGTTTAGGTACATTGTTAGTCCCTAGACCCTGACTTGGGCGGGGGGTCTAGAGCAAAATCCCTACTTGTTTGTAAGGCTAGATTATGATATGGCAGTATCAAATCACTCGAACATGAAACAATATTCAAAATATATAAAGAAATAATTTCAATCTTACCAGATTATGAATAATTAACACAGAAGTGCTAGCAAAACTCAGCTGAGCTGCTGGCTATAGGATGGCGTCCCTAAATTTAACTCACTGTCTTTCATATGGGAAAACACCACACTTTAAAATCTGTGTCTAACACTGAACAATTATTGAAGAATGACCCCAAATGCGCTCTAAGCGCTAATAATATGATTGTCTGTGGCCAATCACTGCCGAGGTTTATTTTTAATTTCAAATTTCCTCACTAAAGTCATTTCAGTCAAGCTTCAGTCACGTATGGATGGTTATCTGTTAGTCTGTCCGTCTCTACTTGTGTTTCTACAAAATTGTGCTCGATTTTTGACCCAACCGTTCTCTCCCCTTCAAATTTTTGTTGTAAAAAGTTATATTTAGACACAGCTACCACCAATGTCCCTTCACTTCTATGCCAAGTAAATTTGAACATCTGTGTCCAAGGTCGTGTTTTTGTGTGCAAATAACGATATGTTAGATTCAATGCAGTCTGTGGCTGATGTAAACTACACTGTCTTTTGTCATTATTTTCAATATTATCTATCCGTCTGTAAAATTAAGACCATATTCGTTCACTGCTCAGAATAGGCCATCTGGCCAGCTAATTTTTATATTCCTAACATTAATATTAAGAAAAATTTACTTTTTAATTTTTTTGTAATTTTTTTTTCAGACATCTGCGTTCTTCCGCTCAAATTCAAATCAAGCGCTTGGTATCGCAAAACGTCCAATTCCGTACCTCGTGTCAATTTGGGGGACTTGAATTTTTTTTTTTTTACTTTCATCCATTTCCCCCCCCCCCGATTGCGTCTCTTTAGCCTTTCCAGTCATATTTTTTTCCTTTTTGATACTCCGTTCCCCTCCGGTCTAGCAAGTCAATTTTATGGAGGGTGATGACCCGCGGTCTAGGCGATCATGTACATCAGCAGCCTACGCATTATGTTTTTATCCTTAAATGTTATCCTTGGAGGAATTTTACCGTTGTATCTCTGTCAATTTCACTACACATCTCCCCACCTGAAAACATGCCTATGGCAAGTTCCAAAACCAGCGATACACATAGGTAAAATTACTCCTCACGTCTGCCATTACTCTAATTTTGATCACAGGGGTGCCGACTGAGGAAATCTGCACCGACATTCAATTTGCCTGGGATATATTGGATACTAAACTGATAAGGTTGAAGCAATAAAGACCACCTCAGCAATCTTGCGTTTTCATGCTTAGCCTGAGACAAGAACACGAGAGGCTGATGATCCGTCTCCACCACAAATGTCCTACCATACAGATAGATTTGAAACTTCTTTATTGCCCAGATTAATGCTAAACATTCTTTTTCGCTTGTGGAGTATCCTTGTTCCGCCTTATTCAATTTGCGGCTTGCATAAGCGACTGGTTTCAGTTCCCCATCAGGTGAAGATGATCTTTGCAACAAAGCCCCTCCAAGTCCTACATTACTTGCATCGGTTCTTAAGACAAAGTCCTGTGTCAAATCAGGCAGTTTGAGAATAGGCTTGCTAGTGAGTTTTTCCTTTAACTCTTGGAACGCTAATTCACATTGTGCAGTCCAAATAATTTTATCTGGAAGTCCCTTGCGAGTCAGATCAGTCAGAGGAGCACAAATGGCGTTAAAATTTTTGATGTATTTCTGATAAAATCCGCATAACGACACGAATGATCGCACGTCCTTTTTGGTTTGCGGCCTAGGTGCTCTCTGCAGTTTTTCCAAGTTCTTAGGATCAGGGGTCATATTACCCTGATATACAGTGTGCCCCAAGAATTCCAACTCTTTGCATCCAATACAACATTTTGTTGGCCTAGCAGTTAAGTTCGCCTCCCGAAGTCTATCAAACAACATCTCCAGAGCTTCAATGTGTTCTTCAAATGTCTCTGTGGCGACGAGAATATCATCCATGAAATTGTGATACATGGGTTATTCAGGGGGTCCAACAATTTTCGCATCATCCTTGAAAACACACTCGGAGCATTTTTCAGTCCGAATGGTAGCATATTGAATTCATAATGTCCATCCGAAGTGCTAAAAGCCAAATAAGGTCTCACTTCAGGCTTCACTGGGATCTGGTAATAGCCTTTACTAAGATCCACCTTTGAAAAGTATTTTGCCTTGTTCAGTCTGGCAAATAGCTGTTTTGTGTCTGGTAATGGATCCACTTGTCCTTCTGTGACAGCATTCAGTTTCCTGTAATCTATGCACAGTCTGTGTTCCCCAGACGGTTTCCTCAACAAAACGACACTAGAACTAAAAAGATGATTCACTGTGCGAAATAATCCCCTCCTTCAATAAATAATCTATTTCTTCCTTTAATGCCTTCTCCTTCGCGAACGGAATAGAATAGGCTCTCATACAGATTGGGTTTGAGTCTACCAGTTTCATGTCATACTGTAGCAAATTTGTATGGCCTGGTTTATCTGTTAATACATCTGTATGTTCTTCCAGAACTTGTTGAACTCTCTCCCTCTGGTTTTTAGTCAGGTGCTTACTGACTTTTACCTGTGCTGCTGTTTCACAAGGATGTAATGGGTATTCATGTGAGGTGAGTGGTTCTTTTTGCATCTGGGTTGCAATAGCCAAGGTCAATAAGGGGGTGCTTTCCTGGAGTGGTCTGTCCAGATACTTCTTTAACAGGTTTACATGATAAACTTTTTCCTTCCCCTTTTTGTCAATTTTATAGTTTGTTCTAGACACCTTCTCTAGAACCGTATATGGACCTTGCCAACCAATTTGTAATTTATTCTGGCTTCCCGGTAGTAGAAGCAGCACCTTCTCTCCGACTGCCAGTTCCCTGTCCTTTGCCTTCCTATTAAAATATGCTGCATGTTTCTTCCTGGCTTGCTTCAAATTATCATTTGCCAGTTTCCATCCAGCTTTCAAACGAGTGGTCAGTTCGTTCACATATTGATAAGATGAGGTAACAGTCTCTTCCGCCTTCTCATCTGTCCAGGTCCTTAATAGGGCCTCTAATGGACCTTTTATTGGCCTCCCAAATAGCAGAGTTGCGGGAGCCATCCCGGTTGAACTATGTGGTACCTCCCGGTACGCAAACAATGCGGCGGGCAGGAATTGATCCCACAGATCCGGTTTTTCGTGTGCCAGCTTTCTCAGGATAGAAATGAGAGTCCCATTGAACCTCTCTACCTGGCCGTTCCCTTGTGGATGGTACGGACTACAATGAAAGTGCCTGGCTTGAAATAGCTTAAAAACTTCTTCCGTTTGTTTCCCCTTGAACTGAGAACCATTATCCGTCAAGATTTGATGCGGGAATCCTAATCGGGTAAATATTGTAAGTAGTGCCTCTGCTACATGTGTTGAATCAATTGATGGCAGGGCTACCGCCTCTCCCCACATAGAACAAGTGTCCACCAGAGTAAGGATGTAACTGTTCCTCCTCTTGGTCCGAGTGAGAGGTCCTACAATATCCACTGCAACCCTCTCAAAAGGTGTTCCCACTATGGGCATTTCCCCTAGAGTTGCAGGGGCAGTCCAGTGCTTTGGAGCTACCCTTTGACATTCTGGGCAGGATTTGACATATCTTTTTATATCCTCCGTTATCCCTGGCCAGAAGTAATGACAAGCTATACGCTGTCCTGTGGCGCTGATCCCCATGTGACCACTGAAGGGGATTGCATGTCCGAGTTCCATCACTTTCTCTCTATATGCAATGGGAAGAACCAGCTGGTTGTGACCATTTGTTCCAGTTCCGGCCTTCCTGTATAAGAGTTTGTTCTTCATGAAATATTCCCCCTTGCTCGGAGGTGTGTGGCATTTGGGTAATTTTTTTAAAAACAGGGCTTGAGTGTCCTATCCTCAGCCTGCGCCTTCCTCATCTCCTCTGGATGAGCGTTTTATAGGTTCACCTTCTTCCTCCTTCTTCTGTGACCTGGTCTGCACTGTCGCCATGATCACAGGTTTCTCGGGATTCCCCAAGAAGACGTATCTACACCCCAATATCAGAGGGTAGATTGGTTCATCTATCACTGCTGCTCTGATTTCTCCTTCCACATAGCGAGTTTTCACCGTTATCCTTGCGATGGGAAGTGTCATGAGTGGTATGTCCTTAGTCGCCCCTTGTATTTCCACTGTTTCTGTGGTATACTGACTTGGGTCCACTAGGCTAGACTTCACAACTGAATCATAATCCAAACCTGTATCATAAAGGCACCTTATGGTGACCCCATTACAAATAACATCCTCACAAACTGGGGGGTGATAAGGTTCCTGTTGTCCCTTAGGATTAACCTTTAATCTTTGCGTCCCCGACTTCATTGCAGCAATGTTTGAAGGTTTCCTTCTACAAAATTCGGTGTGATGGTTATCCTTCTTGCACCATTTACACCATCTTTTTCCTTGGTTTCAACGGTTTTCTTTCATTGAACTTTTGGTCATTGAACTGTGAGTTTCTGTCGCGATAGTCATTTCTTGGCCGCTCAAAGTTTGTCCTACCTTTATTTCCCTGCTCTCTATTATCAAATTTATTAAATTGCTGTGGAGCTTTAAAATTGTCGATGTGCTTCTTTTTAGCACCACTTACCTCTGCCTGGGCTGCCTGATACCTCTCAGCAACATTTAAAATTTCCCCCAACTTCTCTGCACCCTGTTCCATGAGAAATTTTCTCATGTCTGGAGCCATGGACTCTCTCAATTGCTCAATCATGATCATTTCTTTAAGATCTTGGGTCTTCCCCAGAGCCGTCCATTTCTCCAAATAGGTTTCTAGTCTGGCAGAGAATTGGTGGTATGCCTCCCCAGACAACAGTTTGGCATTTCTAAATTTCTTACGATAAAATTCACCATTCTTCTCGTACCTTAATAACAAAGCCTGCTTTAACATGTCATAAATTGTCTTGGTCTTCCCTGTTCATTTTGGCAAATACTTCATAAGAAGCACCCCTCAATCCCTGTGATAGCTTTAAACTCCACCTCTCTCTCTCTAACCCATATGTAGTAGCTAATAACTCAAAACGTCCCAGGTACCCCTCTATGTCATCGTCTTTCTCAACAAAATGGTCTAAATGAAACCCCATAGCTGAGTTTGAGGCTCCCATACTGGGCGTAGCATCTGAGGCAAAAGGGCTGGCACCATTTTCAGGGGCCGGGCCTTGTAATTCCAGCTCCCTTAGTCGTAATTCGTGCTCCCTCTGCAACCTTCTATCTTCAGCCTCCCTTTCGGCAGTCAACCTTTTTTCCTCTGCCTCCCTTTCGGCCTTTTTATCTTCTGCCTCCCTTTCGGCCTTTTTATCTTCTGCCTCCCTTTCGGCCTTTTTATCTTCTGCCTCCCTTTGCTGTCGTTTTTCTTCTGCCTCCCTTTGCTGTCGTTTTTCTTCTGCCTCAATCTGCAGCCTCTTAATTTCTCTATCAGCCTCAATTTGTAACCTCTTCTCTTCATCTACCTTTCTATCTTCCCTTTCAATATATTTATCACATTCAGTCGTTACGTATTGAATTAAAATTTGACCATCCATCCCCATCTCCTTCGCAGTGAGCACAGCAGCTGATCTAAACTTTGCTAGCTCAGCCATACTTTTTAGACAATATAATAATATATAAGCTAAATCTCTAACCAGTAAATACACTAAGTACTTCTAATTACTATAGTCTAACTAATTCTAACTAACCAGTTAACTAATTAATTATTACTGGCTGTGAAGATTCACCAACTTTTATCTGCAGGGACACTTTTAATTTTAAAGGAAATTTTACAATTTATTTCCCTACTTTTATTTCTCCCACCAGGAGATCTTAATATTACTATTGGGCTAATTATCCCGGACGAGCCCCCAATATATGTAGTGGTATTGATGGTTTTGTATGATGATGATGGTACTACATGTAAATTGTATGAGGCCAGCTGTGAAGGCTCCTGAGATAAAATGTAATTGAGAATTGTCAGAAGGCCTTTCTTGCTACCACTACGACCTCACACTTAATTTTTTTTTTTTTATGAATGTAGCTGCGTAAAGTGTCTAGGGTTATGATGTGTACTGTGGTGTGATAGTTATAAATATACCCATAGATATTTAACAAGACTAATAAGATTAACATGTGTTACAATACACTGAACTAACTCACGTGTGTAAAGTTTTTGATATAATTATATTACATTTATTTGTTCTGGATCAAGTTTTATTTTGACCAGAACTTGTTTTAAAAGAAGGATTTAAAATTTATGAAAATTATGCATGGAATGTTACATAATAAATGCAAAAGTGTACATATTCAAGTACTAGAATAGTTAGTTTTATTAAAATGTTCTGGTAGTCAGCTACTAGGGAGGATATTTATTGTCTGTGCTGTTGGGGTGGTCTCATCACACCTGTCTATATTGACTACACAGTGTCCAGAAAATGGTGGGAATTTTTATGGGGTATCTGCAACTAAATGGGGTTGGTGAATATCCAGCAGACCAGAGGCTCACTCATCTGGTATTTGTAGCTCTGGTGCTGAAATCAGGTGGTCCCACCTCTCCGTGCTGGCGGGCAATAATGGTGGTCTCTGTCACAAGGACTGCACAGATACACTTGTGTAAATCACCACCCGAATAGATACTTCTTCGTGGACGACAGAAACTCGCAGCTCTGCAATCAAAGTATGGGCCATGTGTCAAAATCTATTCTCTACCCACGTCTGGACACCACACTGACACAACAACCACATTATACAGACAGGTCAGATCTCTCTGACCAAACAGCACAGTTACCATGGTGGGTTTACATCCGATAGATCCTCCCAGACTATAGATTCTGAAAAATAATTATTAGTTTTTCTACCCTAAAAGAGGATAGGTAATATGTTTCCTTATTCTCAACTCTTGATCTGTCTTGCATAATCCTTGCTGGTGTTTAGGTACATTGTTAGTCCCTAGACCCTGACTTGGGCGGGGGGTCTAGAGCAAAATCCCTACTTGTTTGTAAGGCTAGATTATGATATGGCAGTATCAAATCACTCGAACATGAAACAATATTCAAAATATATAAAGAAATAATTTCAATCTTACCAGATTATGAATAATTAACACAGAAGTGCTAGCAAAACTCAGCTGAGCTGCTGGCTATAGGATGGCGTCCCTAAATTTAACTCACTGTCTTTCATATGGGAAAACACCACACTTTAAAATCTGTGTCTAACACTGAACAATTATTGAAGAATGACCCCAAATGCGCTCTAAGCGCTAATAATATGATTGTCTGTGGCCAATCACTGCCGAGGTTTATTTTTAATTTCAAATTTCCTCACTAAAGTCATTTCAGTCAAGCTTCAGTCACGTATGGATGGTTATCTGTTAGTCTGTCCGTCTCTACTTGTGTTTCTACAAAATTGTGTTCGATTTTTGACCCAACCGTTCTCTTCCCTTCAAATTTTTGTTGTAAAAAGTTATATTTAGACACAGCTACCACCAATGTCCCTTCACTTCTATGCCAAGTAAATTTGAACATCTGTGTCCAAGGTCGTGTTTTTGTGTGCAAATAACGATATGTTAGATTCAATGCAGTCTGTGGCTGATGTAAACTACACTGTCTTTTGTCATTATTTTCAATATTATCTATCCGTCTGTAAAATTAAGACCATATTCGTTCACTGCTCAGAATAGGCCATCTGGCCAGCTAATTTTTATATTCCTAACATTAATATTAAGAAAAATTTACTTTTTAATTTTTGTAATTTTTTTTTCAGACATCTGCGTTCTTCCGCTCAAATTCAAATCAAGCGCTTGGTATCGCAAAACGTCCAATTCCGTACCTCGTGTCAATTTGGGGGACTTGAATTTTTTTACTTTCATCCATTTTCCCCACCCCCTCCCCCCCCCCCCCCCCCCCCCCCCCCAATTGCGTCTCTTTAGCCTTTCCAGTCATATTTTTTTCCCTTTTGATACTCCGTTCCCCTCCGGTCTAGCAAGTCAATTTTATGGAGGGTGATGACCCGCGGTCTAGGCGATCATGTACATCAGCAGCCTACGCATTATGTTTTTATCCTTAAATGTTATCCTTGGAGGAATTTTACCGTTGTATCTCTGTCAATTTCACTACAACAGCTTCACTACTGTTATCCAATTATTTACAGACCACCACCTTAAAATCTCTCTACATAAAATATGGTACAACAAAGCTACAACTTTAAGTTCAGGGGCCCTCCATAATGGTCTAAACCTGGACCTGCAATTACTAAGGTCAACCTTGCCTGGAGTAATCCTATTCTTTCCGTGTCTCCACATTGACCTTGGGGAACTAGACAAGATCAATGTTCGCACATTTAGGTTCAATTTTGGTATTTCTACCCTCACAAGTTTACCACTGTTATTCCATTATTTACAGACCACCACCTTGAAATCGAAACCTTCGGGTATGTGAGGCTCTGTCCATTTTGGCTGGAATGACGTCTCGATGGTTCGGTGGTTTTATAGCGAATATGAGTACACATGAGGGCAAGTCCGGGCACAATAGGCTAATCACCTGTTTGCCAAGTCACTTCGATTACATGTCCTGCCCATGGGCCTTGTGCACTTGGGTCCCCTCTACACCTCGTTTTACGGGGTAGAAGAGGTTCCGATTATGAGATGAGTTATTGTTCTTTGGTGTCGCCACGAGATAATGGTCATTGAACGATAATTTCTGACCGCTTACAGTCCTCATGAGAAAAACAGTAGTGATTCTAGCTAACAATAAGTGTTTTTATTAAATACTAACTTAGTCTAGACAATGTCTTAATGTCACTTCCCTTAAAAGATGAATAAACAAGTATGAGTGTTAAGTGGCCTGTCAATTTCGTATGAAAACACCACGGGATTTACAGATCTAGAATAAAAAATCTTTTCAGTCCGAATCGATCGAGGGCTCGATCTGATTCTAGAACACTTGCTTTTGGAACTTAGTATTAAATCTCTGAACGTGAAAATTCTGTCAAAATCGTAGCGAAAATCACGCGTCACGATTTTTTCTCCGGTATTCTCAAGTTGTTACTTTTAACTCGCATTTCTGGGACAAATCCTTTATTTGAAAATGTCATTTATTTGTTAAAATTAAATAGGGTATTGACATAGAACACGGATAATGGATTACAAGGGTAGTTTTCTTATAAAATTCGTCCTCTTTCTAGTTGAGATAGGATACATTTGTGTACGTTCAGTTAATGTAATGTTAAAGACGGGTTTTCTGTTAATGTCTTGTGTCTACATTAGTATTTAAGTTTTGGATGCCCAGAGAGGCTGAAAATAATTATTAGCAAGATTTATTTATTTATTGAGTATCGTACTTCCGGCGGTGCCCATGTTATTCCAGCCCCGATGGTTTCATGTAGATATTTGGAACCAGCTTTCATCGTCATCATTTCGCTTTTTTGCTTTTTATGAAGCGTGAAGCCACCACAGCAACGGACCGTTTTGTACGAAGCCTGTACTACAAGTATGTATTCACAAGTTCTTATAGCAGTGGTTTCAGTAGCAATTTTTGTTTCACTTGATGATGTTGCCAACCTCATTCACAACCTGATTCACAAACTGATTCACAACCTCATTCCCAACCTCATTTACAACCTCATATTAGTCGTCCTCTAGAACTTTTGTTCTTGGAACTTAGTATTAAATCTCAGAACATGACAATTCTGTCAAAATCCGAACAAAAATCACGTATCGCGATTTCTTCTCCGGTATTCTCAAGTTGTTACTTAACTCGCATTGCTGGGACAAATCCTTTATTTCAAAATGTCATTTATTTGTTAAATTAAATGGAGTATTGACATAGAACACGGATAATGGATTACAAGGGTTGTTTTCTTATAAAATTCTTCCTCTTTCTAGTTGAGATAAGATACATTTGTGTACGTTCAGTTAATGTAATGTTAAAGACGGGTTTTCTGTTAATGTCTTGTGTCTACATTCGTATTTAACTTGTGGATGCCGAGAGAAGCTCAGAATAATTAATAGCAAGATTTATTTATTTATTGACTGTCCTTCTTCCGGCGTTGATGATCATGTTTTTCCAGTCCCTACGTTTTTTGTATACGGATCTGGAACCAGCTGCCAGCTTGATCATTTTGGGTGTTGCTTCATACAGAGCATGGAGTCACCATTGTAGCTGGTCTCCACGCAGGAAGCCTGAACCAAGCATTTACATGCTCTGACGAAAAAAGGTATCTTCAAACCTGAGGATACCGACTTCTAAATGCTGGTAGGAGAGGGCGAGTCTGAAATCTAACTAGGTTAAAAATTATTTTTTGTCCCTCCCTCATCTAAAACAGCTTGTGGTTATGCTACTTGGCACATTATCCAGTCTTTGGGTGGGGGTAGACCCATTTTCTCGTAACAGAAAATACAAAAATACTCTTTTTGTTTACTTTTTAATTTTGCATTCCTTTTAAGAATTCCGTTGTTTCCTGTGTCCTTCTATTTGTCTTTGCCTGGTGGTAGTTTTAGCTTACGGGGTGTCGGAGTGGCTAAGAGGTATGACGTCCGCCACGAATTCTAGAGGTACCGATTTCGAGTTCCAGTTGAGGGAATATAATTTATGGAAATATTTTTCAGAACCTGTGGTCCTAATGATATAATACTCCCCCGTGGTCGCCTGGGTAGTGAGTTCGGATGCCTAACCTTCTCGGATAAAGGCGAAAAAGTATAAGGTCCCGTGTACAAGTTGAGCACGTTAAAAATCCCACGGCAGTTGGAAATCGTAAAGAGTAGGCCTATCAGGCCGCTGCCCTGGCAAAATTTCAAAATTAGAAACCTACCCACCACAAAAATATTTATAGAATGTGGGATTCATATATATATATATATATATATATATATATATATATATATATATATATATATATATATATATATATATATATATATATATATATGTATATATATATATATATATATATATATATATATATATATACCAAGTGGTTGTCCTGGAAACAGGCTGCATCACTGCAGTGATGCAATTATGGCTGAGTGAGTAGGGATCGAAGAGGGAAGGCTAACCCGGTCCCAAAAAATGCAGTGCGGAAGTCGGATGTGTCGGCCGAAAGGCGCAAATATCGCAGCTTCGCTGTAAACGGGCAAAACGCAACCAACGTCCTTTTCAGGACGAACGAGGAAGAAGAAAGTATATATATATATATATATATATATATATATATATTAGGATTCTAGCCGGTGCTAAGGAGTTCGTGCACTGTGCTGAGATCCTCCTTGTGCGATCTAAGGGAGGAGATCGGAGCACTGATGGAGTTATCCGTGTGCAATGAAGATAGCCATTAAACCAAAACAAACAAGTTGTAGCTTCCTTCTGTGAAGGCCATCTGTGATCATTTCACGTAAGAGTAAGCGAATTTCCAGCCATTCACTGTTGGATGTCCTAGTGTGGTCAAGTTTTAGAATCTGTAGACAACTCAGAAATGTGGCATGTTGTGTTTGGTCTGTCCTAAAGGTGCTCCGTTTCCGGGGTTGGGTACGTGATGGGTTTAGAACTGAAGTCTTTGTTTTAATAACATGTGATGGCATTTCTTTCTCAATAATTTTTGAAGGTGTAAGATCACTGCAGGTATTTTCCGAAGTTTAGTTAACTGAGGTGGCGCGATGAACAACTTAAATCCAACAACGCTAAACCTTTTTTCAGACAACGATTGGTAACGTTATTTCTTTGAACACATTACAAACTAAAGACTTGAATTTTCCTGGCTCCAGTACATGCACTAACGTGACAGCCTTATAGTATGGCCCACAATTTCGATTTCCCGTTCTTCTGTAAAGCCAGTCTTAACCATTTCGGCTGTTTGTGTGCCTGTTTCCATATTATTTTCCCGCATGCAGAATGTAGCGTGGACCTGGGTACGTTAAAATGCTCTAACGCATCACCACCACGTATCGATGCACCATTTCTCAAAGCTTCTGTAATCTACTCAACAGATTCTGTGGTGTAGGGAAATCTGATCGTTGTCTGACGCAAAGTTCTTGTTCCACATTTCTGAAAAGAATAATATGTGCTAATTATTATCAAGAGTAACACAGTAATATTATACCAATATGGGAAAAATGCAGTGAAGAATGCAAATTTTTTTTTTAAAGTAACTTTGTTGCAGTGACGTCACTAGGGTTGGTGTCACACATGCGGTAACTCATGGTGTCACCCCCCATGGACCTCCTCCCGTACCAGACCACACAGAATCCTTAGTAATGTTTTTTTGTTCTAATGTTACTCGTAAATCGTAATTCCCGTATATCACTGAATGTAATGGCAATAGTAGTGACATAAAGAACTAGCAAAATTAAAATTACACCTTTAAATTACAATATCTTACACACAGCCTAAATGTATTTACATTTACATAGTTTCATGTGGTTAAAGTGAAAATCCGGTAAGAAAACAATATAATTCGAAGTAAAAACGTAGGTGTTTTGATACAGTACATGTAAGCTGGGCTTACGAAAAATGTTTTTGTGGTTATAACTAACTACAGGGATATTTTTATTAAAAAATAATAAATTTCTGCTGAAACACTGCACACAAATTTTATAGACAATCATTTTGGTGTCACCCCCTCTTGGTGTCATAAAATTTCGTCTGGTTTCGGAAACGAAAATTGCGTGGAATGAACGATCGCGTTTCTGTAACTTCCTGTCTGATTTGAGGTGTGTATTTAGCCAACACACTGTTTTTTCACTGTTTTATTTATACGGAACATGTCGTATCCCAACCTGTCCCAATTTCCCAGCATGCCATCTTTTCCCTATTATAGTAAAAAAAAAAAAAAAAATATTTTTACAATTCTATAACAGATGGGAGCCGCGGTGGCGCAATGGTTAGTGCACTGGCTTCCTAGCTCGGTGGTCCATGGTTCGATCCCCAGTTGAGTTGGGATTTTTAGACCGCAAACGGCTCTGGAGTCTACCTAGCCTCAAAAATTTGGTACCAGAGCAACTCTGTGAAGGTTAAGGCAGCCGGCGTGATGCTGGCCACATCACCCCTTGTGTCGATGGTCAAGAAAATATGGGTCTAACACCATATTCCCAATATGCCTCTATGGGCGTGTAACGGGATCCTTTTTTTTATTCTTTAACTATAACAGATGCAGTCATATTCATTATCACTGTACGTGTTTACTTTTATTGTGCAGCCACTTGTGTTTGTTTGTTTGTCGTGTGTCTGTTTACTTATTTTTGTGTACTGTCTTATTCTTAAAACCAGATGCTGGTCTATTTATTAATAGTTTTTGTCAGCCCATGTTGCTGTCTGTATTATGTACGAATATTTGTCTGCTGCTGCCTGTTTACTGCACTATCGCTGTGCTCACATCTCTCTTTCTACCTGCTACTGCGCCTATATGCTTCTTAGTTCGATACTAGCCTTACAGGTGTTAGCTGATCTTCTATTTTACGAATGAGTTTTGTTTATCTTTCTACCTGTCTGCGCCAGGTAGTTCCCGCAGGTCTCAGCAGTGTGGGTGCCTGTAGCACTGTGTTTTATATGGAGAGGTCGTTAGTCTCGTGCACAACCTTACCTTAGTTACCTACTACATGTCTGGTGGGAACAGTATTTGTATTATTTCTTAGTCTCATGAGAGACCCGCGAGAATCACACGAGATGTCTCACCATCTGTCAATCATTACCCTTTAGCTACCTAAGCAGCTTAGGGCTTTAACAAATACAGGCCACGTGCCATCAGCTTAATTTCTTTCCACGTCTTTCTCGTGGTTTCTATTTCTCTTTCCCATGTAATTGTTGTCTACATCTGACACTTTTACCCTGGGGACCCAGAACAAAAACTGTCTTGTAATGCTATCAACAAGTTTCCGCAGTGTGTGTCCTATCCGTCGCGAACGTCTCCTTCTCATCTCTTGTTCCACTGGCTCTTGTCTGGTTCTTGTCACGCTGATGCATATGTCGTTTCGTTGCGTCTTCTTCTGTCTCTGTATTAACATCTTTAACTTTCCTCAGGATTCTCATCAGGCGTATTGTCATGCTCACTTTCTTTGTTTTCATTAATGACTTCTCTGTCTCCGTGGAACACTGGCCAAGGTTCCATGTCTTGTGCCATCCCTTTAACTTGTTTCCATGTCTTCTTAATCCTTTTCATCCACGTCCTGTCTCCCTGTGTTTTTTGGTCCTCCCTTAATCTTTTACCATAGAGATTCCAGAATAAGGACTGCCTTGTAATGCTATCAACTGGTTTCTTCAATGTGTATCCCATAGAACGACAATATGTATCCCATAGAACGACAATGTGTATCCAATAGAACGACAATGTGTATCCAAAAGAACAACAATGTGTATCCAATAGAACGACATTGTGTATCCAATAGAACGACAATGTGTATCCAATAGAACGACAATGTGTATCCAATAGAACGACAATGTGTATCCAATAGAACGACAATGTGAATCCAATAGAACGACAATGTGTATCCAATAGAACGACAATGTGTATCCAATAGAATGACAGCGTCTTCCCTTCACCTCCCATTCACTGGTACTCTTCTTTGCTTTTGATTATGTTTATCAAATATTTGTTTTAAACGCACTAGTTATCTGATGTCATGTTGCATCGATGGAGATGCTTCAGTGCATAAACAGCATTGGCAGTGTGTAAGCTACAACGTTAGCAGTAGAAACTCCCCTGCTGGTATACAGGGTCTGTCCCAGATTCACTGGAGATCCTTTAGCCAGCACCTCTGAAGGTGTTTCGAGTCAGCTTTACTAGTTACCATAACGGAGTCTTTGGGAAACCTACGCCATACTTGTTGTGACGATATTCTAAATACAATAGCTAAATTTAAAAATATTATAGTGCATAAGGTCAAAAATAAGATAGAAAATAAAATTTTAATCCAGCGTCTTATTCTCCTACGCCCGCCCGCATGTCGTTTGATAGACCTAACAGCCGAAGGGAGGGACTGTCTTTTTCAAATTCGTCCTTTAGATTAAATGTAACACTTTTTGCAAGGTCAAGTCGAATTGCCAAGACGAGAGTGAAAGAATAAAAGAAAAGGAGGGGAAAGGATGGAGAGACAGAACTAGGGTACATCGTCTCGCGTTGATTTCAAAAAAAAAAAAAAAAGCCAATAGCCTTGGGCGATTTTCAAATTACGATACTCAAACTAGAAAAGGTTCGTCAAATTGGTCATGTAAACAGCTTAGCTCTTATAAGGAATGACGTAATTCTAACGTATTACGGACAAGTCTCGTAATTAGTTTGAAAATAGCTGTAAAAGAAGTGAACAGGTGGCAGTTTCTAGATTTGAAAGACTAACATAGAAAAAAAAATGGAATTCTGTACCATAATACATAGGGCCATAAAAATTATATATTCGGATGCCTTATGATCTCCTGAGCAATAATATGGTGTCAGTTACACCCTAGTACAATAAATACCCAAGATAATGGCAATAATATTATGTATTACAAGACGGACTGACGAGAAAAAAGATCATGCCTGCTTATTTTTTTTCATAGCACGTTTTTGAAAAAAAAAAAAAAAAGCTTTTGGGGAAATAAGGACTAAAAGGTACCTATGGTTTGATTGGCCGTAGTTTAAAGAAAGACTAGTTAGGATTGGTTGACCTAAAACTAAAAATATATTTTACAAGAGTAAACATAGTAGTTGGGAGTTAGTTTTTTTTTTTTTTTTTTAAGTTTGATTCAAATGTGCATGGTCCGATTGGCCAATGCATTACATATTATCGAAAAACGTAGACTGCTAGTTGCCATTTTGAGAAAAATCTTTGATAAACAAGGAGCGATGAGAGCAGGCCTGTGCTTCTAAAACTAATATAAAAGCAGTCTAGACGGAAAGCAGATCAAAACTGTTTGCTAGTCATCGTTCGCTTGTGTATATTTCATTGAAATCTGTGGTAAGATTGAATTTATTAACATTTTATTTAAAATAAATTTTGAATGTGAGATACTGACATACGACTGTAAGTAAGTGGGCCTATGGCAGACTTGAGCAGAGCCTAGAGATTGATCCATTATATGATATACTATCGGAGAGGTGTAGAACTACAAAATTATATATGATTGTCAACAAGAAGCACAACACCTATCCTATTGTATGGAAAAAGATTACTGCTGGAATTGCAGAGGCGTTGTAACCATTAGGGGAGAGGAATACTGGTATACATTGTCAAAATATAATGGTAAAATAGGTTGTCATCAAGAGCTGACCCTATGCGTTTGTTTGTACTGTACCTTTAATAAACTGTGGAATATTATTGTATGCTTGTTATAAAGAAGGATGCATAACCTTCTTATTTCAGAGGTTTTTGTTGCCCTGACATTAACGAAATACCAAGCTCGTGGGAACTGATTGATTCCTGAAACTGTTTGCATACTTCGGGCACGTGCTGGATGCCATTGCCTTTCAAGAAGTGGAACAGAGTGTCGAGCGAGCCTAGGAAAAGATCTACCAGTGTTCGGCACCAGGAAGCTCAACCTCTATGAACTCTAGTTATAAGAATAAAGACTGAAAATATTAATACAAAATTCCACCTGTGACAAATGAAAAGCAAATGAACTATAGGGAAGGATGTTAACCAACAACCTACCATTATAGATATACCAGTATTAGCCTATTTTAGAAAAAAAACTACTCCTACACACTTTATTATATACTATTTGTATTATGGACAGAAGATCCATTATGTATATTGATTAATGTAAATAATTCACTTGATTTAACTTTGATTGTCAGTCCTGATTCAACCAAATAGAGTCAGGACAATAAATTGAAGAAAAAAATTAACGTTACACAATATTCAACCACTGACTTACTTAAGATAGTCTTTTAAAGTGTAGTTCGTATGTGATTGTCGTAGTACTGTTGTGTTGTGTTGGATAATAAAATAGTTGTTTATATGTTTTGTTGGATAATGCAACATTACACTACATATTCATAACCCTAGACACCAAACGTAGTCACCATCATACATTTTAGTAAAAGAATAAGTCTGAATCAGATCATAAAGGTGGTAGCAGAAAGGTACCCTCTAAACTTACCATAATAATTTGTTATATTCGGTGACCTTCACAGCTGACCTCATTCAGTACACTAAGAGAACATAACAACAACATTTCTTAACATCAAATCCACCACACTTGTATTGACTTTGAAATCTCCTTCTTCGTGTTGTACCTATCTTCCTTTTTTTTACTGCTGCTACTTTTATTATTCTATCTGGCTGCTGCTGGTACAGTTATCCTATATATATCTGCTGCTGGTACAGTTATCCTATATATATCTGCTGCTGGTACAGTTATCCTATATATATCTGCTGCTGGTACAGTTATCCTATATATATCTGCTGCTAGGTCTCTCATCCCAACTGCTTATTTATCTGCTGCTTTATGAATTACTCAGTTTGCTTGTTTGTAATTGATCATAAATATCTCCTTTTAGGTCAGCTATCCTATCTGTCGGCTGCTGCGTTCAGAATCATATTTGTCCGATTCTATATCTCTTATTTTAATTTTTTTGCTGCTATATTTATCATTCAGTTTGGTTGATGCTGTTTCAAATGTCCAAATTATCTGCTGCTAGACCTAACATTCCATATGTCGTATGCTAGGTTTAAAGCTAAATGTTTGCGATGTCTATTAACCTCTTTGTGTGCTGCCTTGACAATCATCATGTTTAACTGTTACAGTGCACATAAACGTGTCTAGCCGTATATCTGTTATCCTGTTCGCATCTACGTCTGCTTCATTGTCTCTTGATGTCTTCTACTGAGTTACCTTTATCTATTTTTTTTTTAGAATACCTGTTGCAGTATGTAAATTTAAGGTCATATTTATTTATAATAAAATGTTCACGCATATATATATATAATAATAATAATAGCCCCTTCAGTCATAACTGACTATGGGAATGCGCCCCTGAGGTGACAGCCCTCAGCTGCTTATTTTCCTGGTGCTCCTTTCGACGTTTTCTCCTCACCTCTGCTTCTTGTGTGAGCCTCTCTTCGCCCAATCTGAGGTGGCGCCGTAAATAGCATCGCCACTTAGTGCGATCGGCAGCTTTATCCACCCATGTTGCTGGATCCATGTCCAGTGCCCTCATATCTCTCTTGCACACATCTTTGAACCTCAGCTGTGGTCGCCCAACTGTTCTCTTGCCATCTGCTAATTGTCCGTAGAAGATATCTTTTGGGATGCGACCATCATCCATGCGGCGAACATGGCCAAGCCAGCGAAGTCTGCGTTGTCTAAGAAGCGTATACATACTTTGAAGGCCAGCACGTGACAACACCTCGACATTTGTCACTTTATCTTTCCACGAGATGCCGAGGATGCGGCGTAGACACCGCAAATGGAAGGTATTGAGCCTTCTTTCTTGCTTAGCATAGGTCGTCCACGTCTCGCTGCCATATAGGAGTGTGCTGGTGACGCAGGCATTATATACCGCAGCTTTGGTCTTCATTGTGAGTTTAGAGTTTCCCCAAACACGCGATGTGAGGCGGGCAAAGGTAGCTGCAGCTTTGCCAATGCGGCTGTCAATTTCTGTATCCAGTGAGAGTTTGTCATTGATGTAGACCCTAGGTATGTGAAGTGGTGCACCACTGCCAATTCATAGTTATCGATAGTGATAACTGGTGCAGCACCCACATCCTGACTCAGCACATTCGTTTTCTTTAGACTTATTGTGAGGCCAAAGTCCTTGCATCCTTTAGTGAAGCGATTCATCAAGCTCTGAAGCTCCTGTTGGCTTTGAGTGACGACTGCAGCATCATCAGCGAACAACAAGTCTCTTATAGTGACCCTTCTGATTTTTGTTTTTGCCTTCAGCCTTGAAAGATTAAACAGACGGCCATCTGACCTAGTGTGAAGGCATATTCCTTCAGTTGCATCTCTGAATGCATGTTTCAAGAGTAAGGCAAAGAAGATTCCGAAGAGGGTCGGAGCCAGAACACAGCCTTGTTTAACGCCACTTCGTATATCAAAGGGCTGTGACGTGCTTCCAGCATATTGGACTGTTCCCTTCATGCCGTCATGGAATAACTTTATCATTTCCAGCATTTTAGAAGGGCAGCCTATTTTCAGGAGGATTTTAAAGAGTCCATCCCTACTAACCAGGTCGAATGCTTTTGTGAGGTCTATAAAGGCGATATATAATGGTCTTTTCTGCTCTCTTGATTTTTCCTGAAGCTGGCGGAGAGAGAAGATCATGTCTGTTGTTGATCTGCCAGCTCGGAATCCACACTGTGACTCTGGATATATGCGCTCAGCTAACTTGTGTAGTCGCATTAAGATGACTTTGGCAAAAACCTTACCAACAATACTAAGAAGAGAGATGCCTCTGTAGTTATTGCAATCACTTCTGTCTCCTTTATTTTTATACAGTGTTACAATCTTGGCATCTCGCATGTCTTGAGGAATAGTTGTCTCTTCCCAGCACTGGCACAGCATCCTATGCAGGGGATGTAATAGCGTGCTCTTACAGCATTTGATTAAATCAGGAGGAATTCCATCACTGCCTGGTGCTTTGCCAGAGGCCAAGCTATCAATGGCCTTGCTGAGTTCTTCTAATGTTGGTTCGGCATCCAGCTCCTCCATAGTTGGCAGACTGTTGACACCATCAAGGGCTGCAGGCGTAACGGTATTGTCTCTAGCGTAACGCTCAGAGTAGTGCTCGACCCACCTCTCCATCTGCTTACCCTTATCGGTTAGCTTCTCTCCGCTGATGGTTTTTAGCGGTGCCGTCTTACTTTTATGGGGGCCAAGTGCTTTCTTTATACCGTCATACATTTGTCTAATGTTGCCTGTTTGCGCTGCGATCTGGATGCTCTCACTGAGCTGGAGCCAGTAGTCATTTGCACAGCGTCGAGCAGTTTGTTGAACTTTGCTTCTCGTAGCCCTCAGGATCTGTAGGGTTCTGGCACTCGGTGAACGTTTGTATTCATTCATAGCACTGCGCTTAGCTTCAATGACAGGTGCCATCACATCTGATGAAGCATCAAACTAGTCATTTGACTTTGCTGTTTTCTTACCAAAGGTGGCAAGTGCAGTACTTTGAATGGTGTTCCGTAGATGCTCCCAGTTCTCTGTAATAGTATCACCATGCTGAGGGCTACTGAGCACTTTCTCGAAGGTCGCAGTGAATTGAGCGATCATGAAAGGGTCTGACATCTTGCTGGTATCAATGCGTGGTTTCCCTTCATGTCTGACACGATAGAGTTTTCTTGGTTGTGCTCTGATTTTGCAGCAAACCAAAGAGTGATCTGAATCACAGTCTGCACGATGGTACGAGCGCGTGGAGAGCACAGACCTGAGGAGTGGCCTTCTGACGAGAATCAGGTCAAGTTGGTGCCAGTGCTTGGATCGTGGGTGTCTCCATGACACCTTATGCTGGGGTTTTGTCTGAAAGTAGGTGTTGGTCACGCAGAGGTCATGGTGGACGCACAACTCTAAGAGCCGTTGTCCATTTTCATTCATCTTGCCAATACCAAACCTGCCCAGACATGAAGGCCATGAAACATTATCGGCACCCACTCTAGCGTTAAAGTCACCAAGGAGAACAAGCTGTTCTTGCCTAGGTATGCTTTTGATAATTGCTGTTAGATTCTCGTAGAACTCATCTTTAGCTTCTGAGGCAGAGTACAGAGTAGGAGCATACACACTGACAAGGGTGATGGGACCTGTGCTAGTTTGCAGGCGGAGCGTTAACAGGCGTTCTGATCCATTCTCGCCTGGTTCAACCATTTTAGTTAGCGATTTTTTGACCGCAAAACCTACTCCGTGTTCTCTAGCTTTATTAAGATCTTTCCCTTGCCAATAAAATGTGTAGTCCTTCTCGCTCACCGTTCCAGAGCCCGCCAGGCGCGTTTCCTGAAGTGCAGCTATATCCACCTGAAGTCGTTTAAGCTCATCATTAATTATGGATGTCTTCCTTACATCGTTTACATCCTGTAGGTTTTCGGATAGTCCAGTCAACATAGTCCGGACGTTCCAGCATCCCAATCTGAGAGTTTGCTTATTTCTATTTTTTCGATAATTGCTTGGTGCAAAATTTTCTGTCCACAGTTCGGGTTTGACCCTAATCCCCATGCACCCAATGGGGAAAGCAGACAGTGGCGGGACAACACCTTATTGACTGGGGGCTGCCCAGCTTGAAGCGGGCGGTAGATGTCCAGTGAGATCCTAGAACCTCTCCCACTGTCGGAAGTAGCCCCTGGCGTCATGCCCTACGCCAATTGGGCAAAATGCTTATAACCGGTAACTGCTACTTCCCGTGTTTTGCCGACACCTATAGGGTGAAGCTGGAGTGTCCTCTCCAGGGCGCGAGCTTGGGCACAGTTATATGGAGATCAAGCTGTTGCCCATGCAGCATGTTCCCCCTCTCCACACAGCCGGTAGATCCAAAGGAACGGCAGTAGCCGATACAGTTTGGTACCAGCCATGTCGCAGGAGTTGCCAGAATAATGTCGAATCGACATTAGACTGCCTTAGGGACTCCGACTCCTGATTTATCCTCAGGGTTTACTCCCGAAGCCAATTCCACAAATGGATTTTCCCGCAAGGCAGCGGTGGTTTGAATTCAGAGTTCCTTCTCTTAGATAAGCTACCAACCATATATATATATATATATATATATACATATATATACATATATATATATATATATTATATATATATATATATATATATATATATATATAATATATATATATATATATATATATACGTACGTACGTACGTACGTACATACAGGGCCGGATTAAGGTCAACTGATGCCCTAATAAGCACAGCCCAACAATGGTGCCCCCCTCAGCCCTTCCATTGCTTAACTGACGAGACATTAAGACTCCGTAAGTGCGGGTGGTGAAATAAGAGATTGAAAATTCAGTTGTCTTTCAGGCCAGACCGCATAACTATATTAAATGAATTTTTAATGTTATTTAAGACTAAATAGCAGTAAGCAATATAAGCAAAATATTTACTTATAACTAGGGAGACACGGTCAATAAAGACAATTACAACAAAATTCGACTAAAGTCAAGTGTGGCAGTAAAAGAGTTGAGAGTTAAGGGCATAATAGCTAGGGGAAAAACTCTATGGTGCCCCGTTCCCTTGGTGCCCTATGCACATGCTTATTTTGTTTAATGGTTAATCCAGCCCTGCGTACATCCATATATACATACATAAATATCAGAAAATACATTGGTGTGTACTGACGTGATATAATAAAATACAACATGGCATATAGGAGAATCATTAGAATTTACATACAGTGTGGAGGACGTCTCACGTAGTTCTATGTGGGTGTTTTTGCATCAAATGTTTGTTACACATATATAACAATCTTTCAGCTTTCTAAAAGACATTGACGTGTAATAATAGGGTACAACATACCAAAAAGGAGTATTATTTATATTTACAAAATTTATGTGAAATACCTTTCAAGTAGATCAATATGGGTATTTTTTACATGGGGGTTTTATCAGAATCTTTGTTTGCCTTAAAATACATTGACAGGTAGTGGAGTGAAATACTAAATATAGAATCAAATACAATAGTAATTTGGTATATTAAACAGAGCACAATTGAGATTAGACTTAACAAAAGTGCGAAAACATCTCCAGCAATTTAAAATGCGTGTTTCTTACATCGAAGTTTCCATATTCTGTAAAAACTTATAATTTTATAAAATTAAACAGAACCTGTGCATAGAAAGTTTTTAAAAATTCACTCTTTGTGCAGTTTATCTAAAAATTAATAACGTCGTGATGAATGTACTGGATAAGAACAAGAACCTGTGCACAAAAAGTTTTTAAAAATCCAGCGATCAACAAAATATAATGTTATAACCATCGTCGTCCTTATTGATACGAAATTATTTTATGGATGTTTTCCTCTCTATCTCTGTTTCTTTATTACTCTTATTTGCCAATTGTTTCCAGATTTTAATCTACTATTTTCTGATGAAAACGCAGTCAATTGAGTTGGATTTTGTGAGGAATCACACGTGTTTTACCGAGACGGAGCAAAAAGAAGAATTATAACTGTGTAATGTACCAGGTCTGTCGTTGGAGGAAATTAAGGAGGGCTGGGATTGCGCGCGACTTTAAGTTTGCCATAAATTTAAGTCATAAAAATTCTCAACAACGCGAGCAAGTATTGCAGAGCAACTCATTTCAACTAGGAAAATTTTGACATTGGACGTATGGAATGTTCGAACACTAAACAAGCAAAGAAAGATCTCACGGGTAGCAGCAAACATAGACACTGTAACATTGATAATCCTGGCTGTCGGAAATAAGGAAGAAAGGAACAGAAAAAAAAATTGCACATTGGACAAGAGAAATATAATGCTATTCTCAGGACACGAGCAAGAAAGCGCAGCTAATAGTATGTTGTTCTGATGGTGTAAAAGAAAGCGGCAACGGCAATTATAGAATGGGAAACAATTGGGCGCACACTAACATCAGCGACATTCAAAATTGCGAAACTGAAAATAAATACGACATAATTTAAAGTTATATGTCAATTATTGACATATAAGAATCTGTGGGAGGAGACATTTACACTAGACTTCAAAATATCAGGACGACAAGAAAAATAACGACATTACAATCTTATTGGATGACCTAAATAAAAGAAGATTGGAGCAAACAAAAATTGTTTTGAAAAGATATTGCGAAACTTGGCCTTAGGACAATTAATGTAAATGGAGAAATATTCAAACATTTTTTTTTTAATCACAGCATGTTTCTGCATAAATGAATGCACAAAACAGCATGAAAATTGGTGAAACCATACATGATTTATTGAAAATGAAAATGAGGAGATGACGTAGAAAACAATAGAAAACATGCAGAAGATTGACGAAAGACAAGATAAGATTTGCACAGAAACGAAACCATATTTTATCTGGCGATGGATCGGACATACACTGAGGATGAAACAAATTGATAGTATTATAAATCAGTCCTTGTTCTGGAATGCTCAGGGTAACAGAGGTATAGGAAGATCAAAGAACGCACGGAGAAGAGAACTGAACACAGACATGAAAGGAATGAGGAAGGCATGGACAGACCCTGAGCTGATGGCACGAGACAGGAATGTGCTGATGGCACGAGACAGGAATGTGCTGATGGCACGAGACAGGAATATGCTGATGGCACGAGACAGGAATGTGCTGATGGCACGAGACAGAAATGTGCTGATGGCACGGGACAGGAATGTGCTGATGGCACGAGACAGGAATGTGCTGATGGCACGAGACAGGAATGTGCTGATGGCACGAGACAGGAATGTGCTGATGGCATGGGACAGGAATGTGCTGATGGCTCGAGACAGGAATGTGCTGATGGCACGGGACAGGAATGTGCTGATGGCACGGGACAGGAATGTGCTGATGGCACGAGACAGGAATGTGCTGATGGCACGAGACAGGAATGTGCTGATGGCACGGGACAGGAATGTGCTGTTGGCTCGAGACAGGAATGTGCTGATGGCACGAGACAGGAATGTGCTGATGGCACGAGACAGGAATGTGCTGATGGCACGAGACAGGAATGTGCTGATGGCACGATACATGAATGTGCTGATGGCACGAGACAGGAATGTGCTGATGGCACGAGACAGGAATGTGCTGATGGCACGAGACAGGAATGTGCTGATGGCACGAGACAGGAATGTGCTGATGGCACGAGACAGGAATGTGCTGATGGCACGGGACAAGAAGACTTGGCATACGTTTGCTGAAGACCTATTCTCCTTCAGAAGCTGAAGATGAATGGCTATTAAATGAATAAATTAACACCGTACCAGAAACAAAGAGCGATAGACTAAAATGAAGAATGTCAAGTCAAGTTACCAATGATGGGACATTTGCAAACATGCACACATTACACAGCAGTAATATTACTCTCAGTGTCATGGATATTAATCTGGATCATCGGTGAAAGATTAAAAGACGCCATAGACAGACAGCTGAGATGAGAGCATGCAGATCCTGTACAGACCAGATAGTCACACTAAGTATAATAGCAAAGCACAGCTTATAATTCAATTCACCACTTAACATTATATGATTCTTCTTCTTCTTTCACCTTTCAACTCCCAAAGGAGAATAGACTTTCAACAAAATTACCCCAAGTCTCCCTGTCACGTGCAATCAGCTCAAGATATTTTCATGTCCTCTTCATCTCCTTCATGCCTGTCTCCAGTTCTCTTCTCCATGTCTCATTCATCTCCTTCATGCCTGTCTCCAGTTCTCTTCTCCATGTCTCCTTCATCTCCTTCATGCCTGTCTCCAGTTCTCTTCTCCGTGTGTTTTTTAAATCTTCCTCTGCCTCTTTTACCCTGGGTATTCCAAAAGGGATTTTCTACTAATGCTTTTACATTGTATTAGTGGACTACGATAACTTCAGCTGTTGAGACAGTGAATAACTTTGGAAACTGATAACCACTTCAGAGTTATTCATACGTTTATTGATCTATTAAAGAAAACATAAAATGCTGAGTTTTTTTCATGAAGGAAAACGCATCGTGGAGTACGGCAGGGATGCCTGTTGTCATCTATTCTCTTCTGACTGGCTAAAGATTGGGATATGAAAATAAAAACGTGGACCACCATAAATGGTATTTAATGAACGCTGCGACAAAATTCGACGATTTAGACTTTGTTAATGACCGCCACTTCTGTCCAATAACGGAAATCAGATGCGAGACACAATGAGACTACTTGAAGAGAGGTCATAGCAGTTTGGTTTGAAAATTCACAATGGTAAACAAATGTTATGAGAATAAATGTTGTAAAATGTAGACTGTACTTGGAGATATAATGGGATGTGCACTCATACATGTATCTGTTCAGAAAATAAGCAAAGATCGAGGAACGGAGATTAATATAACAATAAGAATACATAAACCATGAGGGAGCTTTTATTGCACTGGGAAATATCTTACATCAAAAGTCATCAACTTAACTTACTAAAAAAATAGGAGCTTTCAACTCAGAGTTAAGTCAGTCTCATTGTATGACTCTGAAACATGAACAACAACAAACACTACAAACGAGAAGTTACAGACTTTTGTAGATTGATGCCAGTGCCGTATAGAAATATTGAAGTATTGAAAGATTATGACAAGATCGTCACTGTGGAACTGAGAGAGAGAACCAGGGTAATACTAAATGGTTAAGATGTGAGAAGAAAACGTTGGCGTTGAATAGGGCACAAGTTGAAGACATTACTGATAGCACATTACACAACAGTCTTTGCTCTAAGATCACAGGGCAAGAGACATAGGCCCAAACAAACATACTGAGAAGAGGAATGGGGGGGGCCGCAGACCTAACATGATTAAAAACACGAAATGAATTTGAACGCATGGTGTCAAAAAAGAAGGTTAACTTAAGATGAATTATTTGAAGTCCTATACTTCAAACGGAGCTGAGGATGATGATGACAACAAGAAGAAATGGTTCAAATGAGATGAGGCGGGAATAGCGAGGAGATAGGGCATATATAGTTGGCTGCTACAATGTAGGAGGCGCAAGTAGCAAGTAAATTGGTCCATATTTCTGGGTTGTTCCCTTGTAGGAACCACAAAAGATAGTTGTCAGGGGCAGGACTGGACTCCTGGTGGCTCGGGACGACCAAAATCCAATAGTTTGTTCTGATTAGATGTTTATGTTTTAAAAAAAAATGTTTTGTAGTTTTTATTTTAATTAGAAAGTGAACATTTTGGCAATTGCTTGCCGTTGTTGTCGTGGGGTAGTTTTGAGGAGAAGGACAGCTTGGATGGAATGGAAGAATAAAGATAATAATGTCTTATTGATAGTTTACGAGTTCGTAATGGAATTGCCTCTCCTCGGGAAATAGTGTACTAGAAATCCTTAATGCAAAGAGAATTCTGGCAACTAAACAGGATATTTTCTGGACGATAAATTCTTCCTCAGGAATCCTACAAAAGGACTGTGTAAAGCACATAAGGTTGAGAAAGGGATTTGGTGTCCAGCCACATTTAAAATATCCCGACCCAAGTGAAGATAATTATGGCTGAGCACCCAGGGTGTAGATTTATATTTAAAACAAAATACAACCCAAATAAAGTTAACAAGAAAAATAACAACAGACGCTGTTAAGTTAAATTGAATAAAAGGGTATTGTGATGTGGCACTGTAATTCTGACTTTCAACCGGCCCGATCCTGTTCTTTTATTTTGAATTTTCACCAGTTTTATTTTCTTCTGATCACGCGATTTTCCGTTGTTTACGGAAATCGCTATTTTCGGGCCCGCTTTTCCACCATTTTATTTCTTCTCATGTGAATATATCGTGTTCGGTACTTTTGGGAAGGTAATTTAAATGGGTTCGTTTTAGGTCGGTAGGTTTATTTTTCACTCGGCCAGTTTTACTTTCTTCTGATTTTTCGCGATTCCCGTAAATTTCGTTGTTTACGAAAATAATCGCCATTTCCGGCACGCGATATGACGAGGCCGGAAGCACGCGTCAGTAGCACGAGGTTATCACGTAATGTGACGCAATTTTGCGGACACGCGGTATTTTGATTTTCCTAGCGCTGCCATTGGTCCGCGATTTGCGTAGGAAGGGAAATCCGCGTGGGCGGTTTCTCTTGTATATATTGAGACAGAAAACGGGGATTCGGTCTCTATGAAAAATTATTGCCTGGCCGTAGGACGTCGTAATTATCGTTCTCCACCGTGGGAAAAACAAACGATAATCGGTATGTAGCTATTTTATTAATCGTTTTACTTATTAGTGGGTTTTTCAGAAATTCGCCCTTAGGTAAAGATTAACTTTTCAGTTTTAAAATAAACGATAGTGCCATCCATTATCATATTTTTGAAGAACGACGTAATGCAACAGTGTGCTTATTCTTTCTATGATTTTGGCAATAGATAGGAGTGTGTGAAGTTGTGAGAAACACGTGTGCCATATTTGTAGGATGTTATGTAAAACCACCATTTATTCCTGTATATTTTCTAATGTAAATTTATGGGGAAATCCCTGGTGTGTTCGTTAATTTTTCTGAGCCTTAAAAATGTCAGAAATATTGTCGGAGGGTTCAGATTTACGTTGTAAATGAATTATACTGCTTAGGGGATGAAACTATTCCTATAGCGAGATTTAATTTAAATAGGAGTAAGCCGGGGAAACTCCTGTGTTAATGGGTAAAAGGATTTCCCTATTTTTGTCAAGTTTGAACACGTGATCGGCCATGCGTAACGGCCCTGTAACGTGTCAGACGGTGTCGGGAGGTTTTGTTTATTTTACCTGGCAGATTTTAGTAGAAGGAGGGGGGGATGAAGAGGCCACGTGGGATAGTGGTATTTTATGTATTGTGAGAAGAACGAGAGAAGGAGTGTGATTTTAGTGCCACGTGGGATAGTATTATGTATTGTTGTGAAGAACGAGAGAAAGGGGAGAAGAAGTGAGAATGAAGAGACACGTGTATAGAATTATTTTATGTATCGTATATGTTAGAGATAAGCGATTTTAGAGTGGGTGTACATGAGTCGCTGTTTCTTTTAATTTCAGCGAGTCTCGGCGAAACAGTGGGGAGCATAATTTTGTCAAATAAAATTATCCACGGCAAAAGACATATCTCAGGGTCAGTGTACTCGAGTATCGTCAGGAGCAAAAGAAAATTACCCTATGGTCTCTGGCAGTGAAGTCCCTATGCTTCAGCTGGACCGAGGTTTATTTATCATACAGCCGAGAGCATCGCTATTATAGTCTCTAGCAACGGCAGGTGGCCGGGAGACTAGTTTCATTTTGTACAGCCTGAAATCAAGGCTGTTTTTTTTTTTCCTCTAACTCCGGAGCGGGTTAAAAGAGGGAAGCTATTCAGCAGCAGAGAAGTTTTGTCTACAGTTAATCGAGTCCCTCATGATGGATATCCGAACATCGTCATCACCAAAATCAGGAACAGGTGACAGGGTTACCATACCTAGGTCCTGATAGAAATCAAGAGAAGAGCGTAACGGAGACGCCGCATCATCAGCCCTCGAGTGTTAGAGAGACACTGAGATCAAGAGAGAAAGGTAGAGAAGGAGGGAGAAAATAGACAGGACCAGTAGGGTCTGTTCAGTATCCATTTGACGGATAGACACTGAGTCTGCGTTCGAAAAACCAAGTCTATTATTTTTAGCATTTCTTGTGGTGTAGTTATAGGCGCATATCGCCCAACTAGTAGAAAGCTGTGTAGCCGTTCGTTGAGGAAGAGTCACCAGGACTAAGACAGTAGAAATTTATTAGTGTTAGAGAGTGGAGGCTAAAAGTTGACAGCCCCACCAAAGTAGATTGGGTTTAAATCACTAACCATTTTTATTGTTCCTCAGCAGGGTGACAGAAAGAGTGAATGTGATTTGGGGGTTTTTTTTTGTTGAGTGTCTCTCAATTTAATTGTTACTTTGGTTTTTCCAGGCCGTGCAACAGTGCACGCTATCGACTGACTTGATGACGTATGATGCCATTTTTATGTTTTTTTCCTTGTATGTAAATAAATATATACATATATTATTTACTGGATCAGCTTCTATTCTTTACTATACTTACTCTATGTTGTCTGTATAGTGGTGTTTGTGGTCGTAATTATACACCTTATCTCCTTGTGTTTCAAGGCAGTCAGAGGTGGGGAGACTATAGCCATTTTTTTAGTCACGAAGCGGCAGGGGGAGATTCAAATCCGGGGTCTATCTCTTGAGCCAATAGTCTCACCTGTCCACAGGCATGTCATTTTCCATCTAAATTCTATCTTCTCAGACTTTCTCATACTAGGGTCTTGCTTTCATTCAGGCACACTCTATAAAATTAAAACCACTTCGTGACAAGTGGGCGGCAATCGTCCGGTGGATCATTCTGTTGAGATCAATTCTGTGATCTACATTCATAGATTGTCTCTAGAAAGTTTTCTGAGAATAGATTTTCTTTAACTATCCCCTAGACTTGAGCTATTAGAACTGATCCAGTTATAGGTTTTTCCACAGGGTGCAGTCTAGTAGATTTTTGTGGTATTTTTGATGCATATGACATAAAGGTAATTTATGGCATACCGAAATTTTTTTCTTTTACAGGAAGGTAATTTCGGGTTTTTGGTAGCTTGTTAAAAAAAAAAAAAAAATTTTTTCAGGTTATTGTTCAGACTTGGTGCTAGTCTGAGGTCGGGTTTTTGGAACAGCTGTTAAAGAGGGAGTATTTTATATTACGTAACTGATTGTTCCTTCTCTTTTCCTTTTCTGTCATTTTCTGTCAGTTGTGAACTTACAGCAGTTTACAGGTAAGATGGCGGATATGGCCAAGTTACGAGCTGCCTGGCGTGAATCTGCTCAGGACATGGGAATGGATAAGGAGGAGACTAAGGCCTACCTGATAAGGGAAAATGATAGGCATATTCAGCGAGAGAAAGAGAAGGAGGACAGGGCAGCCGCCGCAGAAGCAGCAAAAGAGGAAAGGATAGCCACCGCACAAGCAGCGGAGAGGCAGGCCGAGATGGAACTTCGGAAATTGGAAGCCCAGGAGAAGGAGAAGGCAGCAGAGATGGAACTTCGGAAATTGGAAGCACAGGAGAGGGAGAAGGCAGCGGAGAGACAGCATGAACTTGCCCTGCGTTCTCTGGAACTGCAGTACCGAGCTTCGGGAGGCAGTTCGGCCAATGGAGATTCACCCGCAGCAGGAGCGACAGACACCTCAGGAAACGGAGGGCCCCGAATGGCAGCCATGAGCTTCCCATTTGACTCGTTCCCGAACGGGAATGAAAAGATTGACGTGTTCTTGGAGAAATTTCAACGGATGGCAAAGGCATACGGGTTGGATGAGAGTCTTTGGTGCCTAAAATTATCACAATCGCTCAAAGGTCATGCGTATGAAGTTTACAACAAGCTGCTCATAGATGATCAGAACAACTTCGAGGCACTGCGAAACGCTTTATTGCAAAGGTTTCAGTGGACACCCCGGAAATGCCAAACCATGTTCAGGGAGAGCAGGCCGGAGAAGGGAGAGAGTTCCGCACAGTTTGCCGAGCGGGTGAGAAATTACCTTACTCGCTGGAGGGAACTGTCAGGACTGGCGAAAACTTTTGAAGGGTTGGAGGAGTTAGTTCTGTGTGAGCAGATAAAGGCTAACATGTCCCCCGACTTGAGGCGGTATCTGGCAGAGCAGGGTGTCCAGCAACTTGATCAGATTATTGTGTTCGCCGAAAGGTACCAGACAGCACAGGCCGAAGTACTGGGACAGAAACGGAAAACCCAGACCTGCCAGCCCCAGACCAAGGAGCTTCGTCATCGCAGTCGGCTACTTCACCAGCTCATCAGCAACCAGGACCTTCTCGCAAGGAGCCTCATTCTGGTTATAACTTGCGCCCCCAGCAGCATAACAGAGCACCGACAACAACCTCTCAGGAACCCGCTAGGAACAGGAGAGATAATGAGAGGTATTGTCAGAATTGTAGAACCACTTCCCACTGGACATCCCGGTGTATGAACAAACCCCCAGCTCACCATGCAGCTTGTTTAAGACCGGTGAGATGGACTAAAGGGAATAAATGGGAACCAGTCCAGGCAGAGAAGTTGTTCTCTAACAGTGGACCAGCCGTAGTGAATGGGACAGCCACTACGTGTTTGTTTGACAGCGGGCTTACTTACCCCAGTATCATCGCTCGTCATTTGGTGAAACCAGTGCAGTGGACAGGAGAAATAGTTGAGATTGGTGGAATTTTGAGAAGAGGGATCTCACAGCGTCTGCCCGTAGCCAATATTGAGGTGAAATGCAAGTTTGTGTCTGGCACCATCAAGGCTGCTGTAATGGCACAGCCAGCACATGATTTCATCCTGGGAAGCCCATACTTAGTTTTGGGAAACCCAACCACACCGATCCTTGCTAATGCAAGGGGGCCTACTGCAGGCCAGAGAAGTGAAAGGGGAAAGCCCCAAATTCACGGAGCCCCACGGGAGCTCAAACATCCTTGTCTTGCGATGAGGAGGAGAGACGCCTCTAAAGACAGTGGCATGTTATTTACAGAGGCGTATTCGCCTGTCAGCCCTGTTCAGCCAAACGGTCAAACAGTGGTGACGCCTCTTACTTCAGAAGTATCTTCTTTGTCGTCGGGAATTAGGCCCCCGATGGTATTACATCTCTCCAGGGAGGGAAATACTGACAAGAAGGAACATGTGTACGGTTCTGCAGTCAACTGTAAACAGTTACGCCCTGTTACGGCGATGTCTGGCCAAGACAGTCAGACTGTTTCAAAACACTGGGAGGTCGCACCATCTGGTAATCAGTATTTACCACGCGCCGCCAGGAAAATTCGGGGGCGAAGGAAACACATGAGAGGCAGGAGGAAGGGCGACCAGTCATGTTGCAGTCGCCAGGAGGAAATCACCAGGCGTGACCATCACAATCCAGTGCTGGCACAGATTTTCAAGGATATGGAAATGTGCCTATATGATAACGCTAATTACGATAGTGATTTGATCAGGATGTAGATCTAGATACGGACCAGTATGAATTCCAGAGATTTCAGTGATTTAGCACGGTTCCCGTACTTGAAAGGGGGGACTTATGTGATGTGGCACTGTAATTCTGACTTTCAACCGGCCCGATCCTGTTCTTTTATTTTAAATTTTCACCAGTTTTATTTTCTTCTGATCACGCGATTTTCCGTTGTTTACGGAAATCGCTATTTTCGGGCCCGCTTTTCCACCATTTTATTTCTTCTCATGTGAATATATCGTGTTCGGTACTTTTGGGAAGGTAATTTAAATGGGTTCGTTTTAGGTCGGTAGGTTTATTTTTCACTCGGCCAGTTTTACTTTCTTCTGATTTTTCGCGATTCCCGTAAATTTCGTTGTTTACGAAAATAATCGCCATTTCCGGCACGCGATATGACGAGGCCGGAAGCACGCGTCAGTAGCACGAGGTTATCACGTAATGTGACGCAATTTTGCGGACACGCGGTATTTTGATTTTCCTAGCGCTGCCATTGGTCCGCGATTTGCGTAGGAAGGGAAATCCGCGTGGGCGGTTTCTCTTGTATATATTGAGACAGAAAACGGGGCTTCGGTCTCTATGAAAAATTATTGCCTGGCCGTAGGACGTCGTAATTATCGTTCTCCACCGTGGGAAAAACAAACGATAATCGGTATGTAGCTATTTTATTAATCGTTTTACTTATTAGTGGGTTTTTCAGAAATTCGCCCTTAGGTAAAGATTAACTTTTCAGTTTTAAAATAAACGATAGTGCCATCCATTATCATATTTTTGAAGAACGACGTAATGCAACAGTGTGCTTATTCTTTCTATGATTTTGGCAATAGATAGGAGTGTGTGAAGTTGTGAGAAACACGTGTGCCATATTTGTAGGATGTTATGTAAAACCACCATTTATTCCTGTATATTTTCTAATGTAAATTTATGGGGAAATCCCTGGTGTGTTCGTTAATTTTTCTGAGCCTTAAAAATGTCAGAAATATTGTCGGAGGGTTCAGATTTACGTTGTAAATGAATTATACTGCTTAGGGGAGGAAACTATTCCTATAGCGAGATTTAATTTAAATAGGAGTAAGCCGGGGAAACTCCTGTGTTAATGGGTAAAAGGATTTCCCTATTTTTGTCAAGTTTGAACACGTGATCGGCCATGCGTAACGGCCCTGTAACGTGTCAGACGGTGTCGGGAGGTTTTGTTTATTTTACCTGGCAGATTTTAGTAGAAGGAGGGGGGATGAAGAGGCCACGTGGGATAGTGGTATTTTATGTATTGTGAGAAGAACGAGAGAAGGAGTGTGATTTTAGTGCCACGTGGGATAGTATTATGTATTGTTGTGAAGAACGAGAGAAAGGGGAGAAGAAGTGAAAATGAAGAGACACGTGTATAGAATTATTTTATGTATCGTATATGTTAGAGATAAGCGATTTTAGAGTGGGTGTACATGAGTCGCTGTTTCTTTTAATTTCAGCGAGTCTCGGCGAAACAGTGGGGAGCATAATTTTGTCAAATAAAATTATCCACGGCAAAAGACATATCTCAGGGTCAGTGTACTCGAGTATCGTCAGGAGCAAAAGGAAGTTACCCTATGGTCTCTGGCAGTGAAGTCCCTATGCTTCAGCTGGACCGAGGTTTATTTATCATACAGCCGAGAGCATCGCTATTATAGTCTCTAGCAACGGCAGGTGGCCGGGAGACTAGTTTCATTTTGTACAGCCTGAAATCAAGGCTGTGTTTTTTTTTCCTCTAACTCCGGAGCGGGTTAAAAGAGGGAAGCTATTCAGCAGCAGAGAAGTTTTGTCTACAGTTAATCGAGTCCCTCATGCTGGATATCCGAACATCGTCATCACCAAAATCAGGAACAGGTGACAGGGTTACCATACCTAGGTCCTGATAGAAATCAAGAGAAGAGCGTAACGGAGACGCCGCATCATCAGCCCTCGAGTGTTAGAGAGACACTGAGATCAAGAGAGAAAGGTAGAGAAGGAGGGAGAAAATAGACAGGACCAGTAGGGTCTGTTCAGTATCCATTTGACGGATAGACACTGAGTCTGCGTTCGAAAAACCAAGTCTATTATTTTTAGCATTTCTTGTGGTGTAGTTATAGGCGCATATCGCCCAACTAGTAGAAAGCTGTGTAGCCGTTCGTTGAGGAAGAGTCACCAGGACTAAGACAGTAGAAATTTATTAGTGTTAGAGAGTGGAGGCTAAAAGTTGACAGCCCCACCAAAGTAGATTGGGTTTAAATCACTAACCATTTTTATTGTTCCTCAGCAGGGTGACAGAAAGAGTGAATGTGATTTGGGGGTTTTTTTTTTGGTTGAGTGTCTCAATTTAATTGTTACTTTGGTTTTTCCAGGCCGTGCAACAGTGCACGCTATCGACTGACTTGATGACGTATGATGCCATTTTATGTTTTTTTCTTGTATGTAAATAAATATATACATATATTATTTACTGGATCAGCTTCTATTCTTTACTATACTTACTCTATGTTGTCTGTATAGTGGTGTTTGTGGTCGAAATTATACACCTTATCTCCTTGTGTTTCAAAGCAGTCAGAGGTGGGGAGACTATAGCCATTTTTTTTAGTCACGAAGCGGCAAGGGGAGATTCAAACCCGGGGTCTATCTCTTGAGCCAATAGTCTCACCTGTCCACAGGCATGTCATTTTCCATCTAAATTCTATCTTCTCAGACTTTCTCATACTAGGGTCTTGCTTTCATTCAGGCACACTCTATAAAATTAAAACCACTTCGTGACAGGTATAGATTCTCACATATCTGAATATACATATAGATATGAAAAAAAAGTTTAGCTCTACTGTTTTGAAAAAAACAAACAAATGCTATGGTCATCATATGGACCAGAAGATCTCTTCTATTGCTGTACTGCTGGTAGGTGTTATATTCATCTGTCCGAAGGCCTGTAGTAGCTGCGGAGATGATTTGTTTCGGACTCTCTTGGTTTGGTCTGCCTCAGCACTTAGGTCTCATACCAGTTCAATGGGTTCAGAGGGTGTCAGAGTTTGCTTCCCTGGACTCAGTGCACATCACAGATAAGGATGGGGTAAGTCACCTCTGCTGAATACCTCTTCTGCTTATGGGATGTGTGGTATGTAATGGGTTACTGGGTGACAGGATGTGGTTTGGTATGGTAAGGTAACCTGGTTAATAGGGTATGGCCGGTAGGGGTAATCTTTGGTACCGTGGACTCGTACCCTGGTTTGTACCCTGGACCCGTAACCTGGTTTATTACCTAGTAACCGCAACCTGGGTGGACTGGAAACAATTGAAGTCCCATTAGTGGTTTCAAGAGCAATCATCTCCTAAGTCTGATGGTCGATAAGCGTCCATCAGAAATTAAATTAACACAATGCTAACTACCATTCAGTAACAGTGTGTGATCTATTATTTATGAAATACTCCTTCTTAACTGACATTATAGCGTATCTTGAGTTCTCAGTCTCTAACTTGCTGTCTGCTTATTTACAGCAGTTGTTTTCCCCATGTGGGCAATGAGTTTCACAAACTGTGAGGTATGGGCTGTGGTCATCAAATGGTTGAGAACCACTGGTTCACCTAGTGCCCATAGAGCAGTATTTTAATTTTGGAGTCACTGTCAACAATGGTTTAAGAACCACCGAGTAATAGTTTCCTATGCTGCTTTAACATGTTGGGGTGTCATTACTGCCAAGGTCTGAGAACCAATTATTTACATTCTTGTTACTGTGAACGGTGGTTTGGTTTTAGTAAAGTAAAAGAATGTAGAAAAGTGGTTTAGGAAATATGAATGGATTTGGATACAGACTATTTGTCTTAGTTGAAGGGAGATAAAATGAGTGAAGGAATGCTTTGAGAAAAGGGAGGAAACTCCGCATATTACGGTTGGTAGATGAAAGTGTTGAATTAGGGTTAAGCAGATTTAGTGGGTTCTCAATTATGGTTGAGAAAATTAGCATGTAATGATTTGGTAGTAAGCTTTAAAGAAGAGAGTATGGTGTTCAGTTAAATCATCAAAGGGAGATAACGTAGAATTAAGTCCCTTGCAGGTTTTAGTGAGTTGAGAAAAAAAAGTACGCACGGGAAAATTGGGATGTGTGAACACATTTTAGGGGTGAACGAAGAAATGTTAGAACGGGGATTAGGAGTTGAGATTGAGACGTGCTAGGCGTAGGTAGAGAAAAGGGTTTTCTCCCAAGTGTTAAAGTTGGATGTCGAACGCGCTCAGCGTAAGACTTGTGTGGTTAAACGCGCTCAGCGTAGGTGGTCAGCAAAATGTGCTGTGAGTTAAAGAGTGAAAGAAACCGTTCAGTACATTACTTATCATAAATTGGTGTACGACAGTATTTTTGTGATAGCATCTTTTCTGAGGACAAGATGATTGTGAAAGGAAAAAGTGTATTTCTTTAAAAACAAAACAAGATATGTTGAACAATTTTGATCTATTACTAGCATGTATAGCTCAGCAGACAAGGTCAGATCAGAAAAGAAAAATAGAAGTAGTCTTGGCAAAGTGACAGCCCTGGCGGTAAGGCCAGTTTTCTCTCAGTGAGATATACCAAGAGATATGGAGAAAAAAAAACGTAGAAAAAACAGTCAGTACAGAAGAGAGACAGAGGTTTCGCCTGAAGAATTAGATGACATTTTGATAGCTGGAACAAACAGTAGCAAAGAAGACAAAGCAATGTATGTGAAAAATTGATACTGAGATTGTTTGAAACTGAAGCTTTTATTATACAAGACTGCCAACCTTGAAGAGGAAGGTTGGGCATACTATTTTTACCCATTTATCAACTTATGTTAATAAAGTTCGACATTTGATATTTTCACTGCTGTTTTTCGGGTGAAATTCGATTGATCAACAGTGGGTATGAGAAAATGTAGAGTCAGTCTGAGAGAAGGAAGTTTTTCGTATTTTACTTTACAACATACTATCTACTGAAAGGGCAGTGGCCCGAACCTCTAATACTATCAACGGCCACACTACTCGAGCAGTAAATCATTTGGAGGGAAGTCATGGTCTCAAGGGTTTGAGAACCGCTGACTTACATTTTGTCAGTCAAGGTGCAAATTCATTAAATAGCTGCATAATTGTAAACATTCTTAAAGTCCTAGTTCCTGTAGAACATATCATTCATATAACTGATAAGAAAATAGTTCTTCAATCATACAACATGGTATATACATAGGATTGCATTAAATACATGTAAAGAACATTCAATGATGAAAAACACATTAATGTCCAATAAATAATAAATGTCCAGTGATTGAGAACACTTTTTATCAAGTTTGTAGCCTTGACAGAGAACACTGGAGCCTTACAAGAAATAGAAAATAGAAGGACCACTAATACGCTTCTGTTTTGCTTGGGTCAATATGCAAATCCCAAAGTAACAACAATAATATACATCAATTATTTAACCCTGTCTTATTTCTGCCAGGATGTGAGATACAGATCAATGGTTAATTAGGTCTATGACCTTGGCAATCTTATACATTAGTTTGAGTGATCTGTAAATATGCAAATAACAATTATTGTCACTGAAAATGGAAATACATTTAAACTTTGCTTACAAAAGGTACTGCAATAATAAGCTGTGGATAAACATATGATTATTCATGTTATAAAATCAGCAGTATTAGATCTACTTACTTCGCTCAACTGAACCCTCACGGATTTTTCAACCACAAAGTAGCCTCGATTGAGGCCCATACGCTTCTGCGTCGAGCGATGGTTACAAGTAGAATGACTTATAATTCCCTCCACAATTCCTGAATGGCTGTTCCCGGGCAGGGGTGGGTGACCTCTTAGGTGGCATTGTTGCAAATTCTATTTTGGTCCCAGGGGTATAAAGTTTTCTTCATTTTAACTGGCCCTAGTATCCATTGTGCAAGTGCCTGCGGCTGAAGGCAGGGTTCCTGCCCCTTCCCTGATTTACGTGCGTCCAGTTCGTGACACAAACAAAGGGTCAACTTCCGGACTGGTCGCAGCACTGTTTTTTTCACCTTCCCAGTGGAATGACTTTCGCTGGCTAAGGGAATAATTTATTGCCCTTGGCCGTGAGAATCCTGAGCTAGCAAATACTATGTAATATAAGACTAGAGAGAGAGAGACTTTATCATTATGAGAATGAAAAAAATATCCGAAGAGAAATGGTTTTCTTGTCTAGTGATAGGAGAAATTTGTAGAGGAATAAAATAATAGACAGAAGAAAAAGTCGGTGAGAAGTCGTTACACGACAGTTGTTAGTGATTACAGATTTGTATGAAAATAAGTTGTACTGTGACTTGTATTTATAGTTGTCTAGAATGCTGTTATGTTATGGTGACACAAAGAAAGAATAGATCTTCTGCTGCCTCCTGTAAGAGACATCGAACATTAAGTTGTGCATGAGGCTGGCGGCTTCACTGCGTAAAACAAACTACAACGGAAACCACCGTTGCAAGCGTACATGAATGTCTTAATGCCAGCGTTCTGAGCACCAGGGGCAGTGGTAGCTTCATTCTCCTGAAAATGTCTGAAGTATCAGTTGGAAATGAGAAAGAAAATACAAGTTTAACATCGAGGTTTAAATATTTCCTCTGAAAGTTTACAACAAAATAGATGTCAATCCAATGTTAATTTTTTTAACGAAAAAATTATTATGAAAGCTGAAAAACAACAAATCATGAAACTGGCTCAAAAATACTTCCTGGCATATCAGTTTGGCCTAGACAGTGTCAAGTAATTCACCGTTGTACCTGATCGTTAAACATCCTAAAACAAATAATCAGGGATGCAAGTACGGTAAAGGTTACCTACCCGTCAACCTTCAAGCGCACTCTAGATCACTAACTGAAATCCTTGAGTACTTGAAAACTGCTTCTGAAGCGACTAATATGGAAGAAATGTGGGACATCAAAATGTACGGATGTGTTTCCTAAAATGATTTTTCGAAATAGGATATTGATTTTAGTAACCTGACCCATCTACCGATATTTTACGAACCATTTGAATTAGTTTACAGAATGGTAAGTCTTGTTATATATTTCAATATTGTATTTGTTTTGTTACTTCATATTTTCCTTTACATTTTTTGTTTCTTTGCTAGATTCTTTGTGTTGATGTAATTTGTTTTTTCCTGTTTCGTGTTTTTTATTGGCCTATTTATCGTACGTTTTCCTTGTGTTACCTGTGTTGTTTATTTATTTTCTTCATCTTTGTCGTCCGCTCCTCTTATCTACTGTTTTGCTTAGTTCATTTATATTTCTACATGTTTGCAGTGTTTACTTTCCCTCATGACAGATCTATTTATAGCCCGTCTTTATCTCCTGCTTGTGACTGTGGCTGACGCAGGCTAAATCCCGAAACTTCCTTTGTTTTTGAAGTATTTTTTAACTGTAAAACTGCCTCCATACCCATTTTCCTTTTTTTTGTTATATATTTACTTGTCTTTTATTTATTTATTCTTTAAATTTCCAGTAACTGCTTCGTTCACGGGACTAAAAATAGTGACGACGACATTTCTCATTCCAGTTCTTTTCACTTTCAGTCCCAACCAAATATCTATGTTTTAAGACTAAATTATGCAGTAGAAGTTTTTTCAAAACAGTGGTTTGTTTTAGGAAGATCCGATTGTTTTGTTTTAGATTGGAGAGTGCTTTAAAATTCTGGTTTATTTATCTAGGAAGGGATGGTGAGAGTAGGACAGTTGCGTGGTACTTATTTAGAAGTCTGAAACTTGTGAAATATAAACGCGATACAGCAACCAAATACCGTTCATATAATGTATAGGTAAATGTTGTCCCACAGTAGGTGCTACCGAAGTGAAGTGAAGTGTTACAAACTTCACTATACTAGGTTTAGTTTAATGAAGTGGGCTGACCAGTTACCTTTCTCGCTGCCTTTTCTTCTGTAACTCAAGGGCAGAGTTAGTTACCCCTTTACAGCTAGGTAGACTGGAGCTTGACGTTAACAGGTTTCGATTCCGGAACCCGGTAACTTTAGGCGCGAGAGGCAAACCGTCTAGCCAATCGGACGCTCATCGTTCATATAATGAACAATAAAGTGTACCTTATTCATGATTCAATTTGTAGCAGGTATTGTGTTGCGCTGTTTCGTTAGGTCTGTGACCCGCTGCAGACGATTTCAACACATATTTTGGTCAGGATAGCTTCCTTAGCCACTGGGTGTTCCCAGCCTGCCTGCAGGGCAACGGGTGAAATGAAACTAGTTTTCAGCCCCCTAGATAAGATGCAACTCAAAACTTACTAGTCTCATTCACTCGGAGCTTTCTGTGATATGGGCGCCACCACGAGAAGAACAGGAGCTGCACTTTTTTTTAAAAATCAGGGGCTATTTGAGTCGTATGCCTGGGGATCATTAAGCGAAACTGAAAGCTTATTAACTCCATTCTCGAAAGTGACAGTATTGTGGGTCAAGATTCACAGGTAGAAAATCAGATGTTTGAGTCGATAACTTTGTTTTATTTGTGTTGAGCCGGAAGAAAAGTAACGTTTACCAGGAAGGCATGTGAATTTCGGTATTGTTTTCGGAAGACACTTCACAGGAAATGCTTTCCGTTTGTAGGTAACAGCTTGCGTAATTTTCTTCTCTGTGCTTTGTGGCTGGTGGTGATCAGCTATGAGGAAAAGGTCACCGTTTGAATCCAATACAGGAAAAAGTTCTCATTAGTACGGAAATGACGCTTTTTTAAACTAGGGTTTTGAGTATCAACAATTGATGTATACTACATTACTATCGATCTACGGCCTTCCTCTTTTTCATCTCTTCTTGCTATATTCTTATTTGTTCCGTACTCATTTTATTTAAATCCTCTTCATTTTCTTGTCATATTGCAAGTATACAAGTATTTCCCAAGTCGTTCCCATAAATCCTGCAGTAATCTCACCCAAATCTCATACACATAGTATTTTATTAAATAATTCACCTACATATCATTATGTTCAACTTTACCTGACCTTCGCATACACTTACTTACTTAGCAGATCCTCTTCTAACGTGGGGTGTAGAGGTCTGCCAGAGAGAGAACGCCACTCTATCCTATCAGCTGTCTTCCTCCTGGCCTGTTTCCAATCTAGTCCTCGTCCTTCAGAGATTGTCTTATGTTGTCCTCCCAGCGGACTCTCGGTCGTCCTGGGGGTCTGGATCCCTGGCTCTTGGTTTCCCATGTTTGTCGCGGTAGCCGATCTTCTTCCATTTTGCAGACATGGCCCAACCATTGTAATTAGGGCTGTATATGCATATGTGAACACAAATTCTCGTAACTTAAACAAATCAAATATTTACGTCGGCAATCCATCTAGAAAACGGAACTGCATTATAACTGATTAAGACCTGTGTTATGATTAAAATTCATAACGATTGTGCCTATTATATGGTGTCACGAGTTGGATTTAAGTTTAGAGTTATGCCTGAGTGTAAGACAAGACCCTAGTAAGATAAAAGACTGAGATGATAGATTTTGATGAGAAATGATAGTGAATGTGGTAAGGTGAGCCTATTGGCTCGAGGGTGATAACCGAGATTTAATCTCCTTCGCCAATCGTGACTTCTAGAATTGCTATAAACTCCCCCCCCCCCTTCTGACTACCTTTAACAATTAAAGGAGATAAGGTTAAACTAATTGACCACAGACACCACTATACAGACAACAGTTAAGGACGGTATAGTAAAGAAGCTGATCCAGTGTACATTAATAAGTTTATTATATAAATCAACAGAATTTCATAACACTGTAACAAAAAAAAAAATATCGTGCAAGGTTGCACAGACCTGAAAAAAAAAAAAAAACAAGAATCAATTTGATTATAAGCACACACAAAAAAAACCCCCAACCGCTTTCATTCCTTCATACACCCTGCTGGGGACAAAATTAAATGATGAGTGATCTTACCTACCGTCTAACTTAGTGGGGCATCAACTGTAGCCACCACTCTCTATTGCACTACTATTTCTGATGTCACTGTTCTGCTGACACTGCATAAAGACTATCTGCACAGCTGCTTACTCTGTCAGCAACATACGCCACTAAGTCACACTCTGAACTGCGACCTAGTAGACTTTTATAACTCTAAGGTTCAGAGGCTACCCTCTAAAAATGATATGAGACTCCACAGGTCTCCGGTCTATTTTCACTGTCTCTCTCCTTCTCCTGCCTTGCTTCTCTCGTTTCGTTTCAGAAACCGGGAATGATATCCCTGTCTCCCTGGTTCTGACTCCTACACTGATGACTTCTGAAAAATATTGACTAGATACTAGACTTCACTGTAGAGGCTTCACTGTTGGCGAAAAACTGATTGTCACTTGCCCGGTTACCCCTCATTGGGTTTAGGGCCGTCGGTATTATTATGACCGATTCTTATAAACGACACACCAGCCCACGTGCTTGGGTTCGATGTGTATATAGGAGCTTTGAGCTCAGGATTTTAAGGAAACCCTTTCACCGAAGACTGCGTCTCTGCCAGCGACCTGCTCTTCCTCACTCCCCCTCTCTCTCTCTCTCTGGGCCAATGTACTCAGAGCCGATACCCACCGCGGTAAAATGCTCTTACGCCTCTAGCGTTTCCTCGACTTTTCTCTCCTGAGAAGACTGACTACCTTGGCCAGCTGTCAGGAACAAAATTTAATGGCACCCCGAACTACGGGCCGTGACCAAATGCTGTGGACAAAAAGAAATGTCACTATGTACAACAATTCCAAATACTCTCATATTATAAACTTACAAAGTAGAACATATACAGCTGTTGCTTCAGTCACACTCATATCGAGCACAAACATGTAACCACCCAAAACAAAAGACTCCTCCCCTCTTTCTCCTACTCCTGTCCACAACGATACATAAATATTTACTAACCCCAGGTCAACTACCCAGGACTTCAACACTGTCTGTCTAGTAAACTCCAGACGCGCTGACCTAATTCCGGTTATGCATAGCTTGCCTCAGGCATCAAAACCTTTCAACCTTTTAGGGGAAACCCACCCGTACTATGCTTACTTTAGCTCTGTAAGCGGTCCCAAGACCGTTCCATCGTTTACCCAATGCAATAAAATGCACAACAATTAACTGCACACCCATGATTAAATTTCACCAATAAACTTATATATTACATCTCCATGCACAGAAATCTATATCTCTATAGACTATATTCTCTGGGACTAAGTAAATCCCCTTTTTCGGAAATATTAAATACTACTCTCCATAATATTAAATCACACAACTAATTTAAAGCACAATAAAGTACCTTACGTACCCTCAAGCATATTTACACTGCAATTATTATAGATCAACAGATAGGGAAATATTTAATATCCCCTCTGTCCATCCCGAATTCCTGCTCAATTAAATCTCAGTAACCACGTGATTAAAATTACAAAATCCTTTCCCGTATATATTCTGTAATTATCATAAATCATAGATGCGTGTTATTCTACAGACCTGTCTTAAATCTTACAGAGCACACACACTTAATATCTCAACCGTCTTTAATCACTCATAGATACTGCTATCATCCTAGAAAAAATTCCATGCGCCTCTAACATTAAATACATCTTCGAAGATCGTAATTGATGGCGTTATAAGTTACATTAGTTTTAAATAAATTACACTTGAACGGACTAAGACTCTATTAGAGAAACTTAGCTCTAATTACTACGCTACTTTAAATTATAGACATACCAATTACTGCGTTTCTTCCGCTCAGAAGCAGACAATATTGCTTGGATGCACGGCCGGAACTTTCTGCAGACGAAGAGACCTCTAATGGATCTGCGCCAGTATATATCTTTAAAATGCCCACGCTGACCCAAAACCGCTTCATACTTGGCGTCCCGTTTTAACCAATAGAATTAGTGCAAAATCTAAAAATATCTCTGTGCTCATCTTCTATTTAGAACATATGAGTAACCCGCTTATATCTGAACGCGTGCGTCTATCGCCCCGTAATATTACCTAACATTATCCGTTCGCGTGAGTAAATCCAATGCGATTCGCTCTAACGTAAGTTGGACGTTACATGGGTAAGGATTCATCTCCCCTTCTCCCGATTTACTGGGTAGGGGTTAATTCAATCACACTCAAGCTTACCACAATAAAATGACCGCGATAAATTTAAACAAAGCAAAATGGGATTTCGAGATCGCGATAAATCTAGGGAAAGGAAGACTGGTGCCATTTAGTACTAACCTACCGTCATCCCTAAAGAAAAAACCCGCAATTACTTTACCTACAGAACAAGACTAAACACCCCTACTATTCGTAGAGAAGAAGAATACACTCCAATCTTTACTAGAGAGAAGACAAAAATGGCAAACTCATGTAGTTACCAAGAGAAGAAGACTGGTGTAACTACTATAGTTACAAAGAAAAAACGGAATGGGGCCTGTTGAAAACCAAATCACAGTAACTCTCCACATATGGTTAGCTCAACAGGGCTCTTTGTTTGTTTATTTTATATGGGTCACTGATAAAGACGGGTGAGTGACGTTAAGCCGATATGCTTGGCTGGCTCACATGAAACTAGAGGAGCAGAAGTGCGGGGCCTTATACGATTGTGTGTCATGGCGAGTGGACGTATGTGTTTGAGCTCCTGCTTGTTAAAGTGTTTAAAATGGAGTTCTATTATCACTAATACATCAAGATCTTTGGTGAGATGTATCTAGTCATCTAATTATCGGTATTGACAAGAAGAATAATTGCTCAGTGTCGAGTGTGCAGAGATATAAAATCATATTGAGAACTAAAGGACAGCTTTCCTGACATGGACTGACTGCCTACGGTATTTCGTCTACTGCATATTGTCTGCCATTATATGTTGGCATGAACTGTATTCTATGTGGAGCTGCGTGCAGTCTTAAATAAATTGTATATTGTCCACTTCGTCAATTGTGAATCAAATAATTTTGAGTGATGTTGGCTGGTTGCGGTGTCTAAGAGATTTGGTACCCAAGATGTCATCTTGGCCACAGGAACCATCCTAATATGGCATATTAACATTAACATCAAAAAGACACGTAACAGCTCTAATTTGGCTGGGCAAACTTATATAAATTGTTATATAATTGTTGGTGGAATCGTTTAACCCAAAATTGATATTTACCTTTTGGGAAGAGAGACAATCCATAGCAGGAGCGTGCTAAGATGAACTCCAATTTAACCCTTAATGAATGAAACTAGGAAAACACATCGATACAGTAAATCTACAGTCACCGGGGGTTTGCACTTGGTCGCGTTTTCAGGAACTTAGGTTCACAGAAAGTAATCGATTACAGATTAGCTACACCGGGCACGTTTCGAAGCGCCTGCCCTGATGAGAAGATTATGAGCCGGAAACGAAAAAAAAAATGGCATAATCGGATAAGATTTTTGATAGAACGTACTTTCAGAATGTTACATTACTTTAAATTAATATTTAAAATGCATGTGAGAATAAATGGATTCAGCATACACGATGGGAGAAACGTAGGGTAGAATGTTTGACGGGTTTCCGTGCCCAATTCTCAACCCTTAGAAAATAAACCTTGATTATGTCTGTTGTTATAGTGTACGGGTTGTCTTAACGAAGAGGTGGTACCGAATGGTGGATTACAAGGGTTGGGCGTGTTTGTGTGTATATATATATATATATATATATATATATATATATATATATATATATATATATATATATATATATATATATATATATAGGGGTCGTCCACATATGGCGTCACGCAATGTTTGCCCTTTTTTCACCCCCCTCCCCCTTGTCACATTTCGTCACAAAAACCCAGACCCCGCTTTATGTGATGTCACGCATCTCCTTTTTTTGTCCTCTCCCTATTATTTTTTAGTTGTAATACGGAAAGAAAACAACGTAATCAAATGTAAATTAGTTAACTAATCATCATCATCATCAATATGACCTTTCAACTCCCTAAAAAGCAAATGCTGTATACCAAGTCTTCCTGTCACGTGCCATCAGCTCAAGGTCTTTCTATATCTTCCTCATCCCCTCATGTCTGTCTCCAGTTCTTTTCTTCATGTCTGTCTCCAGTTCTTTTCTTCATGTCTGTCTCCAGTTCTTTTCTTCATGTCTGTCTCCAGTTCTTTTCTTCATGTCTGTCTCCAGTTCTTTTCTTCATGTCTGTCTCCAGTTCTTTTCTCCATGTCTGTCTCCAGCTCTTTTCTCCATGTCTGTCTCCAGTTCTTTTCTCCATGTCTGTCTCCAGTTCTTTTCTTCATGTCTGTCTCCAGTTCTTTTCTCCATGTCTGTCTCCAGTTCTTTTCTTCATGTCTGTCTCCAGTTCTTTTCTCCATGTCTGTCTCCAGCTCTTTTCTCCATGTCTATCTCCAGTTCTTTTCTCCATGTCTGTCTCCAGTTCTTTTCTTCATGTCTGTCTCCAGTACTTTTCTCCATGTCTGTCTCCAGTTATCTTCTCCATGAGTTCCTTGGTCTTCCTGTGCCTCTCTTACCCCGGGAGTTCCAGCACAAGGTCTGCCTAGTAAAGCTGTCAGCAGTGTTTGCTTAACGTCTACTCTATTCATCTCCAGCGTCTTTTTTCTCCTGTCTTGTTCTTCTGGCACTTGTCTGGTTCGTGTCATCAGTACCTCATTAAACATCTTATCATAGCCATCCTTCTATTTTAGTCAAGCACTCATGTATGGGCGCGTCAGTGGTTAGAGCACAGACCTCTGGCGACAAAGGTAGCGGGTTGGAAACACGGTGGCCTCAAGCTAAATCTATTAGCTGTAAATGTATACTTGACTCTGCTCTTGGGTTACTAAAAAACATGTTTAAAATTTTTTTTTTTAAAGAGATGTTGAAGACATATTTCAGCACTGTTTCTCATTGTATTTGAAGAAGAAGAAGATGATGTAGAAGAAGAAAAGAAGAAGAAGATGATGATGATGATGAAGAAGAAGAAGATGATGATGATGACGATGATGATGTAGAAAAAGAAGAAGAAGAAGACGACGACAACGAAGAAGAAGAAGAAGAAAAAGAAGAAAAATAATAAGAACAAGTTATTATTTTTCTTCTTTTTTTCTTATGGCAACCTCATAATGAAAAATATATTGCTATAAAAACCATTGTTGCAAGAACGCGTGAATGCTTTAGTGCAGACTTTCTACAAGAGGACTAGCGTGGTTTCTGGAAAACCTGAGGGCAGAAAATATTATCTAACATTAATTTAAATATGATGATGAGACGATAAAGAATATGCGACTGCTCCCAAGGTATCATACGAGACGACTAATTTGAGGTTGTGAATGAGGTTGTGAATGAGAACGAACGAACGAACTTTATTTTCGAAGGGTAAAGAATTGGGCGCGCAGGCCCGTCTAACATTCTGCCCTTCCACTCTCATTAATCTTGCATACTATATCCTTTCATTCCCACATGATGCTTTAAGCATTAATTTAAAGGCATGCAACATTAATCTGTATTTTTGAATGTGTCATCAATAATCAATACAAAAATTACATAAACACATTCTTGCTTATGTCCATACATTCTTGGTGGAAAATGAAATAATAATAATAACACTTTCTTACGCACTTCTGTGGCAGGAAAAGTCTTTTAGCAGTTAAAAAAAAAAAAAAAAAAAGTTCACATTTCTAAAGTACAGTGGTATGCCGGTACATTCTCACGACTCACATTTCTAAAGTACAGTATTATGTGGATACATTCACACATACATTACATTATATAATAATATTTTAAAGTGAATATAATAATGATATTACATGGATATAAAACAAATTATTCACACCAAAAAAACGAGCGGAAGAGGAAAAGAAATGTTGACCTATGGATGAGATGTTGACAGGCAAATGCTGTTTCTATGGGGGTAGATATATAATCAGTGTTGAGGAAGTGTTTGAAAAGTGCTTTGTTAAAAGAATATTGTGTAAGTAGGCTTTTCAAGTGGTGTGGAAGGTTGTTTCATAAGTAGGCACCAGAGTGGGCTAGACTCTTTTTGAACAGGTCGATCCTAGGTTTGGGCAGACGTAACTGATGTAATTGTTGTCCCTCCCTTCTACTGGTTTGAAACAATGATCTTAGGTACGACGGGGCATTGTTAGAGAGAATTGTGTGAGTCAGCTTGGCTTTGTTGTAGAGAAGACTTTTTTTAGCGACAGTATTTTGGGTTCTTTTCCTGTCCTTGTGTGTGGTGTCGTGCGATTATCGGTGATCAGGCGTACTGCTCTATTTTGCAGGGAGTGCAGTCTCTTCGAGGTGGAAGCAGGGCAACAATCCCATAGTGTAGAGCAGTAATCTAGATGTGTCTGTTTATGTGAGGTGTAGAACAATAGTCTAGTGTCTGCGTCTAAGAAGTGTTTTATTTTGGCTAGCTGGTACGTCTTTTGTGCTAAGTGTTTTGTTAAATTCCGTACATGGGAGTTCCACGTTAAGTGCTGGTCAATCGTGATCCCTAGAACTTTGTGTTCTGTTACATGTTCAATTTGTATTGATTCCGCGTGTAGCTGTATCGATCTTTTGGTGCAGCTTAGGAGTTTCTGTCTGGTGGTAATCAACATAGATTTCGTTTTTGTTGTGTTTACTGGCATACGATTCATATTACTCCATTTTGTTAGATTGTCTACATCGCTTTGAAGAGTCATTTCAAGTGCCACGCAGTCTTTGTCACTAGTGTAGATAGTACAATCATCTGCAAAGAGGTCACAAGTTGAATATTTTAGATTGAATGAGGTTGTGAATCAGGTTATGAATCAGGTTGTGAATGAGGTTGTGAATGAGGTTGGCAACATCATCATGTGAAACAAAAATTGCTACTGAAACCACTGCTATAAGTACTTGTGAATACATAGTACAGGCTTCGTACAAAAGGGTCCGCTGCTGTGGTGGCTTCACACTTCATAAAAAGCAAAAAAGCGAAATGATGATGGTGAAAGCTGGTTCCAAATATCTACATGAAACCATAGGGGCTGGAATAACATGGGCACCGCCGGAAGTACGATACTCAATAAATAAATAAATCTTGCTAATAATTATTCTCAGCCTCTCTGGGCATCCAAAACTTAAATACTAATGTAGACACAAGACATTAACAGAAAACCCGTCTTTAACATTACATTAACTGAACGTTCACAAATGTATCCTATCTCAACTAGAAAGAGGACGAATTTTATAAGAAAACAACCCTTGTAATCCATTATCCGTGTTCTATGTCAATACCCTATTTAATTTAACAAATAAATGACATTTTGAAATAAAGGATTTGCCCCAGAAATGCGACTTAAAGTAACAACTTGAGAATACCGGAGAAAAAATCGTGACGCGTGATTTTCGTGACGATTTTGACAGAATTTTCACGTTCAGAGATTTAATACCAAAAGCAAGAATTCTAGAATCAGATCGGGCCCTCGATCGATTCGGAGTGAAAAGTTGTTGCTGTTGTTGTTGCAAGGGGTTAGATCTGTAATACCACTGCCTCAGGGGAACTATATGCGCTGCTAATATCCTGAATTCTAGCCGTCAGTCCTACTCATTAAAAATACCACATGTGTTTGAGAATTCCTCAGTTTTCCGCTAGGACACTTGTAAAATAATTGGGGAAAAGGTTTATTATCTCTAACCTCCCTATTTTAATGCAACTTTGCCATATCCAGACCACATATCTACTAGACAATAAGGCATACCGATTCTAGGAGACTTCCTTTGGTCCCTAAATTTGCTCATACGGATTATAAGACATTGGAGATTTTAAATTAAGCACAGTAGGGTCGCATTGTATTCCTGGGATACGTTCCGGAACACCTCGCATAATTAAAAACTCACATAATGAAATACTAGTTTTTTCATAGGAATAAATTTAAAGTGTGAAATTCTTTCTCGAAGCACAAATAAGTTACAATTATTGTTGCATTTTTTAAAAATTTTATACATGAGCAGTTTGATATTTAATGCCACCTTCACGTTTTATTATATTTTGAGCAAGTAAGCCGCCCAAAAAATAGAGTATAAAGTATGTTGTCATCTTTCTGCTTCTTGTCATGATGACGGTACTAATTCTACTCTGGTTATTTCATTCCTTTCTGTTCTGGTTATTTCATTCCTTTCTGTTCTGGTTATTTCATTCCTTTCTGTTCTTGTTATTTCATTCATTTCTGTTCTGGTTATTTCATTCCTTTCTGTTCTTGTTATTTCATTCCTTTCTGTTCTTGTTATTTCATTCCTTTCTGTTCTTGTTATTTCATTCCTTTCTGTTCTTGTTATTTCATTCCTTTCTGTTCTTGTTATTTCATTCCTTTCTGTTCTTGTCATTTCATTCCTTTTTGTTCTTGTTATTTCATTCCTTTCTGTTCTGATTATTTCATTCCTTTCTGTTCTGGTCATTTCATTCCTTTCTGTTCTATTCAACTTCACTGGATCTTTGTATACGAACTTATCTTGATGCATTAGCTTTGGAACTTATCTTGATGCATTAGCTTTGAAGCTACGGAGCAACCCGTCAAAAATGACATGAAGAGAAGTGAAAAAAGCCAATAGAATTATAATGTGACTAATTAAACAGCTGTTTTATGCCATATTTTCGAAATGCAAGGATATCTTTCAAAACTTTGCCTTTGTACATTAAAAAAAACACACACACAGAACAAATGTTCAAAATAAACATTTTATTATGCCGTCTCCGAATAATTATTTCAGGGTGTGGTGACTTTTGCAACTAAATCGGCCGAGGTTTTAATAAATATTTGGGCGAAATCGGACGTATGTCCCCTTACACTTCTTTTAAGCTTCCTAAAACTTTTTTTTTTTTTTTTGCGTACGCCCGCTATTACTCGAGGCGAAATCTCAGGTTAGTATGCCTACTGAGACTGATTTTTACGTGAGTATCCTTTTTTTTTCTTGAACAGAGACAGGTGTCCCTCGCCATTCAGGCAGCTACTTGCCGATTTCGGAGGTACCCATTAGAGCTGGGTCGGCCCAGGAGCCGCCAGTCCCTGGTCGACGACACTCTTCAAATATCCTCGCCAGGTCTCGAGTTAATCCAGTCCAATTCCCGGTCGACGACAAATCTTCAAATGTCCTCGCCCGGGTTTGATCCTGGGTCACCCGGTCGCCAGCGGAGTTTGGTAACCACTACACGAGCGCGGCTCCCCCTAAAACTATTAATTGAAGTGTCCGTATGCTTTTTTGATCATATATTCCCTACAGCAATGTTTATTGTATATGTCCGTTTGATCGCAAATTTAATTATTATTAAATCTATATTGGAGATAATATTTAATGCGTACTTGCAAGGAATTTGCAGATGAAATCTGCGTAATATGTATTTGGAAAAATCTCAAAAGTTTGCCGAAAAAAAATGGTTTTAATATTTTAAACATAACCATTATGAACAAATTGTAACGCCTGTTTGGTTTGGTTTGGTTTGGTTTGGTTTCAAGAACTATCTTAAATTGCTCACGGAGAACTCCATCAGTGCTCCAATCTCCTCTCTTAGATCACACAAGGAGGATCTCAGCACAGTGCATGAACGTAGCACCGGCTAGAATCCCAATGTGTGTATATAGGAATCACACATTCTTTAAACATTGTTGTGGTGGGTAGGCTTCTAATTTTTATATTTTGACAGGCCTTATGGTCTAATCTTGACGATTTCCTACTGCCGTGGGATTTTAAATGTGCGCAACTTGCACATGGGACGTTCTATTCTTGTTCACCCTTATCCGAGAAGGCCAGGCATCCGATCGCACTACCCAGGAGATCTCACTACCCAGGAGATCTCACTACCCAGGAGATCTCACTACCCAGGAGATCTCACTACCCAGGAGATTTCACTACCCAGGAGATCTCACTACCCAGGAGATCGCACTACCCAGGAGATCTCACTACCCAGGAGATCTCACTACCCAGGAGATCTCACTACCCAGGAGATCTCACTACCCAGGAGACCATGGGGGAGTATGGCATCATTAGGACCAATGATTCTGAAAATAAAATCCGTAAATTATATTCCTTCTACTGGGAATCGAACCCGGTACCTTTAGAATTCGAGGCGAAGGCCATACCTCTAAGCCACTCCGAATCCCCAAGGCCTGTCCGTTCTTTCAATGTGTGTGTATATATTTTCACACTTCAGTCCGCCTCTTTTCCCGAAGTGTTTGGGGAAATATGTTCGCTTCACATTACGTTTTACTAAAACAGTTCTTTATAAGAAGGATTACATACTTGGCCGGTCAGTTTTGAAATACATGCGTGATGATTGTAGCAGAAATTTTTAGAATTTTCGCGTTTGCATTATATCTACTTTTGCGCAGAAGTTGGACTTTGTTAATATTTTTTATGTTCCACTATTTGAAATGCATCATCATTTTCTAGGTTCGCACTGGCCATAACAGACTGAGGTACCATCTATGCCACAAGTACAGGATTGATACAACAGATCTTAGCATCTGTGACATTAATCCAATGACAGCTGAACATACGCTGCAGTCCTGTCCAATACACAGCAGTAAACGGAGTAGCATATGGCAGCAACCTACTTCTCGCCGTGAAAAACTGTATGCAGATGTCAGGAACCTTGAGCCTTTATTAGAGCCATTAATGTGGAAGTCTGAAGGTGAACCAGGAAGAAACAGAAGAAATTTGCATAACTGAAATTCGCATAAAGTGCGGCCGCATTGTAACAGAAACATGAAAAACTCGTCTTGTAGTCTGAAATTTACGGTAATTATCTAATTTTCGCCTTTAATACATTTTTTTTTGTAACGCGCCACCAGTGTCAAAATTGCGCACTAGAGTTATTTATATACAATCAATGCCAAGGGTTCTGATGTTTATTCTAGAACATGTTTGAGCTGTGCAAGTGAGATCATGCCAGATCGGATTGTCTCGCACCTGAGTTCTAGTAGTTTTAATCACCAACACTCACGGGTGCTCTAGAATTCTTTCTGTTCTAGTGTTGACAAGGTTACAGCACGAACTCTGTGCAGGTTTCCAAATGTAAGTTCGAGTTAAATCAACATTCAATATTATGAGCTTATTCAGTAATGTCTTAACATTACCACAAAAAAGTTAATTTTGTCACGTCTATTTTTTGTCTGTGTGTGTGTAGTATAGAAAGTTTTTTATGTGTGTACCTAGGAAGCAGCAACAATGCGTGTGTCAGACAAGGACAGTGTATATATATATATATATATATATATATATATATATATATATATATGTGTGTGTGTATATGCTTAAATTAGTACTTGCATGTGTGAGTGAGTGAATGATGTGTTTAGAGGAACGTCTTTGTGTGTGTCTACGTGTTTGTCACATAATTGGTCGTTGTAGCGAAAGGTTTTTATGAGTATAGTTGTCAGTAGTAGTTACTGATAGAACAGAAAAAGAATTCTGTTTGAAAAGAATATAGCCCGAGTGTCAGAGAAGAGCACTGGTATCACAGGATAGTCACGGCTGTGAAGGTCTCTGCTTGAGATAGTAATCAGATGAAAGTTAGAGCCTAAAATACCACCTTCGCTAGTAACAATCCTATGATAATTATAATTAACAATTCAGTAAAACTCAAAATACCACAATATAAAATTGATAAGTCAGAGCATTACAATTACTGAATCATTTATTATGTACATCTGTCTTTGGTTTTCTTCTTGTACAAATTATGAAATGATGAAAAATGATGAAATAGGATGAATAAACGATTAATTACACAAGTATTCAATAGTTGAATTGCAATTATTACTTAAACAAAAGTCCTCGCTGGAATCTTCATAATGAAACAGAATGTTCTTACAAATTTCCTTTAAACTAAATTGTCACTTACCCTGCCTATCTTCTAGAACAGTTTCTCATCATAACACTTATATTTTGCTTTTGATTTTTACTTTTGACCGCTCACAGTGGTTTTAGAATAGTCACATATATTTTACTCAGCTTCAGTGTTCTGATACAGCTCTTCTGGTCTACACAAGTAATATTCACAGCAGTTGGTTACTGACTCTGATCTAGGCTAAACAACACCTGATGGAGCCTAGTACACGAACAGAATCACACCGAAGTGCTACTTATTGTTGAAGTGAGTCACGTGTGGATTTCAGTTCGAGATCCTGCTGTTCTAAACCACAACAGTAACCTGGAACAAAGTGTGACATGTGGCTATCATTTGGTCGTAATGCCCACAAGTCTACCTGTCAGTGAGTGAAAGTGTTCAGAGTATGCACGTGTATGTATGACACATGGATCTGTTCTACTGACAGTATAACATAGGCATGACATGTGTCTAACTGCAATACATTTTCATAACTAAATAAAATGCACTGTTAGTGCAAAATCATGATACTGCAGTCACCTTCTACAGTTATAGAAGCCTGAAGTCATGTATAAAAGTATTCTTATTGATTATAAGCTTTTGAACACTGTCGTAGATTTTCGATAGGAGAATTAAGACTTGGGTTGGTCCCTTCTGAATAGGTTGGAATGAGTGATAGTCTCAGTGTGAGATAGAAATATTAAATAGATTTCCACGAGTGGGGTGGTAGAATAGTGATAGAGGCTGTCTCTGAGAGCGGGAACTCTTCTCTCTCTCTCTCTCTCACCTATCTTCTACGACAGCTTTTAAGGCGTCAGACAGTCTAAACACAGATATATATATTACACATATTTCTATCTACTCACGGGCACGCACATACACGTGACGACAGTTAAACACACAGACGTGGGAAATCTATAACAGAGAATATATATATATACTAGAACGAGCTGACCAACGCACTGATTTAGTTCAAGAGAGATTTTAATTATCATCTAAAAAATCTTCTCACAACACCTAAAAAAATACATCAAGGAAAACATATACAAATAGTCATAAAATTCAAGAAAATGCTACAAGGATGATAGCCCCGTTATGATCTTAACTCTAGGTTTAGCCCACAACCCCGTTAGGATGACAGATGATGGCCCAAAGAGTTATAGATGCATATGGTTAGGGTCTAATATTGTCCCCTTTCTTGAAGGTAAGAACTGACTTATGACAGCAGTATCTATTCTAAAGGAACAATTAAATTAAGCAGCAAGTCTTTCATAAGGAAAAATTACAAAGTGAGTGCATTAAACAACGAACATCCTTCCGTCACGTTCACTCGGTTCTTTCATCCGGGTACCCAGGCTTTCGTGCTTACCAAAAAAAAACTTGATGTTGATCACCGTCTGGCGCAACCTTAGGACACTTCTCTACAGTGAATCTGGATTCTTTGGATAAAGCGAATCCCAGCTCTGCAAATACAGGTTTCTTCCACTGTCTTCGGGAGCGTTTACTTTACCAGTTTAAATTTTTAGATTTACTGTTAATGTCACTTGAATCAGTTTTGGGTAAGCGATTTTAAACGGGCACACAGAGTCTAAAACACGAGGATTCCCTTACTTTGGAAAAAAGTTGACCAGTGGACAACTGCTCTCAACAGATAGTCTTGGTTCACTATCCACTCTTTCGATAATGTCGGAAATGTTAATGTTATTTCTTGAAATTTATTCTCGCCGCCAGGCAGCATGTATATTTCAATTTGAGAAGAAATATGAACTGGCTCAGAAGCCCAGTATAAACATTAGTCTTTAGCAACCGTTAGTGGGATTGGTATTACTGTTTATCTCTGATGGCACATGCACTGTCAGACCAGTGTTACTTGAAAAAAAAACCCACGTGGTTAAAGATAGGAAATGTCTATGCTTCTCACAAGTATGTCTCTTTACTAAACGCCGGCAAGTTGGGTTTACCCCAATATTCGCTGAATGAAGAAAAACAACATATAATATAATATACAGAATATGTACTCGTTATAACTTACATTTTAAACGGCAAGCCTACAGCTTGACTTATATTTAAAGCTTCCCGTGAAATAAGTTATATTTAAAAAAATCCCTCATCATGAATTAGGAATATCTGCGTATTTCCGTCACCACTCATGATGCATCTAGCATTTATAAGTTTGTTTAGAAAACTATACTCGACTAAGTAGTTAGCAGTTAAATTAAATTCATTATGGCTACATGTTTGTTAAGCTAGAAATATAATTTATTCTGCTTTCCACTGTATGCGTCACTAGAAAATAATACAGACTTATAAATTAATCGCTCTGCACCAAATCTAACTAGGGAAATAAATAAACGATTAACCACTTTCAACATTTCGCAAAATACTAGATATACTAGATATAATATTTTACCTCAAACAGAACTACGTATCACAACGAAACTAAGAGACATCACTTATAAGTTTAAGGGTTCTAGAACGAAGTGACCACGTCTACTGTAAAATGGAGAATGAGTGAAGTTAGTTTCAAACTCGGGCCAATATCTTAAAATAGACAAAAGCCCCAACTTATTTCGCAAACGAAATAATCTCCCCTTGTACGTGTAAAACACTTTACGTCAACTAGAAGACACCCATGAACTGACACTTCTACTACTTCACGCCTCACGCTGATCAGCATGCCGTAACTGCCATCAGTGACCGAGAGTGCGCGTGTCAGTTGCAAATCTCAGACAACCGTCTGCAGTGCATGGGCGATTTCCACACTCCGCCGGAGCTATTCTGACGAAAGCTCTCATAATTGCTGCAAAATGTAGACAATCCGTCTGCCGGCCATGTCTGGCGGAGTGAATTTTCACGCTACAGGCCCAGAAACTAAGCCGAAGAAACACCGTCCCAGGGGGAAACTGTAGACAGCTGTCTGCTGGGACGTGTTCTAACACTAATGTCAGTCCGCCCAGGGACTTCACGTCTTATGCAATAATTGCGTTACTAGTATTAGAAACGAAACAGGTAAACGTTAGGAATGAGGATGAAAATATTTTTCGCAAACGAATGGATGCAAAAAAATACAGGAAAAAGGTAAACTGCGATAATAAAATTAGAGAATATGGGTGAAGGAAAAAGAAGAGGATATAGAAAATTCAATGAACATAACTCTCCGTGACAAACACTCGTGAGTTTCCATTCCGGCTTAACCCTGGTGAATATCGTGTTCGTTTCGTCATCTACAGTTAAATTCCAATTTAGTCCTCACAAACCGATTAAACGTATCTAACCTGTAATGAAATTGAATTTATTTACAATATATATTTATAAACTTACATACCCTCTAAGGATGGTTCAGAAGTTCAAACTGGACTGAGGAATTGGTGATGATTTGAACTGCCCAGCATGCAGATGGAGAAATAAACTTTCTAGGCACGCTGCTATCTCAACCTCCAGCAGTGTATCTATTTTTTAATTTTATTTTTCGCTCTGTACGATTTTGAAAAAACCTCCGCCTGCTTTTATAAGCTGAGCGCGGACGTATCGGATGGCAGTGCGATGTTACAGTTTCTCAGACTGTATTTTGCAGATTCGAACGAGTTTGTGTTAGCTTAGTCCAGAAATCTTTTTCATGCTTCTCAACCCTGTTGTCCATGACTTTTATCTATCTCCTATCACTTTACAGAACTTCTGCTTTCTTTCTATATGAAGTTTTCCATTATTGGTTCCGATTTCGATTTATACCAAATTTTAAAAGACGATCGACACAGTAGTTTTCAACGTGCTGGCGCCTTTACCGTCAATTTCTCCAAACGTAATACACCCAGCAACTATTCCTTCGGAATGAATATAGCTGGTCTTATCCCTCAAAAATCGAATTCACTGTCATTACTTTCTGTCGCTCGATTCACTTGTACGACACACGAATCCATTGTATACTAACACGCTTTTCTTTCCTCTGCAGATCGCCATTATAAAATCGGTTCCTCAACAAGTGAGCTTCGCGGCGTTTGATTGGTTGCCAATTTGTCCCTTCTTTCTATAATGACAAGGCATTTGTGTTTACATCACGCTACAGTCGTTCTGTTTTAAGCATTTTCTCTCTCTGTGCCATTATTTCCCATTTTCGGAGCACAGAAATCTGTGCCCGAGTCATTGTTTACACTTTCTTCCTGTAATTCACGTCATATTTGTTTGCCTGCCCCTCCACGCTGAGAATTGATACAGATAAGACTAGATTGGCCGCCAGTCAATTTCGTGTGGTGATACCTGGTGTGTGTGTGTTTGCACAGGGAGTGCTGGTCAACTATCCATCTGGTGGCATATTAAAGACACGCCTGAAGACGACGGAAATGTTGTAAGCGATTACTTTGAAAAATCACGAAGTTGTAGTGGTAAACATGACCGATAATCGACGGAAACCACACATACTTTATATGAAAATTGACATTTTAAATTAAAGCTGAATTTTCCTATGAGGAAATTGGTGAGGAGAACCCCATCACAACAAGCACTTTTTAATGCTATTTATTGGGCATTTTAGATGTAAAATTACAACATTCCCGATAGGAGCCTTGGCAAATAACAACAATGAGCGTCGGTCGAAAGTTGCATTATATCCTGTCACTTTCGCCGGTCTAGGGCTCTTTGAAATTCAACTCGTCAAGAAGACAGCCACTGGACCTGATGGCATTCCAGCAGAGGCCATCAAAGCAGATATTGACACGGCTACAGAGATGTTATATAAATTACTTGGTAAAGGCTGGGAAAAGGAAGAGATACCAGCAAAATGGAAGGAAGGATATTTGGTTAAGTTGCCTAAGAAGGGAAATTTACAAGAGTGCACAAACTATAAAGGAATAATGTTACTTTCAGTGCCAGAAAAAGTATTAAACAGGATTATCCTTGAAAGATTAAAAGAGTCCATAGACAAGAAACTGAGAGATGAACAAGCAGGTTTTCGACAAAACAGATCGTGTACAGACCAGATAGCCACTTTGAAAATAATAGCTGAACAAAGTCTGGAATGGAATTCACCACTATTGTGGTAAAGTGGGATGTTATAAATATTTATAGGGGACTTATTGTACTGACTGAGATCAGCTGTGAAGGTATCTATATCTAATAAGAGTAGTGTATTATAGATAACCTTACTTACTGCCACATATGCATACCTCAGTCAGAATTATTCTGGAATAGTGTGATGACTACGTTATATGTCTAGGGTATGTGTATGATGAAGTGTAAGTCATAACAACAACTGACAGATAAACAATTTAATTTATTCCACCACACTTGACAACACTGTGACACTCACATACATATAACACTCTAAGAGGATATCTTAAAGGAGTCACTGATAACTTTTCAAATAACAATATGTATTCAGTGCTGTCATGAATGTATATGTGTCCTGATTCAAATACAAAGGGAACCAGGAATCACAATCAATTTTAATTACAAGTTATATGTACAGAATTTATTAATAGGATTCTTATAGTGACATATATTATTAATGGTATCCTATGTGTGTCAGTTGTGTAGTGGTAATATGAGGTAATACTGGTTTTGTTTTGTTCAAGCTCTGTTGGTATTTGTCATCAACCTTCTACGTCAGAACTAATTTATACTCCATTTCTACACTGAGCACAATACATCACAAACATTGAGTTCAGAGCGTTAGGCCAACTGTCAGCTTCATCTGAAATACTTTATACCAGTATTTCCCTCCCTAATGGTTACTACGCCTCTGCAATTCCAGCATTATTTCTTTCTAGTTAATAATCTAGGTGTCAGTGTACTGTTTGGCCATTCCATGCAGTTTTACTTTCCTCCGACACCTTCTGTTCAGGCTGGAGCACTATAGGCTTTACATCATGTTCGCTACTGAACCACACATATATACAGACATAAATTATCAATTTACATTCAATTTTCATTAAAAGATATTGAATATTTCAAGCTTACCACAATTCATGGAAATAATAATAAACAGTTTCGTTGGCTGGCAATGAATATAGCGCAACTCCGATCTGCCGATGTCCCAGGCTTTATTTTATAAAAAAAATATACACTGGTGCTCAACGCACTGCATCTTAGTAGGTTTATTACAAGATGTGGCAATGAACAGACGCTCTGAATTGTGTATATTCGCAGCTCTACCCAATCACACCACGTCTACACATCTTTTCAAAAAAGTACCCCTTTCTCACGTTTCCCCTGACAACACAAGATAGTATTTATAGTCCGACCAATCGTGTTTAGTCTTTCATTTGTTGCGCTCCAATCACATAGGAGTTAACATGGTAGGCTATTTCCGTAACGTAATGTTTCTTCAAACACGTTATAAAAAAATTTTATGAGCAGAAATGATTTCATGCTGTCAGGCACCCCCACTATTTTATTTTGGCCATAACGTGGTAATTCCTAGACTATTTGCGTAACGTTTTACATATTCTTTGTCAGCAAACCCTAAAGAACCCAAATATACGAATTTAAGGGAGCTAGGTGGCTGCGTTCAAAATGTGCATTTTCTACCACCTCCTGTTCACTTCAATCCCCATGTGGTGTCTGGGTACTGTCATGTTTTCAAACGTAAACCCATCTAATGTCATCTTTCCCAATAAGCGTTTTTCAGGATTTTAAAACCTAACTCTGGGAAGGGTAGTGAATTTTATCACTGTCGAATTGAAATAAAGTTAGTGCATGTGGCCTTACACGCGTGATGGCAGCAATTGTGTATCGCGCGACGCGTGTTTAGTGTTGCAGGTGTCCCTGCTTTCTGCCTCTCCCTTCTCTCTATCCTTTAGTCCATCTGTCTTTTAGTTACGCCGTGTATAAAATGGAATGAATGAAATATTAAATTTAGGTCATTGATCAGCTTGCGTATCTCAAAGTTTTTCCATGAAATACAGTACACGTTTCATTGAAGAAAGCGGGTAATAATACAGTAGGCTTTTACTATCAACGTGAAAGCGTTACAATTTGCAGACGAAGTAGAAAACAAGGGGGATTTCGAGTACAGTCATTGTGACAGCACTGTTCTTTACCATTCTTCTTTCCTTTTATTAAATTTATTTGTTAGGCTTTACATTTACGTTTTAATTTATATATGGGGATTAGAATAATTCACGACAACTATACATCGGATTTATGGACTACGAAAAGGCATTTGACAGTGTAGACAGAGAATCACTGGAAATTGATGAGGCATTATGGAGTTCCCCTGAAGATCATTTATTTAATAAAGAAAACATATGAAGACATGACATGCAGAGTTCTTTATGAAGGACAGCTTACAGAACCGTTTGGGATAAGAACAGGAGTGCGACAGGGATGCCTCTTGTCTTCATTTCTTTTCTTACTAGCAATAGACTGGGATACGAGAACATCGACAACACACAACAGAAATGGAATCCAGTGGACTCTGACTAAGCAGTTGGATGATCTGAATTTTGCTGATGCCTTAGCTCTTCTGTCCCATAACCGTAATCAGATGCAGGACAAATTGAAAACACTCGATGAGAGGTCACAGCAATTGGGTCTGAAAATACACAGGGAAAAGACAAAGATAATGAGAATAAATGCAGGTAATGATAACAGGGTTGAACTTGAAGAAGCACCAATACAAGATGTAGAATCGTACACATTTCTTGGTAGCAAAGAGAGAAAATATAGACACTCAAATGTGAAGTCAGTCTTATTGTATGGCTCTGAGACATGGAGAACAACAAAGACAACAACCAAAAAGCTACAGACTTTCATAAATGGGTTCTTGCGTAGAATAGAAGGATTAAAATGGTATGACAAGATTACCAACGTGAAACTGATGACAAGAACTAAACAAGTGCCAGTGGAATAAGAGATGAGAAGAAGACGATGGCGATGGATAGGACACACACTGAGGAAACCTGTTGATAGCATTACAAGGCAGTCCTTGTTCTGGAACCCCCAGGGCAAGAGAAGCAGAGGTAGACTAAGAAGCACATGGAGAAGAGAGCTGGAAACAGAGGTGAAAATGATGAGAAGAACGTGGAAAGAACTTGAGATGATGGCACGTGGCAGGAGGACTTAGCATGTGTTTGTTGAAGGCCTATGCTCCTTTGGGAGGGGAGGGTTATGAATGAATGAAAAAGACAGCCAGATAAGCCAGAATAGGAAATATGATCAGGGTTTCACATTAAAGGACCGGACAATGTGTTTAAGCATCTTGTGGATTTGTATCCCAGGAAAACTCTACTTTCATTAATATGGAAAGCCTGGAGCCCAAGAAACCTGAACAGTAAGTCATAGTGGGTTTTTTTGTGCAAAGTAATACCCAAGACCACGTGTAAGAGGCATCATAAAAAGTTGCCTAACTATTTCACTGAGCCAGAAGTCTGTATATTTCGTAATGGATTTTGAGGTAAATGGTACGTTTTATAATTCTATATTTTGCATTATTAACATGTGAAAATTGCTAGTGGATGTCCAATTCATGTGAGTCTGGCAACCATAGCATGTAGAATGATGATTTCATGAACCACCACTGCAAGAGCGGGTGACTGCTTTATGCGGGTTTCTCATAGAAAACCAAAAGCAGAGATACGTTCCATATGGAGCAGGGAGTGGATGGTGACATAAATGATGTACATACTTATTACATTAACTTTTTCAACCAGTGAATATGTAAATGTAAACATGTTTAATATAAATGCAATGGATGATTTCCGTCCACTGGGATTAATATTAATGCTCAGAAAGTGTAAAGTTCTGAGGCAGATGGGATGGTGGAATGGAAAGGGGGTGACACATGATTTCGTGTCAGAAACCCCAATACTCAGGAGAGTATTTGTTTTCTCTTATTTCATGATACTAGTCGGTGGTATCAACTGAGGGTGTTATCTGTGGGACAAGTGTGTGGTATAAGTGGCCTGCAGTCAACGCTAGACACCATCATCAGACGGGGCCTTGAAGACGCTGGACCAGCTTCGTGATTACTTTTTGATACTATTTGAAACGTGTCGCAACCACTAGACTTGACCAGTGACGAGAGTGAACCGGTCTACAACCTGCAAGGAACCAAACATTGGGTGGAGCAGAATTAACCAACCTATTACTGACAGCTAATTAAACACTTAAAAGCTGCCAAGCGAACTTTCATTCATTCATTCATAACCCTCCACTCCCACAGGAGCATAGGCCTTCAACAAACACATGCCAAGTCCTCCTGTCACGTGCCATCATCTCAAGTTCTTTCCATGTTCTCCTCATCATTTTCACCTCTGTTTCCAACTCTCTTCTCCATGTACTTCTTGGTCTTCCTCTGCCTCTCTGCCCTGGGGGTTCCAGAACAAGGACTGCCTTGTAATGCTATCAACAGGTTTCCTCAGTGTGTGTCCTATCCATCGCCATCGTCTTCTTCTCATTTCTTGTTCCACTGGCACTTGTCTAGTTCTTGTCATCAGTTCCACGTTGGTAACCTTGTCATACCATTTTAATCCCTCTATTCTACGCAAGCACCCATTTATGAAAGTCTGTAGCTTTTTGGTTGTTGTCTTTGTTGTTCTCCATGTCTCTGAGCCATACAATAGGACTGACTTCACATTTGAGTTGAAGATTCTTATTTTCGTGTTGGATCCTATTTCTCTTGATCTCCATATATTTCCCAATGCAATGAAAGCTCCTCTTGCCTTTTGTATTCTTATTTTGATATCGCTGTCTGTCCCTCCAACTTTGTCTATATTACTGCCAAGATATGTGTATGATTCTACATCTTGTATTGGTGTTTCTTCAAGTTCAACCCTGTTATCATTACCTGCATTTATTCGCATTATTTTTGTCTTTTCCCTGAAGACTTAAAATTCCCTTAATAACCATAACATCATTTGTGAGGATTTTTAAAGGAACTATTCGTTTTTTTACACTGTTAAATACAATTGATTATTAAATTTGTTATCTGCATATATACTAATGTATAGTTGATTTAATCCTTTTGAGTGTACTGCATTTGCAAGTCTCAGTCATTTTAAATAACACTTAAACAGAGCTATTAAATTAATATTTCACTGAATTAAATCAGTTGGGGCTTGAACGAGCTAAAATACATAATAATTCTTCATAAAAGGTGTCGGGCAGATACAAAGTTAACAACTGCAACGTCCAATTCAGCATTGTTCTTGATTACTGAATTATCTTATGGTACTCCCTCGAGATAGAAGCATCATCATCCTTCTATCTGCAATTCTGCCAGAAATAATCTTGTGCGAAGGTAGATACCTTTGCAGACCCACATTAGATGCTCTAGGTTTTGGCCATTGTTGGACTATCACTACAGAGCAAGAGGAGTAAATCCCGTGACATTGTTAAAGGAAAGTTTGGCAGTGTATGTGCTAGAGTATGTATGTGTAGACGCGCGTTCGAGAGTGCTAATTTTACCAGAGTGTGTGCGTGTAAAATAGAAAATGGGTGAGAGCTCAGACGAGGCCCTGGCCATTTCACATTTAGAGGTCCCCTGATTGTTTGTGAGAACGGGTAAAAATATAGGAACATGCATCCTTAGCTGAGGTGACGCTCTCATTGCTGAAATGAGGCTTGGTATCCTGCTAGTGCCACTATCAGATGACGTTGATCATGGCCGAATGTTAGGGCAGTGCCTGAGGTCCCAAAACAGTTTGGGGACCACGCTTCCTTAGCCTTTAACATGGATTTTGATTAAACGTGAGCTTTAGATATAATAAACATGGGATTCAGACATTTCTGACCAGTAATCAATGTCGGATCCGGTCACGTTACTGGAGATCTCTAAGAAGACAAAGAAAGAACATGATTACTAATCCTGCCAGATATGTCATACAAGGCGACTAAAGTCATGTTGTGTATAGGGCTAGCAACCTCATCATGTCATACAAGGCGACTAAAGTGATGTTGTCTATAGGGCTGGCCACCTCATCATGTACCAACAAATTGGTACAGACGCCACCCCTGCTGTAGCACGTGCTGTGACGTAGGCCAGCTGAAGTAGTGGTGTCATGCTCCGTACGTTGCGAAGAAAAATGAGTTTGAAAAATAGGGAGGGTAGTCAGGGGTTAGTGACTTATTCACCTTTGGTACTCTTTATCCTTATTTCCCTCCAGGTGTTCCAGATCACTGTACGTGTGTGTGTGTGATAGAAAGAATATGTGTGTGTACATATGTGTAACACTGCGTCTCTGTGAAAGAATGTGTGAGTGTGGACATGTGTAAGATAGCGTCCCTGTAAAATAATGTGTGAGTGTGTACATAGGTGTAAAAATGTATGCCAGTGAAAGAAAGTATGTGTGAGTGTGAACACGTGTAAGATAGTGTCCCTGTGAAAGCATGTGTCAGTGTGTACATGTTTTTGAAATAATGTGATAATGTCTGTGAACGAAAGTATGTATGTGTGTGACAGAGAACAAGTACATACTTTCTGCTAGCGTTGCAATCGAGGAAGCAGTAAAGCAAAAGTGTGTAAGTATTTGAGAGTCTATCGGTGGGATGGATTAATTTGTCCAAGTCTTTATATCTTGTTGTAGATAAGCCAAATCTACACATCTGACTCTGGTCATTTAAAGATCTAAACACAGGTCTCATGCTGATTGATAGCTATAACAAACTTGACTTTGCTTGATTCTATTGGGTCACCAACACGGTAAAATGGACTTTAACTATTGATCTTTCAGTATAACTGGGCGTTACGTTCAGCTGTTTGTACAACATTACTACAAAACATATAAGTAGTATGAGCTCATAGTTGTATAGAGAGCTGCTTAGATCTATTATTTTCTCCAGTTATTTTAACCTTAGTCAAAATCACAAACGAAGTGCGGGAGCCAGATTACCGTGGAGACTCGTGTGATCTATCTATCTATCTATCTATCTATCTATCTATCTATCTATCTATCTATCTATCTATCTATCTATCTATCTATCTATCTATCTATCTATCTATCTATCTATCTATCTATCTATCTATCTATCTATCTATCTATCTATCTATCTATCTATCTATCTATCTATCTATCTATCTATCTATCTAACTATCTATCTATCTATCTATCTATCTATATATCTATCTATCTATCTAACTATCTATCTATCTATCTATCTATCTATCTATCTATCTATCTATATAACTATCTATTAATCTATCTATCTATCTATCTGTGGTAGGGTGGGCGAGATGATGATGATGATTATGTTGTGATTGTGATATCACTCTCTTGTCACACTCGCACCGACCCGAACAACAATAAAACTCTTGATTCTAGAGGCAGGGGCTATATTTATTTTTACAGCGCATTCAGTGACAAAGCAAACATTAAACAAATAAACCAAGGAACATAACACCAAACAAAACACCCAACAGTGCCCGATGCTAATCTGAAGAAGCAAACAAAGCACAGAATAGTTAAAATCATAATATAATATTGAATGAGAAACACCACGCTCTCACCTGTCAAACTGTCCTTCCACGTGTACTACCTGACACCCTCAACTATCACACACGCACACACACACTCATGCATGTCGTCCAGTGCGACTAGTATGTTGTTGTGCATGAGGCTGGCAACCTCACCGTGTAACACAGATTGCTACCAAAACTACTACTGCACGAGCATCTGAATGCTTAATATGAAGGCAAACCACACTGTTGGCCCCATGCTCCCTCAGGAGCGGAGAAGAGAAATATATATCTTGAAGTGAGCCCACGTGCTCTCACAACCATTCCTCACATAACCATAGTTAAATAATCATAAAATGGACATAAAATAATATTCTTCAACTATATGTACAACAAATACTCTCAGTAATGAGAATAAGCTACTACCTCGTAACCGATCCACATCAGTATTCGCTACTGCATTCTGAAGCATGTCGTATGTGACGACTGGTGCGCTTGGCAACAAGCGTATATGACCACTGATGAGACTGGGAATCTCATCACATGAAATACATCGTTACCGAAACAAATCACTGCCATAGCAATTTTAGCATAAAAATGCTTCTTGTCGGCTTGTGATAGACACCAGTCACATTGGTGTGTCCATGCTCCGCCGGGAGCAACCAGAGAAACACATGTCTCAACCAAGGAGTGGCCTCGCGCTCTCCAGAAATCTAAATACATATTCCCACTTCACAGTAACCCATTAAATATATACAGTAGAATTATGATAAGTAGGCTATCGTGAAATACACTCAAATACTTTTACATCAAAGAAATAAAATAATTACTCTTGACTTTAACAAAACTGGCATTAACACGAAAGCTATCTCTTTCCTTTACTGGGGAACATTATCTTTATCTGCTTCCCACCCACGTGTCAATTCACGCGATCTAAAACTGCGTAACATTAAGTGATAACTAAGAGTGTTACCGCAGACCCCTCGCGCCGCTTTTATACAATCACCACGTGGCTCTCCCTGTTGCCATCTTCCCAACTAGTTAATATTATCTAAATTGCAGTTTCTGATAACATTTCTGTCCAGTTTCATGTATAAAACACTCTGAAATACTTGATACTAAACTCTTACATATGTGATTTGGTCTTAACACTAGTGAAATATATCTACACATTATTTCCACTCAATTATATTTCAAGACTAAATCATAATGTCCTAAAAAGACATTTCCTTTGGAAACACATCTATCTATATCACTAAACATTAAAACAGACTCGTGCTGAATACAATATCAGAATTATATAAAACTAATTCTAATTTAAATTAACTCACATGTCATGTCTTTGTGTTCTTCTGTGTGGGTACACAGCGCGCTTCGTCGTTTGCTCTCTCGTGTGGGCTGAATCTTCAAATCGGCCTTTTGCCGATCGCTATTTCTTTTTATAGGCACTAGGCTAATCACTCACTTATCTGCGCGCTGGGCGTATTAATCTTGGCTACTTAAATATCACACGCGTTTATCGCTTTAGGAATAGCGAAAGCACAAATAAAACCTACAGCTATTTAATATAACACAATTCTACACCACAACTTAATTTAAAGGCATTATTGTGGCCTCATTACATATCTTCTACTTCATCAATCTTAAAGAATTTACATCTCAGCATGCTTCGCGCACTTCTAAAATACATGGGCGATAAATCTGCCCAAAAACAGGTAGGGGGCGGGCGTCTCCTTTTCGGCCCCATCACATATCTATCTATCTATCTATCTATCTATCTATCTATCTATCTATCTATCTATCTATCTATCTATCTATCTATCTATCTATCTATCTATCTATCTATCTATCTATCTATCTATCTATCTATCTATCTATCTATCCATCTATCTAACTATCTAACTATCTATCTATCTATCTATCTATCTATCTATCTATCTATCTATCTATCTATCTATCTATCTATCTATCTATCTATCTATCTATCTATCTATCTATCTATCTATCTATCTATCTATCTATCTATCTATCTATCTATCTATCTAACTATCAATCTATCTATCTATCTATCTATCTATCTATCTATCTATCTATCTATCTATCTATCTATCTATCTATCTATCTATCTATCTATCTATCTATCTATCTATCTATCTATCTATCTATCTATCTATCTATCTATCTATCTATCTATCTATCTATCTATCTATCTATCTATCTATCTATCTATCTATCTATCTATCTATCTATCTATCTATCTATCTAACTATCTATCTATCTATCTATCTATCTATCTATCTATCTATCTATCTATCTATCTATCTATCTATCTATCTATCTATCTATCTATCTATCTATCTATCTATCTATCTATCTATCTATCTATCTATCTATCTATCTATCTATCTATCTATCTATCTATCTATCTATCTATCTATCTATCTATCTATCTATCTATCTATCTATCTATCTATCTAACTAACTATCTATCTATCTATCTATCTAACTAACTATCTATCTATCTATCTATCTATCTATCTATCTATCTATCTATCTATCTATCTATCTATCTATCTATCTATCTATCTATCTATCTATCTATCTATCTATCTATCTATCTATCTATCTATCTATCTATCTATCTATCTATCTATCTATCTATCTATCTATCTATCTATCTATCTATCTATCTATCTATCTAACTATCTATCTATCTATCTATCTATCTATCTATCTATCTGTCTATCTATCTATCTATCTATCTATCTATCTATCTATCTGTCTGTCTGTCTGTCTGTCTGTCTTAAAAATAAATATATATATACACACACAGGGCCGGATCATGGTGGTGCAGGCGCCAACTTGAAAAAGAGGGGGGGGGGAGGGTGTCCTGGTTAATCCGAGGATTATCCATGGAGGCTTTGCCTTGGTTGCTCAGGAATTACTAATGGCTCAGAATTATTGTGCAACCTGGTAGATATAGAACAAAATATTTCTTTTTCCTACCCGTGGGAACTTGCTTTACGAAATTTTGACTATAACACCTGGAGCCAATAACCCAGACAGGTTGTCGCTTGAGTTATATTGTCAATTGTAGGTTTGTCAGTACTACCGTCGAGTGGCTTCCGTGTTTATGTACACAATCCATTGTCAAATTGGTTACTTTTCCTAAGTGCTGAGAAGAAGTTGGCTACCGTAGACAATAGATAATAACAATCGAAATATCGAAATGCAACCTTACTCGCTTCTCTTAAAAAAAAAAAAAACATCTTGAAAGGTTTATAAGAACAAGAAAATTGTAACATAAAATTTCAAAGTGAACAATTTATTCGCTTTTTACATTCAGCGCATTGAGTATCCATCAGTAATTCGACATGAATAATGACCTAAATAAAAAACAATTACCATTAATATAATTTAAAAACATATATGAATTAAGTGTGTTTCTGTTGTGTGTTGCAAAATGATAAAGTTCATTCCTACACTCTGTTCCTTCTTTATGGAGCATGGATGCACCACTACACCTGGTCTACTTGCGGGAAGCCTGCTCCCTAACTTTCAAATACTCTCGCGGCAATTGTTTCTGTAGCACGTAGTTTTACATGATGAGGTTGCCAACTTGTTGTAAACATCATATAAGTCTCCTTTACGACCTGCATGAACGAACGACAACTTTAATTAATTAGCATAAATAAATCATAAGGGAGCAAAAGGCTAATTCTTTTCTTTCTTTTTTTTTTCCTTTTTCTTTTCTTTTTGATCTCCTCAAAGTGTACCGAAACTACAGAGAGGTTAATACCAAATATTTCATTCAAAATTACACTTGAATTTCTCCTTACAGCCGAAAGTGAATCTTTCACAAGCTAAAAAAAAAAATGCCCGTCTGTGAAATGCGACGATGAAGGGAAGTAGTCTGGTTGAAAAGAATGGACAAAATAAATAAAACTGTCATTGAAAACATTTGTAATATAACAATGTAATAAACACCTACAGACACAGAATTGTAATGGCATAAGTCAGTACTAAAATACAACCGGACTGACGTACGGGGTACGTTTTCTAAATCAGGATATCAGACAGGAGGATGTCTGAGTAAGTGCTGGCTGGATGGGGTATTTGTAACCTGTGAGGAAAAACATGACAAATAGATAGTTTCGAACTTCTGAATTACAATACACCCCACTCCAGAAAACAAACGCTGTTTCATTCCCCCAAGACTGTTAACGTCTATTGTGTATACAAAGCAAGAAAATCTATGAGGCATTCATTATATATAATGCCAATTTATTAATTTCAAGTACATCTGTTTACGCAACTTATATTCGCTCATCATTAATGCCTCATCATGCTTCTAGGGCAGTGTTGGTCTTCAACAAACTTATGTTCAGTCTTACTGTCCTGTTTCAGTCTTTACTGTCCTGTTTCAGTCTTACTGTCCTGTTTCAGTCTTTACTGTCCTGTTTCAGTCTTACTGTCCTGTTTCAGTCTTTATTGTCCTGTTTCAGTCTTTACTGTCCTGTTTCAGTCTTTATTGCCCTGTTTCAGTCTTTACTGTCCTGTTTCAGTCTTTACTGTCCTGTTTCAGTCTTTATTGTCCTGTTTCAGTCTTTACTGTCCTGTTTCAGTCTTTATTGTCCTGTTTCAGTCTTTACTATCCTGTTTCAGTCTTTACTGTCCTGTTTCAGTCTTACTGTCCTGTTTCAGTCTTTACTGTCCTGTTTCAGTCTTTACTGTCCTGTTTCAATCTTTACTGTCCTGTTTCAGTCTTTACTGTCCTGTTTCAGTCTTTACTGTCCTGTTTCATTCTTTACTGTTGTCGTAAAATTAACAGTGATACAACGTTAAAATACCTCCAAAGATAACATGTAAGGATAAAAACATAATGCGTAAGCTGCTGATAGTACATGATCGCCCTGACCGCGGGTCACTACCCTCCATAAAAATTGACTTGCTAGACGGGAAGTCAAAACGGTTACCATTTGAACGGGATGAGAACGGCGGATCAAAAAGGAAAAAATATGACTGAAAAATTGCGTGAAACTAGCAAGGCTAAAAAGATGCAATTGGGGGGGGGGGAGGGGGGGGGCGGTGGGGGGGGGGGGGGCGCGGGGAGAACGGAGGAAAAGTCACGTCCCCAAGTTGACACAAGGTAACGAAATCGACAAAAGGGACCATAGTTATTATACGCAACAGTCATTTTTTGGCCGTTTTTGCGATATTTTGTCCTTTATTTGAATGCAGCGGCAAACGTTTCACAGAAGATTCTAGAAAACAATTTCGAAAAAAACAACTAACCTTGAAAAGTAACTTTTTCTTAATACTAATGTTAGGAATATAAAAATTAGCTGGCCGGATGGCCCATTTTGAGCAGTGAAATAATATGCTTTTATTTATACAGACGGATAGATAATAATGACGACATTGACAAAAGACTGTGTTGTTCACATCAGCGAAAGACTGCATTGAATCAAACATGTCACTAATTTGCACAAAAACCGCGACCTTGAGACTCAAGTGTCCAAATCTAGTTAGAATGAAAGAGAGGGACATTGGTGGGAGCTGTGGCTAAAAATAACTTTAAAGACAAAATTTGTAGAGGGGACGGATAGGTTGGTTCAAAAACCAAGTACGTTTTTTGTGAAAACGCAAGTAGAGACGGACGGACTAACAGATAAAAATCCATACTTGACTGAAGCATGACTGAAATGACTTTAGTGTAGGAAATTTGAATTTGAAAAAAAAAACACAAGGCATTGATTGGCCACAGACAATCATATTATCAGCGCTCAGACGCGCTTTTTTGCCATTCCTCAATAGTTGTCCAGTGATAGACACAGTAAATTTTAAGTGTGGTGATTTCCAATGAAGTAAATTGAAATAAGTTCAGGGACGCCATACTATAGCCAGCAGCTCAGCTGAGTTTTGCTAGCATTTCTGTGTTCGTTATTCATAATCTGGTAAGATTGAAATTATTTCTTTGTAGATTTTAAATATTGTTTAATGTTTCGAGTGATTTGATACTGCCATATCGAAATCTAGCCTTACAACAAGTAAGGATTTGCTCTAGACCCCCCGCCCTAGTTCAGGGTCTAGGGACAAACAATATATATAAACTCCAGCAAGGATTTGGAAGGACAGATCAAGTGTTGAGATCAGTGGAACATATCACCTATCCTATTCTATGGCAGGAAGCTAATAAACATATTTCGGAATATGTAGTCTGGGAGAACTTATCCTATGTGAAACCAACTTGGTAAGATGTGTTGTATGGTCAGAGAGATCTGACCCTGTCTAAGTGGTGTTATTGTAAATTGTTACGTGTAGAAGTGGCTCCTTAGGTAAGGTTCTGAACCTAAACCAATACTTTATTTCAGAGCTGTGAGTTTTTTATGTTGACACCAAAAGGTGGTGTCAAATGCTGGGTAAATAATTGACAGTAAGGACCCGTGCAGTGTCGCATCTCGGCAGAACAGCCTTGTATTGCCCCCAAGCACGGAGAGGTGGGGCCACCCGATATATTGCCCCCAAGCACGGAGAGGTGGGGCCACCAGATTCCAGCACCAGAACTACTCTTTCAAAGTTACGTAAGCAGGCTGGTCTGCTGGATTTACACCAACTTCATAGACATAGCACCCAAAGTGAATTACTACTAAAACATCCCATTTCCTTCCATCATTAATGGACAATGTTTAGTAGGCATAGACAGGGAGGGATGAAGCCACCCCAACAGCACATCTATTCATCGTTCTCCCAGGGAAAATAAAATTATGAACTGTAGAAATATTAACTAATCGTGAAAATTGTATACGTACACACCTTTTATTTATCATGCCATTTATTCATGCCATTCACTCATAAATTTCAAAATCTTTCATATGTTCTGGCCAAAATAAAACCTTGGTTCAGAACAAATAAATTTAAAAAAAGCTTCACTTTCTAAAATTTCACCAGCTGAATTTAGTTCATTGTGTTCTAAATTTTATTGATAATATTATATTATTTAATATCTGTGTGTGTGTTTGTATATGTCAATACAACACATTACATTCAGTACCCTAGATTTTAACGTAGCCACATTCATTAGAAAAAAAGATAGGTGTGAGGTCGTAGTGGTAGCAAGAAAGGCCTTCTGAAAATTCACAGCTACATTTTATCTCAGGAGCCTTCACAGCTGACCTCATACATCACACTTAGTAATATCACCATCATACAATACCATCAAAATCCACTACAACTGTCCCGTTTCAGTCTTACTGTCCTGTATCAGTCTTTACTGTCCTCTTTCAGTCTTTACTGTCCTGTTTCAGTCCTTACTGTCCTGTTTCAGTCTTACTGTCCTGTTTCAGTCCTTACTGTCCTGTTTCAGTCTTACTGTCCTGTTTCAGTCCTTACTGTCCTGTTTCAGTCTTACTGTCCTGTTTCAGTCCTTACTGTCCTGTTTCAGTCTTACTGTCCTGTGCCATCAGTTCAAACTCTTTTCATGTCTTCTTTATTCCTTTCAAATGTGTCACCAATTATTTTCTCCATGTGTTCTTCAGCCTTCCTCTACCTGTACTACCACGGAAATCCCAGAACAAGGACTGCCTTGTAATACTATCAACATGTTTACTTAGTGTGTGTTCTATCCACCCTCAGCGTCTTTTTCTCACCTCTTGGTCCATGGCACTTGTTTGGTTTGTGTCATCAGTTCAATATCAGTGATCTTTTTGTACTACTCCAGTCCTTCTTCATGCCCGAGCACTTTTTGTTAAGTCTGTAGCTTTTGGTTAGTTGTTTATATTGTTCTTCTATTGCCTTTCTCAATGTGCTATACACTTGTACTGAGCTGCATCTGTAAAATATAGTTCGGCTCTCCAGAGACATGAATATTTCTAACTTTCAGCTGCAGACAGCGAAACAGCCACCTAGCCCACGACATTACCAAAGTAAGCTCCCTTTACACCAAGACGTGTGTCTACATATAAACACATCTGACAATTTCCAACTACAGTATATTTCCTCTAGGGTTGCTTCTAACTATTGGTATCAGTTCAATTTCGATTCTTACTTTCTCTGTGTATGCTTGTTGGTATCATGCCATGTTCAATAACTGTTTTCTCTAGTGCATGCTCCTAAGCTGTTGGTATCAACATGTCATGATTGTTTTCTATGTGTGTGTTTGTTGACATCATGCCATGTTCAGTAACTGTTTTCTCTAGTGCGTGCTCCTTAGCTGTTGGTATCAAAATATCATACTGTTTTCTCTCTATATACTTGCCCATTTTCGAATACGTAATAAGCAGCATAGAAAGCATATATGGCCGTCACCAGACCGTTCCTGGAAAACCTCTGTGGAGATATAAATAGCCTCAAGGTGACCACTGCTTTCTTTGAACATATTTAAGTAGACATCTGAGAGTGCACGAAAAAAATGAAGAATTATGTCATGGTCTATGACTGTATTGTTAGAATGTGCTTCTAATAAATAATGACCGATTTCTCTGTGTGTGCTTGTAGATGTGTGTATAGTGTCACGTTCAGTGACTGTTTTCTAGTGTGTGCTGCTAAGTTTCGAGCCATCTTCCATGACAGCTTACTGCTTTCTGTGATTGTAATTGTTTGTACCACGTCATCGTCGATTGTTTCTTCTCGTATTCCTCCTTTCGTGCAAAAAAAAAAAAAAAAAAAGGAAAAAAAAGTGTTCATTCAGTCATATTGAACTCCATGGTTTACCGTGGTATTCTGGTTCAGTTTACAACACATATAGTAAATTAATATAAAACAAATATAAAGGTATATTATCAGGCACTCGTAGGAAATAAAGAAGTAGAACACTAGACAACAGAAAAACAACAGACATGAGTGGCTTACCCAGGATTTGAACCCTGGACCTTCCGTGCGACAGCCCCGCCTAGCCATGCAAGCGAATCACACTATCCTCCCTGCCATCTACGCATCACCAAAAAATGATGTTTCAATGACAGGTCATTAGTGCGAACCGCAGTACACGACACCGGAAGTCCACCATGGGCAGCTTAGCCTATTAATGACGCAATCACTTCTGTTGTTTCCCTATCATGCAGTATAGGCCAGTCCAACAAGACAAGGACCTTAACACTGTGTCCAGCAAATGATAGCAGACTTAGAACAGCGAGATCAGGACAGATCATTTGCTGGACACAGTGTTAAGGTCCTTGTCTTGTTGGACTGGCCTATACTGCATAATAGGGAAACAACAGAAGTGATTGCGTCATTAATAGGCTAAACTATGTAGATTGACATCCCCTTGTAATGTTCGCTCCCCCAAGAGGGGTTAATCAAAATCATCTTCAGTAACCACATAATTTACTAGTCTAAAGTGAACGCTTACCGTTTGTTAAAGGTCTATGCTCTTTCGGTCGCTCTAGGGTGATCATAATGATGATGGTGGTGGTGATGATTGTGATGATGGTGGTGGTGATGATGATGATTGTGATGATGGTGGTGGTGATGATGATGATTGTGATGATGATGTCCAAGTGTATATTTCCCTACATTTTCTCTTACTTCTGTGTTTATTTTATATTCTCCTAACCAGGTCAACTAACTGTTGCCCTTGCCATTTCAAGGTAAGTGGAGTTTTGTACACCTTACCTTAGCTAACACAGCGTCCTATTGACAGAGTGGTTAGAGCGCTGGTCTCTCCTGGCAAAGGTGCCGGGTTGGTTTAACGGTATCGACATGCTTCAGTCTACCCAGCTGTAAATGGGTACCTGACTTTACACTTGAGTTAAAGAAGGAAAATGCAGCGAGAAAAGGAACTGGTCACCCCATCTCTCGATGCTGGACCTAGTATAGTGAAGTCTCTAACACTTACCTCCTCTCAGGCAGTATCTGTTATGGGACTACCTTTTACCGTATATAACCCTTAAGGCCTGAAGGTCTTTTATATTTGGACATGCGCCCTAATATAACCGACTAGGTTTAACGGGACGCGCCTCGAGTTATTTTTTATGCACAAACGCACAAAGTGGCTTCAGCTTAAGAAGTCATCAAGAGACCACGTTTATAAGTCCACCATCAACTCAACATCTGCTGTAGCAGGTCTCCACATGTGAAGAACAGAGACAGCGCATTTAATCGTCAATGTTCTATTCGCTCGTATGGAGCATGGAACCACAACGGTAGCTGGTCAGAAAGAGCATATGGTGGTCTCCAACTCAACATCAGACTAAGAAAATCTCTATGGAGATGTCAGCGGCCTGAGGCTGATTACTGCTTCTTCAAGATCTTTACGTTGACGTCTTACACTTGTTCGAAGAAGATAAAGAAGACGGAGATGAAGAGGAGGAAGAAGAAGTAGAAAGAAAAATCAAACGACGATGAAGAACTAGATGATGATGATGAGGATGTCGGTGATGATGATGATGCTGAAAATGATGATGATGACGACGAAGAAGAAGAAGAAAAAGACCACACTCCATGAATGGAAATATCGTATAAAAGACTTCTATTAAACGCATTACTCTTCGGTATAATTGAGATCTACATATCATAAGTTGTATTTTATTTCCATAGATGACAAACCTGTTAAACTCAAAGCTACTTATTTTTATTAAGCGGGAAACCGTCTCACGTAATATGCCAATTGGGAGAAACTGCGATAGGGCGGTCTCTTCAAACACTTGCCGAGCCGTTGGAGGTGTGAAATCTTGTGTAAATATTTGTTGAGTCACCTGCACTGTATTTCCTCGGTCAGTATTTTTTTTTTTTTTAAGAGTGAGAAAACATTCGAATTCATCAGTGCCGAAATTTCAATTTCAGTAGTTTTGGTCTAAAAGACTCATCCTATATTAGGGTTCCCATAATGTTTTGTTTAAAAACCGGGACATTTCCAAATTTTTACCTAAAAAACCCGGGACATTTTGTAAAACAACGGGACATGTTAAAAATTAAGGTAAAGCACAAATAAATCTATTATATATTATATGTTGCACTTAAAATAAGATACTGGTATAAAAATACACACATTAACTAACACAACTTCCACTTTAAAAAAGAATTCTAAATTACAAACATACGTAGTCTAATTAGAAAAATCGCACCTTTAAAAAATACACAATAGTCAAGTTTATATTTCAGATTCATCAGAATATTTATCAGATTTATGGGCCTGTTCAAGAAGTTTTTTTTCTTCTAATATTTGGACATAAAACTCAGCACAACAGAAATCCTTAAAATGGGTCTTTATAATAGTTAAAGCTTTCCCTGTCTCAATTTTAAGTCTAATTTTTTTTGTCTGTCCACAGCGCATTTATTAACGAAAAAACACGTTCAACAGCTGCATTGGATCCTGGCAGTGCCAAACAAAAACTAACTAGGCATTTCAGGTTCTCAGCATTTATATCCTGCTTTGTAAAATGAGCGAACATCTCACACCATTTTTCACTGACACCTTTGTGCAGTCCATGAACTTAAAGCTGTGGTTATGCACCGCCGTGTGATAAGCGAAGGTTGCTTCCTGTGCTGCCAATGATAACTGTTTTTCCATTTCCTTTTCACTCTGGGTTTTCGCATTTAAGAAATGACTTATACTGCTGTTGGAAGCCTTACTTTCAACAGCACCTTCATGTTTTTTCGTTGTCACGTGGTTGACTACGTATGACCGACCACCATGTGAAATGCAAAATTTAGAGCTGCATAAAGTACATTCCACATTTTCATCTACACCTTTAATGAAGGGAAATTCTCTTGTAATGTTATCATTTATACTGCACTTACGTTTCGGCATTATGCGGAAGAAAAACGATAAAAATACTGTATAATAATGCTAATACGCATTAAATCATTTGGTAGATGCTCACTGAACACTGTTTTGGTCGACTTTCGAATTTTTGTTCGATATTCAAACCGAGGGTCCACTGTAACCGGAAATTGATAAAGTAACACTACTAAAACACGAAATAAAATCCGTTACCCAAAGTTTGTTTTTTTTTCAGGAAGGACCCTTAAAAAGCGGGACATTTGGAATAAATTCGGGACACCGGGACATTTTATTAAAAAAACGGGACTGTCCCGGGAAAAACGGGACGAATGGGAACCCTATCCTATATACACCTCTATTATGTATTGAATCTTAGATGTCCATATTATAATCATCATCATCATCATCATCATCATCCCCATCATCATCATCATCATCATCATCATCATCATCATCATCATCATCATCATCATCATCATCATCATCATCATCATCATCATCATCACCATCATCATCATCATCGTCATCATCATCATCGTCATCATCATCATCACCACCATCATCATCATCATCATCATTATCATCATCATCGTCATCATCATCATCATCATCATCATCATCATCATCATCGTCATCATCATCATCATCATCGTCATCATCATCATCATCATTATCATCACGATCATCATCATCATCATCATCATTATCATCACGATCATCATCACCATCATCATCATCATTACCACCATCATCATCACTATCATCATCATCACCATCATCATCACCATCATCATCATCACCATCATCATTATCATCATCAAAATCATCATCATCATCACCATCATCATCATCATCATTATCATCACCATCATCATCATCATCACCTTTCAGCTCCCCATGGAACATAAGCCTTCAACAAACGTATGTCAAGTCTGTATGTTGCTTGCCATCAGCTCAAGGTATTTCTATGCCATTCTCATCATGTTCAGATGTTCATAACTTTACACTAGTAACCACGAACAATATGTCTTGTAGTTATAAATTCAAGTTACACATGCAGTATATTATTACTTAAAACAGTAAGTGAAAACAGACCACTTTTACATATAACTATTTTTTTTTAACGTACGCCAACTATTACTCGAGGCGAAATCTCCGGTTAGTATGTCTAACCTGAGACTGATTTTACGTGAGTATCCTATTTTCCCTGTACGCTGACAGTTGTCCTCTTGCCATATAGGCAGATACTCGCCGTCTTCGGAGAGACATATAACTATAACATTGTAGGCTTGTGGATCTCTCATGAGACAAAGAATGGGCCACTGCTCACTCAAGCATGTCATAAAAGGCTACTAAGTTGAGTTTGGGCATGGAGCTGGCAATCTCATCACGTAAAACAAATTGCTTCAGAAGCCACTGATGCAAACGCTGGCTCCCTGCAAGGGTCCAGTTGTAGTAGTGGCTTCATGCGCCATACGGAGCCAAAACATACATGATGTTGATGATGTAACATGACTTCCTTAACGGTCAATGTGACTTGGGGTCAGGAGCTGAGAGCGATGATGTTGATGATGTAACATGACTTCCTTAACGGTCAATGTGACTTGGGGTCGGGAGCTGAGAGCGATGATGTTGATGATGTAACATGACTTCCTTAACGGTCAATGTGACTTGGGGTCGGGAGCTGAGAGCGATGATGTTGATGATGTAACATGACTTCCTTAACGGTCAATGTGACTTGGGGTCAGGAGTTGAGAGCGATGATGTTGATGATGTAACATGACTTCCTTTAATGGTTAATGTGACTTCGGGTCAGTGTCGTAGATTTTAACAGATGTTTATAGTCCTGACTGAGCAGAAGTGATAGTGATAACTATGTGAAAGTAAGGTAGAAGAAATAGTTTTTTTTTCTCACGAGGTGGTCGTGTAAGATAAAGGACAGTCTCTGGGTTGAGTAATTTCTTTAATCCAGCCTATCTGGGACGACTAAATTTTAATCAGACGCACTTTCTCTCCTTGTACAAAATACAAGTTACACAGCACCCACATGTACACAATTCTGTGACAAATACGCACAAACGTGAAAACAAACTATGGATAACATATATGGACAGGGGTTGACCAACACAATAACTTAAGGTTTATTAAGTTTATTTATCACTAGAACTTTACAACATAAATCATATACATCAATAGATCAGGGTTTACAGACAAAATGAAAATTAATCAAATAGGTTTTCCCCTCTGGTAAAGGAAAAGAAAAAGAAGATCCCAACAGAGGTTAGTTAACCCGAAAGATCAAAATTTAACGATAAGTGTATGGAATAGTCATTAAAGAAACAAGAACAAGTTCCTAATTAACCTGTCCCGTAAATACTCAGGTTAATGAGAACAAAAGAAAAGATTTGTATGATAGGGGTAACAACAGAAAATTATGTTACTCTCTTACAGTTCATTCAATCCTTCATACTTGTGGCCACATTCATATTCGCTTACCCAATAGTTGTCGCAGGCATTCCGTGGAAATAAACACTAATAAGTAATAAGACTACTCAGTTAAGTTTTGCCAAATCCAGCCCCAGACTCGCCGTAGTTGCGGACTGCAAATTGCACGGGAGTCACTGGAGTTGGTGAGTTAATTTTTCCTGGATAAAATACGGTATCTCTGCCTTCAGTTGGTTGGAGTAAGGTTCAGACGTGGTGATCGCCGACATAGGATGAATAATACATATATATTCATTGGGTTGTCTAGCCTCTGGTTGCTGAGACACTATGTTAAGTTACACAAATGTTGCTGACAATATATTTTGCCACAGCTGGCTGATGAGATTGATATAAATGAAATCTGGTACAGTTGACATTCAAAAATCCGGCAACCTCCGGACCTGAGGAGTGCCGGATTGTTGAAAATGCCGGATTTTTTTTTTTTTTATGCTGTATATATTTAACAGAAAATGACTACCTGTACAGTCCTTTAAAGAAAGAAAATTAAATGTTTACGTTTTACACCACTTCTTTTATTTGCTGAATCCATAATGGGGCTATACAGCAGCAAATAAATGATAAAATGAGAAGGAATGAGCAGGAATGCCTGTTAACACGTGCAAGCAAGACCCAAACAGCTGCATCAAAACATAAACTGCTCCAGAAAACAGTGGCGCGCCAACGAGGTAAATTAAAAAATGCGCTCCGAAATCCATTCCGGAAAACTGAAGGAACCGGATTATCGATTGCCGGATTTTTTAATGTCAACTGTAATAGTTCTGGTCCATTTAATATTATAATTTAATGGTTCTATTCTGGTTTCTCTTATGAAATGAGGAAAACTGGACCGCACAGGTCACAGCAAGCAGCTCATCAATATTAAATATCCCTGGATGCTTATAGATTATAAGACTCTAAGAACGTAAGTTCATATGGCCATAAGACCGTTAGACCGCTAGTTCGCAGGTTTTGACCAGCCTATATTTTAGGAAAGAAATATAAACATTTAACCATAATAACACCATTCCGTTATAAATTAGATTTAAAACACAAATGTCTAGCTTATCCTATCGTTTTTAACGCGTGATATGAACATTAGTCATTTATAAAATTACATAAAAATGGATAGAAGTAAATAATATATACCGTCAGTAGACAGTTATTTAATGTATGTACTAGTCAATTTAAAACATCTCTTACTGGGAAATAGCGAGTAATTAAATTTACTTTACAGCTGGAAAAATTTGCTATAAGTTATTTAATTTTGCTATTCATTTAACACAGAAAATCCCAGTGAAATATAAATGAAAACTTTTAACACACCAAATCACTTAAAGGCTAGTATATAAATTACCGCAAACAGAGAAATGAAACACTCCACGAAATCTAATAATACACTCTGTACGAGAAATCTTAGGATAACGAGCTAGTGAATTCAGGAAAATCTCTGAGCAACTGATCAAGACTATAGGAGAAACAAGGTATATATTCATAGATTCCGTTCTTTTCGCTTCTTAATGCGAAAGGTCACACCTACGTCCAGGGCCGGGCAAACTTGCCGATCAATTCCTGAATCAAAGGTTATTCTGCCACCTCTGCCGACCGACGATCTCTAGCTTGTCTTTGATTATCTCCGGCTTGCCGAATATCAGCTACGTAAGTTAATTCCCCCTGAACATGTAACAATTCCAGGTACGTCTCAGATTGATCGCCCCTTGATTCTTCAAAGAAACTCTTAATGCCTGGCCTCTTGTTAACGCCTGGCCTGGCCCGCGTGTTTCCCTGATCAAAGAACGATTTCACCATACTGCGCACTACGCTCTGTTCCACCGTGTTTAATTGCCAAACGGCCCACGTGTTAATTGCAATAGTGAATCAGGCGTTCGTGTATCAAAAAATATATATAAACTTAGATGAGGGGGGGGGGGGGGGGGGGGGGGGCAAAAGTGGACGGTCACTGCTGCACTATTTACATATGTGACAGTCAGGAGCTGAGAGCGATGATGTTGATGATGTAACATGACTTCCTTTAATGGTTAATGTGACTTCGGGTCAGGAGCTGAGAGCGATGAAGATGATGATGAATTGTCATGCAAGCGATAGTAAATTTGATTACTATTCACGGGTGTAGTGACCCCCTTCAGTCATTACTGGCTATAGGAATGCGATCCAAGAGGCGATAGGCCTCAGCTGTTCTTTTCCTTGGTGTAACTTTCGGCCTGTTCTTTTCTCTTCTGCTTGTTGTGAGTGCTTCTTCTCGTCCAGTCTGAAGTGGCACGATAGGAAGCATCTCACTTGGTGTGATCGGCAGCTTCATTTTTCCAGGTTGCTGAATTTATGTCCAGCGCCTTCATGTCTCTGTTGCACATATCTTTGAACCATAATCACTGTCCCCTGACTGTTCTTTAGCCATCTGCCAGTTGTCCGTAGAAAATATCTTTGGGGATGTCGCCATCATGCGACGAACATGGCCAATCCAGCGTACTCTGCACTGCCTATGTAATATATACCTGCTTTGAAAGCCAGCGCGTGACAGAACATCGATAGCAACTCACTGGTGTGGATCGTGAGTTATTATCAACCAATTAAGAATTCTTTAAAAAACCACGGTCACTTACACAAAGTTAATATTAAACGTCAGCAGATGCTTAACTTCAGAGATCTGAATTCTGGTACTTGATGTCTGAACAGTTCCTTGTATCTCTTGAATTCTAAAGAAACTCACCGTTTCTCATCAAATAAAAAGTAGATGTTCATTCCAACCTTCGACTAATTAATAACATCAGCGTGTTGTTTCCATGACAAGCAATCAGCAGATGAACACAGTAAGAGTATTTGGGCTACACACCCTGGTTCCTTCTTAGAACTCTTGAAACAGCCATTCAGCTCACTTAGTCATCTAATCTCTCTTTCTTCCCTGTCTTTCTTTCCCCTATTTTCACTTGGCAACCGGGGCTAATTCTATGATTCAACGTAAAATATTACTTATTATTTATTGGTTTAACCTCAAACGTCTGCGATTCATGCAAACTAAGAGAAAATATTCTATGTTATTTAATATTTCACATAGATTTACTTCCTACGTAAATATTCTATGTTATTTAATATTTCACATAGATTTACTTCCTACGTAAATAGTTGTGTTGTGCTCTTACTGAAGCCTACTTTAAATACCTTGGAGCTGTCATAGACTGGAAGTGAGGTATCACAGAAGATTTGGCTACCTGAAGAGCAACAGCTGGGACACGTTTTCATGCCATACATCGAGGATTCCTCAGCAAAATAGAAATTGGTAAGAAGACAAAGATGGATGTATACCGCTCCATCTATGTTCCAGTCTTGACCTACAGGTTCAAGTCGTAGGCGGTGATAACAACCCACAAAAGCCAGCTCCAAACTTCAGAAATGACGTATCTGAGGAAGGTGGTTGTAGTAACAGGCAGAAACATGGTCTGCAACCAGACGATACGTCATGGACTCAAAACACAACCCCTGCAGATCCACGTGAAACAGTCCCAATTTCGATGGTTTGTCCATGTCTGCAGAAGATGTCATGTCATGGCTCCCATGTCATGGGGGAAGATCGGCTACCGCGACAAACATGGGGAAACCAAGAGCCAGGGATCCAGACCTCCAGGACGACCCAGAGTCCGCTGGGAGGACAACATTAGACAATCTCTGTAGGACCGAGGTCTAGATTAGAACCAGGCCAGGAGGAAGACAGCCGATAGGATAGTATGGCGCTCTCTCTGACAAACCTCTACACCCCAGGGTAGAAGAGGAACGACTAAGTAAGTCTTTCTGCAGCATATCCTGATGCCGGCACTAACTCTCCTGTGCTGACTTCATTACTTCCCATTCAATATCGTTCTCATTGTTGGGTTATTACAAAGTTATTTCCTATTTTCTGGGGGTTTTTTTCCACTCCTAAGTGACTAATTTATTCGAAACAAACTTCAAGATAATGTGAAGTATCACATTTAATTTGTAGTTCACCGATAGATTCAGCATGCTCAACACGACATTTCACAGCGGGTTGTAAATGTCCATGTCTCTTATAGCGTCAGTTTATTGGTCATTTTACATTGCATTTTATTTTGATTTTGTTTCTGGGAAAAAAAGTATTAAAAAAAACAGCGGCTAGTAGATCTATGAACCGCTCAATCCGCCTTCAAATATCGGTGACACAGTTTAAAAAAGGTAAAAGTACTACCGTATGGGGAATGAAGTGTTAAAAGACTTCACTGTACTAGGTACAGCTTTAAGAGTCCAGTTCCAATCTTCGCTGCCTTTGCCTTCCTTTACTCAAGAGCAGAGGCAGGTACCTATTTAAAGCTATTTTGAGTGGGACGCCACCGTGTTTCGAAACCGGTACCTTTGCCGCTAGAGGCCAGTGCTCTAACCGATCTGGCAATCCGACACTTGACACAGCCTTACAGTAGCTTTTAGTCTTTGCAGAATTGTTTTCTGACTCATTGGCTCTCTCCCTTGTGGCCTTGGCTTCGGCTGAATAAGAATCTTCTGTGTGTTTTTCCTGATGACACACCTGCATCAACACACAGGTAAGATAAATGACATTAAAATTCCACCTGCGGATGAAACATTATATCTATCTATCTATCTATCTATCTATCTATCTATCTATCTATCTATCTATCTATCTATCTATCTATCTATCTATCTATCTATCTATCTATCTATCTATCTATCTATCTGTTGGTCCGCCCTACGTCTGTCTGTTTGCCTGTTAGTCTGGCGGCCAGTTTGTCTCTCCGTCCGTCCATCTATCCGCTCGTCTGCCCACCCAAACATCGGTCCGTCCATCTATCAGCTCGTCTGCCCGCCTAAACATCGGTCCGTCCATCTATCCGCTCGTCTACGCAACCAAACATCGGTCCGTCCATCTATCCGCTCGTCTGCCCGCCGAAACATCGGTCCGTCCATCTATCCACTCGTCTGCCAGCTCAAACATCAGTCCGTCCATCTATCCGCTCGTCTGCTCGCCGAAACATCGGTCCGTCCATCTATCCGCTCGTCTGCTCGCTCAAACACTGGTCCGTCTATCTGATCTCTTTATTCATTGGACTGTTTGTCTGCGTATGTGTTTATAGGATAGGAATATGAAAGGCAGCATTGCTACACGCGTCTGCGTGCAAAGTTTAAAACATTCTAATTAAACGAACGTCATTGGTTCGTCCGTCACAACTAGAGTTGTGGAGTCGGCCAAAAAATTTTCCGACTCCGACACCCTTGAAATTTTAGAAGTCCGACCCCGACTCTGACTGCGACAACAGTTTTTTTTTAACTAGTGATGTGGCAAAAAGATGATGCACATTATATGGAGTTATAAGTATAAGTATGGTACGTATGTGAATAAATGAATACGTGACTTTCGTAGACTACATTTTAAACTATCCATTCATACAGTAATACAAAATAACAAATCATCCACACCTGCACATCAATGACTGCTTTGCTAAACACCATGAGGGAAAATAGTTTCATTTTAACAATGGCGGGAAAATTGTCAGTGTGTTGAAGCGGGTTCTTGCTTCCATTCCTTGTTGAAGGTCAATGATTAGATTGTTCTACAATTGGTTAGCATAATGGGTGACATCGTTCTTATTCCCTTTTAACTCCAACTAATTAGTGTTATTATTAGTGTCCTTCGTCAGAGAGGAGCGGATCGTGCATTTTTATATTAATAAATATGTGGCTAATATTCCAGCCAACTTCCAAACTTGATTTAGTAAATAACTCCTGGTATTTTGAGTCCAACGAGCATCGATTTAATACAGTGTACGCATACATCACATCACAGTTAATTTCATAAAACCAATACATTGCACTGCAGGAATCATTTCATTATTTATATCTGTACCGTGCAGTCCGTTCCAGTCGGATAGATCAATTATTAGCGTTGTCAACCAAACGTAGTAGGCTGTATACATGCGTGGCTGCTATGCAGACCACCAGAAATGATACCAACTAGTTTGTGAGAACGAATCATATAAAACATCAATACTCCCTGAATTCCTGACTCAATAACCAATTCCTGATTCATCATTTCATCAAATATTAATACGGCTCACCCTCAAGCCTAATCTCAAAGAAATACTTCTGCACTTCATACTATATACGGGAGTGAATCAAAACACGTCTGACTTGCTTCAAGTTCAGATTCGGAAGGGTGAACTAGATTCGTAGTCAAGCGTGACCTTATCAACGCTACCACGTCACAATCGAACCATGCGATTTGCGTTCAATAAAAACCCTGAAGCATAAAAACATTCTATATTAAAAACTCTCAACCTTTAACGCGTACTTTAAACGCGCTAACAAATATAGCAGACGACATCGTTAAAACATGTCGTAACACAGTGTACATAGTTTTTATTTTTTCATTTCTTGTGTGCTTTTTCTAAATGTTCAATAAATTTCTAATTGTGATAAAAACTTTATTTATGATAAGAAGCAACTGTCATTCATTCATAACCCTCCACTCCCAAAGGAGCATAGGCCTTCAACAAACACATGCCAAGTCCTCCTGTCACGTGCCATCATCTCAAGTTCATTCCACGTTCTCCTCATCATTTTCACCTCTGTTTCCAGCTCTCTTCTCCATGTGCTTCTTGGTCTACCTCTGCCTCTCTTGCCCTGGGGGTTCCAGAACAAGGACTGCCTTGTAATGCTATCAACAGGTTTCCTCAGTGTGTGTCCTATCCATCGCCATCGTCTTCTTCTCATCTCCTGTTCCACTGGCACTTGTCTAGTTCTTGTCATCAGTTCCACGTTGGTAACCTTGTCATACCATTTTAATCCCTCTATTCTACGCAAGCACCCATTTATGAAAGTCTGTAGCTTTTTGTTTGTTGTCTTTGTTGTTCTCCATGTCTCAGAGCCATACAATAGGACTGACTTCACGTTTGAGTTGAAGATTCTTATTTTCGTGTTGGATCCGATTTCTCTTGATCTCCATATATTTCCCAATGTAATGAAAGCTCCTATAGCTTTTTGTATTCTTAGTTTGGTATCACTGTCTGTCCCTCCATCTTTGTCTATATTGCTGCCAAGATATGTGTACGATTCTACATCTTGTATTGGTGTTTCTTCAAGTTCAACCCTGTTATCATTACCTGCATTTATTCTCATTATTTTTGTCTTTTCCCTGTGTATTTTCAGACCCAATTGCTGTGACCTCTCATCGAGTGTTTTCAATTTGTCCTGCATCTAATTACGGTTATGGGACAGAAGAGCCAAGTCATCAGCAAAATCCAGATCATCCAACTGCTTAGTCAGAGTCCACTGGATTCCATTTCTGTTGTGTGTTGTCGATGATCTCATAACCCAGTCTATTGCTAGTAAGAAAAGAAATGGAGACAAGAGACATCCCTGTCGCACTCCTGTTCTTATCCCAAACGGTTCTGTAAGCTGTCCTTCGTGAAAAACTCTGCATGTCATGTCTTCATATGTTTTCTTTATTAAATTAATGATCTTCAGGGGAACTCCATAATGCCTCATCAATTTCCAAAGTGATTCTCTGTCTACACTGTCAAATGCCTTTTCGTAGTCCACAAATCCGATGTATAATGGTGAATTCCATTCCAGACTTTATTCAACTATTATTCTCAAAGTGGCTATCTGGTCTGTACATGATCTGTTTTGTCGAAAACCTGCTTGTTCATCTCTCAGTTTCTTGTCTATGGACTCTTTTAATCTCTCAAGGATAATCCTGTTTAATACTTTTCCTGGCACTGATAGTAACATTATGCCTCTATAATTTGTGCTCTCTTGTAAATTTCCCTTCTTAGGCAACTTAACCAGATATCTTTCCTTCCATTCTGCTGGTATCTCTTCCTTTTCCCAGACTTTACCAAGTAATTTATATAACATCTCTGTAGCCGTGTCGATATCTGCTTTGATGGCCTCTGCTGGAATGCCATCAGATCCAGACGCTTTTCCATCTCTTAGAAACTTTATGGATTTCTTTATTTCTTCTTTCGTTGGTCTTTCACCGTTAATTTGTAGCTCTTCTTCTGCTGGCTGGATGTCCGGGGGGTTTTGAGGGGCTGGTCTATTGAGAAGGTCCTCAAAATATTCTGTCCACCTCTTCATTTGCTCTTGTATATTGCTGAGCAATTTTCCATTCTTGTCTTTTATGAGGCAACTTGTTTGCTTGTATTTCCGTGTTAGCTTCTTTGTACTGCTATACAGTTCTCTTATATTTCCTTTGGCTGCAGCATCTTCTGCCTCTCTTGCCAACTCCTCAATATACTTCCTCTTGTCTCTTTTGATACTTCTTTGTTTGCATCTGTGTACACTTCTTGAGCCTTGGCTTTGGAACTTCTGGTCTTGCTTTTGTTTAAATCTGCTTTCTTGTTTTTTCTGTCTTTTATCTTATTGATGGTTTCTGTTGTTATCCATGCTTTTTGTTGTCGTTTCCTTTTTCCCAGTATTTCTTCACATGTCTCATTCCATACAGTTTTGATTTGCTGCCAATAGTCTTCTGTATTCTCTACATCTTCCAGCTGTTGGAGCACTTGGAATTAGTTGGATATTGTGACCGCAAATTTGTCTCTTGTTTCTTGATTTCTTAGATGTACTACATTAAATTTTTGTCTATAATTTTGCATTGTTGCATATCTTTTGCGTTTCATTTTTACTTTGGCTATCAGAAGGTGGTGATCTGATGCCACATCTGCTCCTCTGTATACCTTTACATCCTGCAATGATGATCTAAACTTCTTGTTTATGCATATATGATCAATCTGATTTTCTGTTCTATTGTCTGGTGATATCCATGTTGCCTTGTGTATTCTCTTATGTGCAAACATGCTTCCTCCTATAGCCAGTTGATTTGAAGCACAGATGTTTGAGAATAGTTCCCCATTTTCATTCATTATTCCTAGCCCATGTTTTCCCATGACTTCTTCAAAGCCGGTGTTGACTGTACCTATCTTTGCATTCATGTCCCCCATCAAAATTGTGATGTCTCTTCTTTTTACTTTTTCCATAATTTCCTGTAGTCTAGTATAAAATGCTTCTTTCACAGACTCTTCTTTGTCATTAGTTGGTGCATAACATTGGATAACATTTACATTTATTTTCTTTTTAGTTGTTTTAAACGTAGCTGTTATTATTCTTGGTCCAACAGCTTCCCATTCAATGAGTGCTTTCTGTGCTTCTTTAGATAACATTAGAGCTACCCCTTCACTGTGGTGTGAACTTTCATCTTCATGACCTGAGGACAGCGCCAATTCACCTGTGATGAGTTTCTTCTTGTCTACCTCCTTGCACTTTATTTCACACATTCCCAGAACCTCGATTTTATATTCCCTCATTTCTGCTGCTACTTGTGCCACTTTCCCTTGTTCGTTTAATGTCCTAACATTCCAGGTGCCAAATCTGGAAGTACTCCTAGAAGAAAGAAGGTTAGTCAGTAACACAGACTCCTTTCGGCTTTCTCTGTGTTGCATCATACGCCTCCCTGCGAGAGGACCTTCCCCTGTCTTGGATGGCTGTGTTTTATTTTCCTTAATTGACTTGTCCATGTTTGTTGAAGTTTTTTGTGGTTGAAATTTTTTACGGGATGGGGTAACCAGCCCCATGCCCAACCCTCCTTATTCGCTTTCTACGACATGCATGGCAGGGAACAGTGTTACTATTCTTTGCTCCCCTTTCGGGCAACTGTAATTTTCCTATATTATGAAAAAATGGATGTACTTTAACACGAAAGTGGTGTTATGAGTTCTGCTACTTTAAAATGTTATTTCACATTTTTTAAGCACCCTTTCCTCCCTTGCATTGATCAAACGTGGATCTGCCTTGACTTAAGTCTCGTAAAATACACAGTCGGAGTCGTAACATTTTTGTTACCGACTTCTACTCTGACTCGACTAAAAAATGACCGACTACACGACTCCGACTTCACAGCACAGGACTCACAACAGATCATGCATAAATGCTTCAAACGATCTATTCAGCAACGTAATTCCCTCCCCACTTTCTTCTCTCTTGCTCTCTTTATGGGCATATTATGCATGTATTCATTTATATCTTTAAAATATAATCCTTTACCATCTCTCTCTCTCTCTCTCTTTCGCTCTCTCTTGATGTGCATATTATGCATGTGTACATGGATGTCTAAAAATATAACCCTTTACCATCTCTCTCTTTCTCTCTCGCTCTCACTTGATGTGCATATTATGCATGTGTACATGGATGTCTAAAAATATAATCCTTTACCATCTCTCTCTCTCTCTCTCTCTCTCTCTCTCTCTCTCTCTCTCTCTCTCTCTCTCTCTCTTAATGTGCATATTATGCATGTGAACATGGGTGTCTAAAAACATAATCTTTTACATGGTTGCCAACATTATTTAATAATTGAAAAAATCACAGAAAAACTATACTCCATGCTTTAAGCCATTCTCAGTAGCCTATATTACTATAATGTCATACAAAAGATTATGCCATCGGTAAATGCTGTCACATGCAATGAAAAGTGATACCAATAAAACACAAGTAATACACATAAAATTGAACAACACAACTTCTTTGTAAGGACTGGAAATTATAACGCAGAGCGGTTTGTTTTCCTTTGAGAGATTCGATGCCCCGATCAATCTCATCCACTGTCGGCATTTTCTGTTATAATTAGCGAATATTGTGTGCATTTTGTCTTCGATTTTTGGATAAGAACCTGTTATCTCAGTCATTGTTGTAGCTGGCTGTCAGGGGTTATTACGCCATGCGCGTATTCTTTGTGTTGTTTGTTAAATTTGTTATTGTACCTTATTTATTGGCATGAGTGTTGTTTCGTCCTGGTCATGCAGGGATTCGCGGCAATTGTGAGAGCTGACAGATTAGCCCCGAAAGCACCCATAGTGGGGACACTCGATGTGGAGAAGGGAGAGATACTAATGACAGTTAATGATCGCCTGTTAGAAACGACACTGCAATAGATGAATCAACAAGGTTAAGGCTGTTGGAATTTGGCATCAAACTAGCATGGATGGACGTATGAGAGGAGGCATTTTTGGATAAGAACCTGTTATCTCAGTCACTGTCGAAGCTGGTTGTCAGGGGTTATCACGCCATGCGCGTATTCTTTGTGTTGTTTGTTAAATTTGTTATTTTGCCTTATTTCTTGGCATGAGTGTTGTTTGTTAAATTTGTTATTGTGCCTTATTTCTTGGCATGAGTGTTGTTTGTTAAATGTGTTATTGTGCCTTATTTCTTGGCATGAGTGTTGTTTGTTAAATTTGTTATTGTGCTTTATTTCTTGGCATGAGTGTTGTTTGTTAAATTTGTTATTGTGCCTTATTTCTTGGCATGAGTGTTGTTTGTTAAATTTGTTATTGTGCCTTATTTCTTGGCATGAGTGTTGTTTGTTAAATTTGTTATTGTGCCTTATTTCTTGGCATGAGTGTTGTTTGTTAAATGTGTTATTGTGCCTTATTTCTTGGCATGAGTGTTGTTTGTTAAATTTGTTATTGTGCTTTATTTCTTGGCATGAGTGTTGTTTGTTAAATTTGTTATTGTGCCTTATTTCTTGGCATGAGTGTTGTTTGTTAAATTTGTTATTGTGCCTTATTTCTTGGCATGAGTGTTGTTTGTTAAATGTGTTATTGTGCCTTATTTCTTGGCATGAGTGTTGTTTGTTAAATGTGTTATTGTGCCTTATTTCTTGGCATGAGTGTTGTTTGTTAAATTTGTGATTGTGCTTTATTTCTTGGCATGAGTGTTGTTTGTTAAATTTGTTATTGTGCTTTATTTCTTGGCATGAGTGTTGTTTGTTAAATTTGTTATTGTGCCTTATTTCTTGGCATGAGTGTTGTTTGTTAAATGTGTTATTGTGCCTTATTTCTTGGCATGAGTGTTGTTTGTTAAATTTGTTATTGTGCCTTATTTCTTGGCATGAGTGTTGTTTGTTAAATTTGTTATTGTGCCTTATTTCTTGGCATGAGTGTTATTTCGTCCTGGTCATGCAGGGGTACGCGGCAATTGTGAGAGGGTCATTGACCCAGATACGTATGTCCAACCAGTGCGCTGCATAAACAATTAGCATTCATAACCTTCGACATTTGCTGAGGGAGACTGAGCACCTATGGGTTTGCCCGGAGTGTAATGATGTCGATTCTGATCAATAATAACATTAACACTGTGTGTTAATTTTTATTTCTACATCATTTTTTGCTAGTTTGGTAACAACCCTGGACAGCACAAACTGCAGTATGTTGCAGCCAATAAACTACGTAGAGACTTATGTAATATCCGAGGTTTTCTGAAGAGACGTACAAAGAATAGGACTAATCATGCAATTCTTAAGAGGTGACTTCTATGACGCTGTACATTGTACATGCAACCTCATCATGTGAAAAACATTGCCACATACAGACAAGCGTTTTATTTTCGTGTAGAAGTGTGTAAACAGTGTCTTAAATCTGACCACCTTAGTACTTTTCTGGTAAAGAAAAAAATGAATCCTTCTCTTGCTACCTGTTGATCCGTCCATGTAAGTCTAAATATAATGGTGATCTCCATAGATATACTTTCTATTTTATTATATGTAGTGCGCGTGTGGTACGTCGCAAAATTGTGGACGGGTACTGATTGGACGTAAAACAGATAACAGACTCTGGGTGAGTTAACTTAGTTATGTATTAACTAATAAAGACCTGCATAGCATTATTATTTTAAGCACATTAAACTAAATAGCCGGAAACAAACAAAATGGCCTCCAGAGTGGATGTAAATCTGTTGACGACCCAAGGGAAAGAAAAATTCAAATGAGATCTATCTGGCAGATCTCACATAAATAGTAGAGATGAATAACAGAGATAAGTACTGACAGAATGAACTCAATGCTTCTAAGATATGAGGAGGAAAATAAGATAAGGACCATTATCGTGAGTCAGGAAATTCCACTGCGGAAGAGGGGGGGGGGGGGGGGGGGGGCGGTTGTGGTGGAGGAGGGGGAACGAGGAAGGGGGAACGTTTATGACATTGCGCGAGTTAAAATGTTTTGAATTAAATTTGTTGAAGAGTGCCCTTTAAATTTAAATATACATAAATGAAGGTAATTAACAAGTACTCTTGGACATAACGGAAGACACCAGACAACAGAAAAGAAATATGAGTGATAGGCAGTGGCGTATTCTCTATGTGTGCTGTGCGTGCTGCGCACACCTATGCCCGAAGGAAAATAAAAATTTAATGTATTATTCTATAAAATATTTCTCTTATAATGTTCTGCTTTCGGACCGCACGCATCAGGATAACGGATTTTCCCGCATAGAATCTACGAGTATATCTAGTTTCAGTTTCCCAGACGCGTTTTATAGTGCAGTTTTTTTTTGGTTGGTAGCAATCGCCCGAAGTTTCTCGGGTAATTCCGTCACTATGCGTGCTGCAGCTTTCTGTTTTACGTTTGAAGACTGGTTTGTGTTGATCGGGGTCATGGCCAGATACGTCAATACAATACGAACATGCGTGCGGTGGTCTTGCAGCTCTCGAGTTGTAAAAATCGGCTGTATCCGTCCAGTGTTTTTTGTGATTAATTTTTGTTAGTTGCCGGGAATGCAGATTATTACAGTGACAGTGAGTTTCAAGTTGTAAGTTAATTAGTATTTCGGAGATAATTGACATATACCCCTAATAACTATCGTTGCGTAATTGAATATAGTTGGATTTTAAATTAAGAGGGGAAGAAGTTAAATAGTAGGCGTACATATTCATTTTAAGTAGCCGCACGCCTAGCTCGCATTACCAGGATACGCCACTGGTGATAGGCTTACAAGGAATCGAACCAAGGACCATACAAACGGCACCATCGCCATGCTGTGAAAATAAATCGCGAAATGTCACACAGCCGATTTAGCACCCCCAAGAAAAGTCCTTCATTGACCGAGGTCATTCTCACGACAACAACACAACTACGGTATATAGGATCCGTGAACGACCCAGATGTTTAAAGACTCAGTCAGTAAATTTGAACGCGTGTAATTCTCAATACATTCGGGATTTTTCATGTCCTTCAGTGCACCGTAGTGTCGAAATTTAAATAAATGCTGTCCTTTCTAACCGAAACTGGTTTTTTCATGTCGTCAGCTTTTTTTGCAATGCCCTCTCGGGAGCAAAATTGTTTGACTCTCCTTTGACCGTTGCCTTATCCAATCAGACGTTAGAAAATTGTGTGTATACAGAAATGTTTCATAGAAAATTGTGTGTATATAGAAATGTTTCATAGAAAATTGTGTGTATACAGAAATGTTTCATAGAAAATTGTGTGTATACAGAAATGTTTCATAGAAAATTGTGTGTATACAGAAAGGTTTCATAGAAAATTGTGTGTATACAGAAATGTTTCATAGAAAATTGTGTGTATACAGAAATGTTTCATAGAAAATTGTGTGTATATAGAACTATTTCATAGAAAATTGTGTGTACAGAAATGCTTCATAGAAAATTGTGTGTATACAGAAATGTTTCATAGAAAATTGTGTGTATACAGAAATGTTTCATAAAAAATTGTGTGTATTCAGAAATGTTTCATAGAAAATTGTGTGTATACAGAAATGTTTCATAGAAAATTGGGTGTATATAGAAATGCTTCATATAAAATTGTGTGTATACAGAAGTATTTCATAGAAAATTGCGTGTATATAGAAGTATTTCATAAAAAATTGTGTGTATACAAAAGTATTTCAAAGAAAATTGTGTGTACCGGTATACAGAAATGTTTCATGGAAAATTGTGTGTATACAGAAATGTTTCATAGAAAATTGTGTGTATACAGAAATATGTCATAGAGAATTGTGTGTATACATAAGTGTTTCAAAGAAAATTGTGTGTATACAGAAGCGTTTCGTAACAAATTGTGTGTATTCAGAAGTGTTTCATAGAAAATTGTGTGTATACAGAAGTATTTCATAGAAAATTGTGTGTGCACAGAAATGTTTCACAAAAAATTGTCTCCGTTAAAGGGAGTATTTCATAGAAAATTGTGTGTATACAGAAGTATTTCATAGAATATTGTGTGTATACAGAAATGTTTCATAGAAAATTGTGTGTATACAGAAATGTTTCATAGAAAATTGTGTGTATACAGAAATGTTTCATAGAAAATTGTGTGTGCACAGAAATGTTTCACACAAAATTGTCTCCGTTAAAGGGAGTATAGAATTGGTAACTTTAGATATAGAATTGGTAGTTCTAGATCTAATTAGATTCTCTATAGCTCTTCTTTTCGCGTTTCTATTCTATTTTTCTGAGTGTACCCAAAGTCCTCGTGTTTTGTATTATCGTTTTATATTTTACACATGCAGGCCACCCGTTTTGGTTGATCTTTTCTAGACCGGACGTATGAAATAATTTGCAGATTATCAAAACAATCTATTTCCAGTGGCTTTTTTTTCTCTCATTATATCCTATCTGCACTGATTGCCTTACATCTGGAATGAATGCCCACCTTCAATATTTCTGTTTTAACTGTATTTATTTGAACACACACACACACACACTCTCTCTCTCTCTCTCTCTCTCTCTCGCTCTCTATCTATCTATCTCCTTCTCTCTTTCCTTCTCTTACGTAAACGGCCATTCTTCTGGCTTGCCTCTTTTCTCCTGTTTGTACCTATCCGTCTCTCTTACCTTTCTTTTATTCTCTTCGTACCTCTGGAGGCGGTACCGCGGCATCTATCGAGTGCAGCACGCTGAAGTGTTAACGAATGGAAGCTTTACAAATACATATGATTATTCAACATTTTGAATTCACACTTCACGACCTTTTTTTTTCTTTTTAAATGTATACCCCCATCCTAATTTGCTTATTTCAACGGCTTCTGATTTATAGCTGACTATCTTTATATCTCGTGGTTACTAAATATCAACCTTTACATTTCTAGCATTTAAAAAAAAAAGGACAAGAAAAGAGAAGTCAAGCTAGAATAAGATTAATAATTTCTTTAGTGTTATATTTTAGTGATGACAAGAACCAGACAAGTATCAGTGAAACAAGATATGAGAAGAAGATTGTGCAGATGGTTATGACACATTGAGGACACCTGATGATAGCCTTACCTGGCAATCCTTGTTCTGGAACTAGCAGGCTAAGAAAAGTACAGGTGGACAGAAAAACACACGGAAAAAGAGAACTGGGGACAGAGATGAAAATGATGAGGACTTTGAGCTGAGGGTACGTGACAGGAGGACTTAGCATACTTTTTGTTGAAGACCTAGGCTCCCTGGGAAGCTAAAGGACAAAAGTTTATGTCAGGGTGGTGGGGTCGATCAAAACATGTTCCGACTCCCGATTCCTGAAATTTAAGAAGTCCGACTCCCGATTCCGATTACAGCTTTTTACAAAGTCTAGGGCATACAATTCGAAGGCGGAGTCCCAAAATTTTTTACCTACCCCGACTCCACTAAAAACCCGACCGACTCCATGACTCCGATTCTTGATTTCAACTCCACAGGCCTGGTTTATACCTCGTTCCCTGCTTCTGGGAATATGTTTCTCTCAGCCAGCGTCACTTTGCCTGTATCTGTCGTTTGTATTCTCTCACATAATGTGTCCGCTTCCTTCTCTCACAAAAACAAAATAGAATATAAATGTAGCCACAACAGATCCAAATATCAGATAAGGTGTTTCTGTTTGACATATCAAAAACACACAACAATAATCTATATAGATGTTGTCATTTTCATTACATTGGGAAATATATGGAGATCAACAGAAATCGGATCCAACTCGAAAATAAGAATCTTCAACTCAAATGTGAAGTCAGTCCTATTGTATGGCTCTGAGACATGGAGAACAACAAAGACAACAACCAAAAAGCTACAGACTTTCATAAATGGGTGCTTGCGTAGAATACAGGGATTAAAATGGTATGACAAGGTTACCAACGTGGAACTGAGGATAAGAACTAGACAAGTGCCAGTGGAACAAGAGATGAGAAGAAGACGACGGCGATGGATAGGACACACACTGGGGAAACCTGTTGATAGCATTACAAGGCAGTCCTTGTTCTGGAAACCCCAGGGCAAGAGAGGCAGAGATAGACCAAGAAGCACATGGAGAAGAGAGCTGGAAACAGAGATGAAAATGATAAGGAGAACGTGGAAAGAACTTGAGATGATGGCACGTGACAGGAGGACTTGGCATGTGTTTGTTGAAGGCCTATGCTCCTTTGGGAGTGGAGGGTTATAATGATGAATGATGTTGTCATTTTCCTTACAGTTTGTGTGGTCGTGTGTGGGCCTTGTGTGATATTGACTGATTGCAGCAACAATTGTGTACGGTGAAACGCCATTAAGGTGGTTCAAAATTCGTTTTATTTAGTACATTGGTATTTACCCTCCGTTTATATTCCGCGTTTTTATTTTGGTTTCATCCTCTTATCTTTATGTGTATGTATCGTTTTGATTAACATGTAAAAGCTTATGATTTAATGTACGTGAGTGCACAATGTTCATGTTTTAATGGAGTATGGTAAATGTTCATAAGTTTATGTACGCGTGCAAACAGTGCTCACGTTTTATGGAATGTCGTAAATGTTCAGACATGAACGCGTGTGCACTGTTCATGTTTTAATGGAGTGTAATAAATGTTCATAAGGTAATCTACGCGTGCAAACAAGGCTCGTGTTTTATGGAATGTCGTAAATGTTAATAATTGGATGTACGTGAGTGCCCAATGTTCTTCTTTTAATGGAGTGTCGTAAATGTTTATAAATGTATGTACGTGAATGCACAATGGGACCGAAGACGCACCAACAGTGATAAATGCAGTCAGCGACCCATAGCTTGACTGCTTGCGTCTCAGGGTCAGCGAACCAGAGCTGACCAAGACCCTACTCCACGTCCAACTGGTGGTCCTGGAAACAGGCTGCATCACTGCAGTCTGGCTGAGAGAGCAGGGATCGAAGTGGGAAGACTAACCCGGTCCCAAAAAATGCCGTGCCGAAGTCGGATGTGCCGGCCGAAAGGCGCAATTATGGCAGCTTCGCTGTAAACGAACACAACGCAACCAACGTCCTTTTCGGGACGAACGAGGAAGAAGAAGAAAAAGAATGCACAATGGTCTTGTTTTAATGGAGTGTCGTAAATGTTTATAAATGTATGTACGTGAGTGCACAAGGGTCTTGTTTTAATGGAGTGTCGTAAATGTTTATAAATGTATGTACGTGAGTGCACAATGTTCTTCTTTTAATGGAGTGTCTTAAATGTTTATAAATGTATGTACGTGAGTGCACAAGGGTCTTGTTTTAATGGAGTGTCGTAAATGTTTATAAATGTATGTACGTGAGTGCACAAGGGTCTTATTTTAATGGAGTGTCGTAAATGTTTATAAATGTATGTACGTGAGTGCACAAGGGTCTTGTTTTAATGGAGTGTCGTAAATGTTTATAAATGTATGTACGTGAGTGCACAAGGGTCTTGTTTTAATGGAGTGTCGTAAATGTTTATAAATGTATGTACGTGAGTGCACAAGGGTCTTGTTTTAATGGAGTGTCGTAAATGTTTATAAATGTATGTACGTGAGTGCACAAGGGTCTTGTTTTAATGGAGTGTCGTAAATGTTTATAAATATATGTACGTGAGTGCACAAGGGTCTTATTTTAATGGAGTGTCGTAAATGTTTATAAATGTATGTACGTGAGTGCACAAGGGTCTTGTTTTAATGGAGTGTCGTAAATGTTTATAAATGTATGTACGTGAGTGCACAAGGGTCTTATTTTAATGGACGTAGTAAATGTTTATAAATGTATGTACGTGAGTGCCCAATGTTCTTGTTTTAATGGAGTGTCGTAAATGTTTATAAATGTATGTACGTCAGTGCACAAGGGTCTTGTTTTAATGGAGTGTCGTAAATGTTTATAAATGTATGTACGTGAGTGCACAAGGGTCTTGTTTTAATGGAGTGTGGTAAATGTTTATAAATGTATGTACGTGAGTGCACAAGGGTCTTGTTTTAATGGAGTGTCGTAAATGTTTATAAATGTATGTACGTGAGTGCACAAGGGTCTTATTTTAATGGACGTAGTAAATGTTTATAAATGTATGTACGTGAGTGCCCAATGTTCTTGTTTTAATGGAGTGTCGTAAATGTTTATAAATGTATGTACCTGAGTGCACAAGGGTCTTGTTTTAATGGAGTGTCGTAAATGTTTATAAATGTATGTACGTGAGTGCACAAGGGTCTTGTTTTAATGGAGTGTCGTAAATGTTTATAAATGTATGTACGTGAGTGCACAAGGGTCTTGTTTTAATGGAGTGTCGTAAATGTTTATAAATGTATGTACGTGAGTGCACAAGGGTCTTATTTTAATGGACGTAGTAAATGTTTATAAATGTATGTACGTGAGTGCCCAATGTTCTTGTTTTAATGGAGTGTCGTAAATGTTTATAAATGTATGTACGTGAGTGCACAAGGGTCTTGTTTCAATGGAGTGTCGTAAATGTTTATAAATGTATGTACGTGAGTGCACAAGGGTCTTGTTTTAATGGAGTGTCGTAAATGTTTATAAATGTATGTACGTGAGTGCACAAGGGTCTTGTTTTAATGGAGTGTCGTAAATGTTTATAAATGTATGAAAGTGAGTGCACAAGGGTCTTATTTTAATGGACGTAGTAAATGTTTATAAATTTGTGTCCGCGAGTGCCCAATGTTCTTGTTTTAAAGAATGTCGTAAATGTTTATAAATGTATGTACGTGAGTGCCCAATGTTCTTGTTTTAATGGAGTGTCGTAAATGTTTATAAATGTATGTACGTGAGTGCACAAGGGTCTTATTTTAATGGACGTAGTAAATGTTTATAAATGTATGTACGTGAGTGCCCAATGTTCTTGTTTTAATGGAGTGTCGTAAATGTTTATAAATGTATGTACGTGAGTGCACAAGGGTCTTGTTTTAATGGAGTGTCGTAAATGTTTATAAATGTATGTACGTGAGTGCACAAGGGTCTTGTTTTAATGGAGTGTCGTAAATGTTTATAAATGTATGTACGTGAGTGCACAAGGGTCTTGTTTTAATGGAGTGTCGTAAATGTTTATAAATGTATGTACGTGAGTGCACAAGGGTCTTATTTTAATGGACGTAGTAAATGTTTATAAATGTATGTACGTGAGTGCCCAATGTTCTTGTTTTAATGGAGTGTCGTAAATGTTTATAAATGTATGTACGTGAGTGCACAAGGGTCTTATTTTAATGGAGTGTCGTAAATGTTTATAAATGTATGTACGTGAGTGCACAAGGGTCTTATTTTAATGGACGTAGTAAATGTTTATAAATTTGTGTCCGCGAGTGCCCAATGTTCTTGTTTTAATGGAGTGTCGTAAATGTTTATAAATGTATGTACGTGAGTGCCCAATGTTCTTGTTTTAATGGAGTGTCGTAAATGTTTATAAATGTATGTACGTGAGTGCCCAATGTTCTTGTTTTAATGGAGTGTCGTAAATGTTTATAAATGTATGTACGTGAGTGCACAAGGGTCTTATTTTAATGGACGTAGTAAATGTTAATAAATGTATGTACGTGAGTGCCCAATGTTCTTGTTTTAATAATAATAAATAATAATAAATTCTTTAAGCGCCAAACACGGCGCATAAGGCAGAAACCAGTGCTCTCCAGGTTGTTCGTTGTGACGCCACTCCTCTTAGCTCTTGCACATTATTTAGGCCCAACGTTCTTCCTTCTCTTATTATTTTTCTTCTGAGTGTTTCTTTTGGTCTTCCTTTTTTCCGCTTACCCTCAGGAACCCAAGTGAGCGCCTGTAGTGGTATTCTGTTGTTTTGCATTCGTAGGACATGACCGATATATGACCATCGTCTTTTCCTTATATAGTCGGAGACATATTTCTGCCTAGAGTTTTCTCTTATTTGTCGATTAGTCTTGAATTCTTTCCAACTGATGTTCATGAGTTTTCTAAGACATTTGTTCTCGAATGTATTCAGCTTGTTCTCCAATGATTTTGTTATTTTCCAACTCTCACAGCCGTATGTTAACACTGAGATAACATTTGAATTAAACAGACGAAGCTTGGTATGTTTTAATGGAGTGTCGTAAATGTTTATAAATGTATGTACGTGAGTGCCCAATGTTCTTGTTTTAATGGAGTGTCGTAAATGTTTATAAATGTATGTACGTGAGTGCACAAGGGTCTTATTTTAATGAATGTAGTAAACGTTTATAAATTTGTGTCCGCGAGTGCACAATGTTCTTGTTTTAATGAATGTCGTAAATTTTCAAACGTTTATGTAGGTTGAATTGTTGTATTGAGTAATATTTACATCTGAGCGAATGATGTTCATGGAACATTGAACAATATAAAATAAAGAGAGATAGCCGCTTTTGATGGTTAGTTCTGAACCTTAACAAGGGACCCAAAGACGCAGCAATAGAGAACGCATACAGCGACTCATAGCTTGACTGCCTGCGTCAGGACCAGCGAATCACAGCTGGTCAAGACCGCACTCCACCTCCACGTGGTGGTCCTGGAAACAGTCTGCAGCAGTGCAGTCTGGCTGAGCGAGTGTGGATCGAAATGGGAAGGCAAACCCGGTCCTAAAAAATGCCGTGCAGAAGTCGGATGTGTCGACCGAAAGGTGCAGATATCACAGCTTAGGC
>JAMPIV010020629.1:505000-687445 GCA_024509875.1 Oreohelix idahoensis
CTTGGAGGTACAGGTCCTTGCGCCATACCACAATGGCACCTCCTTTGTCAGCCGGTTTGATAACAATGTCATCTCTGCGGCGGAGCTTAGTAAGGGCATGAGACTCATCAGAAGAAAGGTTTGAATAACGCAGGCGTTGAGGTTGGAGCTGCTGAATGTCGTGGAGGGTATTCTGAATATATAAATCCAGAGCGTGGGAAGCCCCAGGAGAGGGTGTAAAATGTTTATTCTTGGGAGGAGCAAAGCGTGCAAAGGCATCATCTGATTCAGCCTGCGATCTTTGAGGACCATCACTGTTGCGGAAATGGAGCTGAAGTCGCAGACGGCGATGAAACCGATGGACATCTTGGAGGAGATTGTACTGATCAGAGGATGGTTGGAGAGGGACAAAGTGCAAGCCCTTGCTGAGGACTGAAAGCTCTCCCTCAGAGAGGGCAAGATCGGAGGGAATACAAACAACCTGGGAACGAGATGGAGTAGAGGAGGCAGGGACAGTCTCAGGGGTAGGACAGAGGCGGGAAAGTTTGTCCTTTTTCTGGGCGGATAAAAAATCATACAATTGCCGGTTGAGAGTATGGATAATAATGCGGATAATGGGGAAGGCAGGAAAGTAGCTGGAGGTGAGACTACGTAAGCGGAGTAGAAGCTGAGATTGCTGAGCACTGATATCTGCCAGGAGGCGGGAATGGATAGCTGCGACAGCTCGCATACGCTGGAACCCACATGTGGTCTCGATGCGCTGTAAGAGGCGATGTTCACGAGGGTGAATATGGCCAGCAGAGGGGTTGAAGTGAGAAGTGAAGCCATGAGGGAGAATTTTAAGGCGGAGGCAGGTGCGGATAAAGTGGAGATGGCAAGTGAATCTAGTGAATCTACTTTCCTAACTCAAGAACGAAGTTGTCGTGTGAAATTCTAATCCACATATATAAATTAAAACGTAAATGTAAAGCCTAACAAATAAATTTAATAAAAGGAAAGAAGAATGGTAAAGAACAGTGCTGTCACAATGACTGTACTCGAAATCCCCTTGTTTTCTAATTCGTCTGCAAATTATAACGTTTCACGTTGATAGTAAAAGCCTACTGCTTCAATACCCGCTTTCTACGATAAAACGTGTACTGCCTTTCTAAGAAAAACCTTGAGATACGCAAGCTGACCTAGATATAAAATTCCATTCATGTCATTTTATACACTACGTTACCATAAACGAAAGACAGATGGACTAAGGATAGAAAGAAAGGGAGGGGCTGAAAGCCGGAACGCAGGCAATACTACCACAGTCTCGCGATACACAATTACTACCATCACGCGTGTAAGGCCACAAGCACTAGCTTTTTTCAAATCGACAGTGATAAACAACACTACCCATGCGAGAGTTAGTTTTTAAAAACTTACAAAACGCTTATTAGGAAACATGACATTATACTGGTTTACGTTTGAAAACATTACAGTACCCAGACACCACATCGTATTCGAAGTGAACAGGAGATAGAAGAAAATGCATTAAATTTATATATTTGGGTTCCTTAGGACAAAGAATATGTTGAACGTTACGCAAATAGTCTAGGAATTAACAAAGTATAGCCAAAAGAAATAGTGAGGGATGTCAGACAACACCAAAATCAGAATCGCTCAGTGGCAGATTTTCACACCACCATTGTACGGGAAATAGGCTGACATGTTACCTCCTATTTGATTGGCGGAAAGTAAATGTAAGGCTAAACACGATTAGTCGGACTATAAATATTGATTCTTTGTTGTTAGGGAAACGTGAATAGGAGTACTTTTTTTTCAAACGCTTGTGTAAACATGGCACGATTGGTTAGACCTGCCAATATAGTCAATCAGAGGCGTCAGGTCAGCACCACATTTTCAAATAAACTTACTAAAGAACCAGTGCGTTGAGCGCCAGTGCATATTTTTCTAAATAAAAGCCTGGGACATCGGCAGATCGAAATTGTGCTATATTCATTGCCTGTCAACGTAACTGTGTATTATTCCATGAATTGTGGTAAGCTTGAAATATTTGATATCTTTTCAATGAAAATTGAATGTAAATTGATAATTTATGTCTGTATATATGTGTGGTTCAGTAGCGAACATGAGGTAAAGCCTATATAGTGCTCCAACCTGAACAGAAGGTGTCGGAGGAAAGTAAAACTACATGGAATTGCCAAACAGTACACTGACACCTATCTTATCGACTAGAAAGAAATAATGCTGGAATTGCAGAGGCGTAGTAACCATTAGGGAGGAGTATACTGGTGAAAATTGTTTCAGATGAAGATAGCAGTTGGCCTACCGCTCTGAACTCAGTGTTTGTTATGTATTGTGTTCAGTCTGGAAATTTATTATAAATTAGTTCTGAAATAGGAGGTACAACCTTCTTGTTTCAGGGACCGTGGTCCTAAAAGTTATTGAGCAGCACCTGGTCTGAGCTTTGCTGAACCTAGAGGCTGACAGCATACTCCTGGGTCCAGATAGTGACCAGTGAGGTGTCTCCAGAACACAGGGAGGCTATCGAGCAGAGGAGTCCTTCCTGCCGCCATCACGAAAGATAAGCGTCTTGGCCAGAGGAGCTCAACATTATGCCCCCCCCCCCCCCTCAAAATCTGACTTTATAATAAAACAGAGGGAAAATACAGTGTTTAAATTGATAGGAACTGTGAACTTTTCCCCATACTATTTCCAAGATAAACAAACACTTGAAGTCATGATGACAAATAACAACATAGCTTGAAAAAACAAAACCAGTATTACCTCATATTACTACTACACAACTGACACACATAGGATAATATTAATAAAATATGTCACTACTAGGTTCATATTGATAAATTCTGTACATATAAATTGTAATTACAATTGATTGTGATTCCTGGTTCACTTTGTGTTTGAATCAGGACACATATATTAGTGTAAGTAATTAATACATATTTATATTTGAAACTTTAACAGTGCCTCATTTAAGATAGTCTTATAGAGTGTTAAATGTGTGTGAGTGTCACAGTGTTGTCAAGTGTGGTGGAATAAATTAAATTGTTTATCTATCTGTTGTTGTTGTGACTTACACTTCATCATATACATACCCTAGACATTTAACGTAGTCATCACAATATTCCAGAATAATTCTGACTGAGTTATAATGTGGTAGCAAGTAAGGTTATCTGTAGAACACTACATCTATTAGATACAGATACCTTCACAGCTGATCTCAGTCAGTACACTAAGTCCCCTATAAATATTTATAACATCCCACTTTACCACAGAAGTCATATACCCATTTACAGTGTGGGCAGTCTGGACCGTGTCGATACCGTGAAACCAACCAAGCACCTTTACCACGAGAGACCAGCGCTGTAACCACTCTATCAATCGGACGCTCATAATTCCATAAACATTGGAATAAAGCTGGGCATGCCTTAATCTTCTTTGCTCATCTACAGTAATCTTCCGTAACCTTTTAGAGATTTCCATACTTCTTTACAGGATCTTAAGAAGCTTCGCACCCTATTATCTTCTAGCTCGGAAAAAATTAAGAAATGAGAAAGAGAGATAAAAGTTAAGTCTTTTTAAGAAATGACAAGAAAAATATCATGCGAATAGTGAAGTCATATAGTGAAGTCATGTAGTGAAGTCATATAGTGAAGTCATATAGTGAAGTCATATAGTGAAGTCATATAAATTGGAAACTGTTTGTTAGACGCACGTGAATTTTCATGAGTAATTTCGGCTTTTTTTTCCCACACAGCTGCAGACACAGTGATAATAAAAAGTCTTTTGATCTCACGATGGACCCATGATAGGTAGGGGGAACTGAGAAGTGGTTCTATGTAGGACGTGAGAATTCCTTGGCACCGCCCAGAACCAGAGCACAGTATTTAGCTCTGCTAAATTTGGAGAGCCCCCATAGATGGTGGGGAATGCACAGTATGCCATGCGCTTCTTCCTCCTAGATTGGGACTAGTTGTGATGACCCATTAAATGCAAGCCAAGCTGGAGAAGCTGGAGCTCATGACTTCAGCTCAACATGTTCGAAATGGCAGAAATGCCACAGGAAAAGCCTAGACCTAAAGTGTAGATAAAATCAAGGAGTCCTCAACTTGGTATTGGCTGTAAAAGAGCGGGAAGCTCAGCAGTTCTAAGTCAACAACAAGAACACGCGCTGATTTTCGAAACTTAAAAAACAAAAGAATTTAAGTACAGAGTATTCATAACTACAAAATAACAAACAGAAAATATACATTTGTTTAAAATTATATAATAAATGTTAGAATATATGAAAATCTAGCATATTTGCTTTTGACAACAAATCGTGAGTTTACAAGAAAAATTAACCTTCTGCTGCTAATTGTTTTCATTTACTGTCGAGAAAACTCTATTTTAAAAAATGGCTTATTTTCGGTATTGAACTCACGTTGTCAATTCTATTTGAAGCACGTGTTTTATGTCGTGGTTATAACGATTATCCTCCTAAAATATCTGGCATGTCTCGAACTCTCATGCATCCGTGGTCAGAACGCATTGGTTTACTGTGCCTAGTTGACAGGAAGGATAGTGTGATTCGCTTCCGTAGCTAGACGGTGGTGCCGTTCGGAAGGTACTGGGTTCGATTCTCCGGTAAGCCACTCGCTTCTGTTGTTTTTCTGTTGTCTAGTTTTTTACTTCTTTATTTCTCACGAGTGTCTGAAACATACCTGTATGTGTGTAATATGTATTTATTTACTGGTTTACTGTAGTCTGATCCGACGTGTTGCGAGTAGATCTAACTACTGGTTGGTCTTCTACACTGCGCAGGAACTGCTACGAGGTCATTTTGTGTTGTAGGTATCGGTCACTTCATTGATCCATCTTATCTTGGGTCGTCCTCCATTTCTAATAGCTTTCACTTTGAGGTTATGTACCTGTGCAGCAAGCTCATCGAAACTCATTCTAACAGGTGTTCAAAACATTTCTTGCAAAGTCCATCCACTGCTTATGTTACAGGTAAGTCTCTGAACTTTATATGTCTTACTTGATGTTTGCGTGTTTTACAACTTGATTTTTTTTTTTACTAGGCATTCAATTTCTTAAATTCTAGCTTTTCCTTTGATCTTTGGGTACGTATGTAAATAGACAGATAGAGAGAGAGAGACAAATTGACGTATAGACAGTCAGAGAGGTAGACAGACAGACAAACAGAAAGCAGATAGATAGATTGATGGATGGATGGATGGATGGATGGATAGATAGATAGATAGATAGATAGATAGATAGATAGATAGATAGATAGATAGATAGATAGATAGATAGATAGATAGATAGATAGATAGATAGATAGATAGTGGATGGATAGATAGATAGATAGATAGATAGATAGATAGATAGATAGATAGATAGATAGATAGATAGATAGATAGATAGATAGATAGATAGATAGATAGATTGATTGATTGATTGATTGATTGATTGATTGATGGGTGGATAGATAGATGGATAGATGGATGGAGAGGTGGATGGATAGATAGATAGATAGATTGATTGATAGATGGGTGGATAGATAGATGGATAGATGGATGGATAGAAGGATGGATAGATATGATGGATAGATAGGATGGATGGATAGGATGGATAGATAGGATGGATAAGATAGATAGATAGATAGATAGATAGATAGATAGATAGATAGATAGATAGATAGATAGATAGATAGATAGATAGATAGATAGATAGATAGATAGATAGATAGATAGATAGATAGATAGATAGATAGATAGATAGATAGATAGATAGATAGATAGATAGATAGATAGATAGATAGATAGATAGATAGATAGATAATGTGCATTACGTGTAATTTGAGGAAATAAATTTGGTTTCTGATTGCTACGAAAATTGTTGAGATCATGTCTTCTGTTTTAGTTTCAGTGACCGGACTTCTGACACCTGGTAATAAATCTTCATATGCACCGTAAAAGATTACTGAAGGTTTTGGCGGGGAAAATCAGCTGATGTGTGTGTAAAATCGTTAATATATAAATCATTACACACTCGTTCTGGATAAACATAGTGCTAAAATTCTTTTGTGTACTATAACTTTGTTCTGTGTTCTGTTTTTAATTGCATTTTTATTTGTTTGAAATTATATTTGACGGACTTACAGACTTTTGAAAACAGCGCCATCATTTGAGGAAATTCATAACAGAAGTAATCTTTTTATTAATGTAATATCTAAAAATCGGCCCATTCATATGAGTTTATAATTATATAGACTTCCCGAAGGGAAGCTAAAGATTATTTCCACATACTTTTTTTGGTTTCATATCTTGAGAATGTGTGGTAGTCAGTTTTGTGAGTTTGGCATTACAAGAACAAGCATATTGTCACCAGATTTTATAACATTTAAATCACTGTAAACGCATTCCTGATACTCGCGAATCTTAAATAAGGTTGTAAAAAAATATTTTTTTTGTAAAGCACCATCTGTTTTTGCATTTTCATTCATTTATAATGATATTTAGCTACGTATATAAGCGTCAGAAAACATGTAAAGCTATGGATAGATTACTTCCACATACTTTGATCTATCTTTCAAGTCTTGTTAATTGTATTTATAATATGAATGTCTTTTTTTTTTAATTGTGTGTGAGATAAGGACTGTTCCATTAGTGTTCTTTGGTAGACAATCCCGTGCACACGACGGCTGCCAAAGAATTCAAAGTAACTGTTTGTATATCTACTTTCATTCACAGATGAAAGATAAAGCATTCTACAGCGTGGTGTTAGACGTAATACTCCCAAATATTCCATTATCTTTATACATACACAAGTAATTTGTACTACATAACAACGAAATGGAACATACTTTGTTGCATCATATGAATTGTGCTAGTGCACTGTAAAGAGCCTGTGGCAAGAGAGCAATAACTTCCCAAACAAAAAGTTCAAAACGGAATGCACTGAATTGTTCGAATTACTTTAGTGATCTGTTCTTTGTGTTTGGAATTAACGTATCAGATGATAAACCGACAGAGCATTCGACTATATTTTGTAGGAAGTGTTACTTACCAATACAAAATGCAAAAAGGAGGCATAATGAGAAGTGTCTTGAAACAGCCAAGTTACTATCGGAAAAAACTCTGCACATCTGGAAAGACTATGACCATAATTTAACAATAAGTGAATGTCAACTGTGCAATTATTTTGCAAAGATATCTTTTGGTGTTTTAAAAACAAAAAGCTGCTCTATCCCCTGTGATGTTCTTTCTGACCCCTCCATGTCTAGTCAGTCAGTTAGCTGTAGTCAGTCAATTAGTTGTAGTCAGTCAATTAGTTGTAGTCAGTCAGTTAGTTGTAGTCAGTCAGTTAGCTGTAGTCAGTCAGTTAGCTGTATTCAGGACAGCTCTGTACAGTAGGAGGTTGATGCCTGCCCACACTAGTGATGATATTGTTCAGCTGGAGGTTGATGTGTCAGCTCACATTAAAGGCGATACCATTATTCATTTGGAGGTGGATAACACTACTTTGTTGCCACATCTACACCTACCAAGTCAGGTATACATACGACACGTACATCCACCTCGCCTGTCTTCAAAAGCGACATCACAGTACAACAGTTACTTGCTAAGCCACCTTCACAACCACTAACACAAGAGGAAGAACTCCTATTCACATCCATCGTTAGGAAAAAAAACTAGAAACAGCAAAAAATAATATCATAAAATGCAAATCCAGAGGACAGCCTATTGTACTACAAAAACTAATTAAACATAGAAGAGAAACATCAGTCACCAGAACGCCAACAAAACGTAAGCGATCTCAATTTCTCCACATTGTTAGGAAATATATTGTTGGAACATCAACTGACTCACTAGACCTGCAGCAGGCACATGAGAGGAGAATTTGTACATTCCACTATTTCCAAAATTGAAAGACGCGCCAGCGGTATTAAAATATAACTTCACAATTAAAATTTATAATGGAAACTCATTTGTTTCAAATTTCTCCATCTGTGAATGTACAGATTCCTCCTATTAAAAACAGGAAGTGTGAATGATAATTGAGCGAAATCTTGGGGCTAGAGCAAATTATGGCAGTTGTTGCGTGAGAGTGACAGAATTAACAGAGTGTGGAAATCATTTAATAGGTGTATTTATTAAATACACCTATTTATCTATTAAATGAAACATTTCGTTTTACTCATGACCATACTCATTTTTACATGACCATCGTGATGTATGATTGAGATAATTGTTAGCTCTCATGTTTTGGGGACAATTGGGTGTGTTATTTTAAGGTAATAAATGTGGACTTGCAATTTAATGTTTCAATAATTAATGTTTGACGCATGAAACCAAATCAAAATTATGATATCCATTTTCTGCAGGTTTTCTACTTTTGATTTCTGTAATTTGTTATGCACGTTGATTGTGATCGTTTTAGTGTAAATTGCATTAGAAACAAACCATAACAAAATATTTAAAAAACGTAAATCTTACACTATTAAAGACTATTATATCTTCTGTTACCAACGGGCTGATCACCCGTTTGCCAGTCACTTCGATTACGGAAACAACAGCAAATGGATTGATTTGCCATTGCCCTAAAGACGCCAATAGGCGTGATGGGAAACAGTGGCAAAGAAAACCTATCTGCTGTTGCCCTAAGACGCCACTAGGCGTAATGGCCACTGACTGCTTTGACGGTCGGTGGCTAAGGACGGAAGAAGAAGAAGAAGAAGAAGAAGATATCTTCTGTTCTAATTGTGACAAAATGTTTGTTCTTGTTCTAAAATCTACTCTAACATTTCTAGTCTAGCTTTACGCAAAATTAAAGCCGGTATTTATAATAATAAAGTAGCCTAAAAGCATTAATTAAGCCCTATCAAAAGTAAACACCGCCACATTTTTTTCCCGTTAGGAAGTTGACCACGTGACCTCTGTCACGATAGCTATAAATAGCGCGGTCAGGGAAAACTAAAAGATCGCTCGCAAACAGCCGTGTCTGATCTTGGGTAGGTTACAGATTTTGATTTGTTTTTCCCTTTGTATGTTATTATCTTCTTTCTGAAACCCGTCGTTTCCCCTGGGGCATTAGCCATCGACTTCTCTTCAACGTGCCTTATCTTGAAAATTTGTCGTCGCTCCTCTAGGAATCACACGCACATTTTATTTTTCCAATCTGGGGTAGAGGATTTCCTCCAGTAAGTATCCCTTTTTCACTTCCCCTGTGGGGTTGTATCATCATTAAAATGAGGAAGCCGGAACTACAAGTGTCTAGTTAGACGGTAAACGTGATCGAGAGCCAACAAATGGTCGTTTTCTGGAAAATCTTCAGTATGTACCTTCTTCTTTAAGTACCACAGGAACAGTAGGCGATTATGTGTTACCACACGTTCCGGTCCCTGGGGAATCTGTCTGGTATATTGTTGAATTTGTCCCGTGATATATTTGAGTACCCAGTACCTTCTGTCTGTGTAGTATTTTATCTTTTTTCCATCTGTTATGATCATGTGTGTTGTAACTTTCTTTTTTTGAGAATATACTTAATGAAAGTTGGTGGAGTGAAGAAAAACAAGCAGTGTACGGCTACCCAGAACAAAGGATACAGAAATGTTACGGTCACAAGGCCGTCCTCAGGGACTAAAGAATATAAGAGTAGTGAAATGAAAGCCAGAGGTAATGTAAATACATACAGCGTAATTGAAAAAAACAAATGATTACGTAAAGACAAAGCTAGTCTTCAAAATGCACTTGCTGTAGTTGAGTGTAGTGATTGAACTATGCTTGGTTTCAGTTCTACGAAGTGGGGTAGCAGGTTCCATTCCTCGCTGCCTTTACCTTGACATATGTGAGAATGTGTTTATATCTTTTTAGTATTGATGATACGCGCGCAAATGGAGATTAAGTGTATACAGTTTGATCGCGTGAGTGAGTATTAGGATAAAGGATGAAAGACAAAGGGTAGGAAGTCAGACGGGTCTGCGTGCCCAATTCACAACCATTTCAAAACAAAGTTCGTTCGTTCGTTCCCTAACTTAAGAGCTGAGTCAACGATCCGAGCTGTAAAAATAGAATCTGGTATTGTCATTATAATTTAAGTAGACTCTTTTGTGGTATGTGCTGAAATAATCATTTCCATGTTGTTCTCTTTCAGGAAATCTTTACTGCCCTCAGTTTTTTAAAGCAGCAATTGCGATGTTTAATATTCTTTTGTTAAAACAAAATCATATATGAAGCCTCCACAGATCTTTTTTTTTTTTTGGAGTCATTGTCTATGATTCTGTTCCGCATAATAGACAGGGTTCTTTGTAACAGTTTCGGAAATCACTCTTACATCCGTGGATAATATTTACTACACGAAGATTTTCTTTCCGTCTCACATTTTCGATCGTCATTAATCATTGATTTCGCGTCTCTGTCGTCTACAAATTGCACGTGTTTCCTTTATTTAATTGATAGATGGACAGAAGGACTAACAGAAAAATAGATGAAACGACTGAAAAAATATACAAACAAGCAGATAGATAGATATACGGACAGACAAAAAAGGCAGACAGATATGAACATATTGATACACAGACATATAAATAGCTATGTATGTAAGATTAGATTAGGTTAGATTAGAAAGATATACAGATAGAAGGACAGACACACACAGACAGCCTGACCTACCCACCAACTGATTGACCAACCAATAGACCGACCGATGGAAAGACCGACATACATATATACAGATTGATAAACAGAACGAACGAGATAGATAGATAGATAGATAGATAGATAGATAGATAGACAGACAGACAGACAGACAGACAGACAGACAGACAGACAGACAGACAGACAGACAGACAGACAGACAGACAGACAGACAGACAGACAGACAGACAGACAGACAGACAGACAGACAGACAGACAGACAGACATAGATAGATAGATAGATAGATAGATAGATAGATAGATAGATAGATAGATAGATAGATAGATAGATAGATAGATAGATAGATAGATAGATAGATAGATAGATAGATAGATAGATAGAGGAGTGTTCGCTGGTATTGTAAAACAAATGAGAACACGAATGCTGAAGTATCCTTTGTTTGCGCTTAATAAATACATTGATTAGATACACTGGGATATAAATACATTTTTTTCCCTATAGATGTGGCACACGCTATCAATTACTTAATGAGATCCCAGTGACGCAAACAGGCTTTCCTCTCTTGGCATCTGGATGTGCTCGGGCATTAGATATATCTGTCGTTGTTTGCTTTCGCCAAGTAACATAAGACATTATCTATATTTTCTATGTCTTTTTTATTTTTACTGCTAGGCGTATTATTTCTCTTACATTTTCCTTCTCCGCAACAGGTCCGCGTCGTTGGGTCGCAACTACGATAATATCAGAAAATAAATATGGCGTTGCTCCGTGATGGATGCGTGTAATTAGATCACTTCCTGTATAGACGGGTAACTGACCTTTCTTCCTTAGTAAACACGAGAAACAGACATTATTAATAGCTGAACAAATTATGTGAATCTTGACACAAATAATTTAAAATGTGCAAGTAACGCGCTAAAAAAGCAAGTAAATATTACACACATGAAGAAATGTTTCAGGCACTAGTGATAAATAAAGAAGTAGAAAACTAAACAACATAAAAACAGCAGAAGTGATTGGCTTACCGAAGAATCTAACCCAAGACCTTCCGAACGGTACTACCGCCTACCTACGGAAGCAAATCACACTATCCTGTCTGCCAACTAGGCACCACTATTATTTGTTTTTTTTTAAAAGCGAGTACTTACTTACTTACTTAGTCGTTCCCCTTCTACCGTGAGGTGTAGAGGTTTGGAAGAGAGAGCGCCAGACTATCCTATCGGCTGTCTTCCTCCTGGCATGATTCCATTCTAGTCCTCGGTCCTTCAAAGATTGTCTAATGTTGTCCTCCCAGCGGACTCTGGGTCGTCCTGGTGGTCTGGATCCCTGGCTCTTTGTTTCCCATGCTTGTCGTGGTAGCCGATCTTCTCCCATTCTGCAGACATGGCCAAACCATCTTAGTTGGGACAGTTCTACTTGGGTCTGCAGGGGGTGGGATTTTAGGCCTTGAAATATCGTCTGGTTGCGGACCATGTCTCTTCTTGTTACTTCAACCACCTTCCTCAGATACCTCATTCTGAGGTTTGGATCTGGCTGTTGTGGGTTGTAGTAGTGGTGTGATTGTCGTGAAACATTCTAAATCCACATATCTAAATTAAAAAGTAAATGTAAAGCCTAACGAATTAATTCAATAAAAGGAAAGAAGAATGGTAAAAGACCAGTGCTGTCACAATGGCGTACAAAAATCCCCCTTTTTCTACTTCGTCTGCATAATTGTAACGCTTTCACGTTTGATAGTAAAGCCTACTGTATAAAATACACGCGTTTCTAAAAAGAAAACTGGTACTGTGTTTCTTAGAAAACCTTGAGATAGACACACTGCGTAATGACCTAGATTAATATTCCATTCATGTCATTTTATGCACTAAGTAAAAGAAGACAGACGAGCTTAGAAGAGAGAGAGAGAGAGAGAGAGAGCGAGAGAGAGAGAGAGAGAGAGAGAAGGAGGAACGCATGCAATACTACCACAGTCTCGCGATTAATAGTAACGCCAATCCCACGCGTAAGGCATGAAGCACTAACTTTTTTTCAAATAAACAGTGACAAAAAAACACTACCAATACACGGTTAGGTTTTGAAAACATGTTTAATGCTTATTAGGAAACATGACATTCTACTGTTTTATGTCTGAAATCCTGACATTAGTCTGACAGAACAGTCGAAAAGGCAGGACAGGTGGCGGTTCTAAATCGATTAAAAAATATATATATATAAAAATACACGACTATCCTAGAATACATATTTTGAACGGAGCCACTTAGCCCCATTAAATTTATATATTTGGGTGCCTTAGGACTTGCTGACAAAGAATATGTTAAGTGTTATGCACATAGTCTAGTAATTAACAAATTATAGCCAAAATCTTATAGGGGTGTTGTCTGACAGCACCAGATCATATTTGCTCATGTTTGGATACTGCTTTAGGGGGATGAGGCCACTACGTTAAATCCGATTTGATTGGTTAGAATTATATGTAAGGCGAAACATGATTAGTCGACTGCAAATACTATTTTTGGTTGTTAAGGGAAACGTAGGAAGGGTAAATTTTTTCAAAAGCTTTTGTAAACATGGTCTCATTGGCTAGACCAGTTGATATAGTCAATTAGGAGCGTCGGTTCAGTGCCACTTTTTGAAATTAAACTGTGTAAAAGCAAGTGCGTTTGTGAACGCAGCCACCTAGCTCCCTTAGATTGAGATATTTGGATTCCTTAGGGCTTGCTGACACAGAATATGTTAAGTGTTACGCAAATAGTCCAGGAATTAATAAATTATAACCAAAATAAAATAGTGGGGATGCCTGACAGCATGAAATCATTTCTGCTCATAAAAATTTTTTTTATAACGTGTTTGAAAAAACATTACGTTACAGAAATAGCCTACCATGTTAACTCCTATTGGATTGGAGCGCCACAAATGTAAGACTAAACCCGATTGGTCGGGCTATAAATACTATCTTGTGTTGTTATGGGAAACGAATAGAAGGGGTACTTTTTTGAAAAGATGTGTAGACGTGGTTTCATTGGGTAGAGCTGCGAATATACTCAATTCAGAGCGTCTGTTCATTGCCACATCTTGTAATAAACCTACTAAGAAGCAGTGCGTTGAGCACCAGTGTATATTTTTTATAAAATAAAGCCTGGGACCTCGGCAGATCGGAGTTTGTGTGACAGTGTAAAATAAAATTAAGAGGGGAAGTAAATTGTTTTAATATCAGGAACTGAGAACATCTCCAATACTAGTTCCAATAAAGACAAACTATTGAAGTCATGATGACAAATACCAACAGAGCTTGAACAAAACAAAACCAGTATTACCTCATATTACTACTACACAACTGACACACATAGGATACTATTACTAATATATGTCACTACAAGATTCATATTGATAAATTCTGTACATATAACTTGTAATTAAAATTGATTGTGATTCCTGGTTCCCTTTGTATTTGAATCAGGACACATATACATTCATGACAGCACTGAATACATATTGTTATTTGAAAAGTTATCAGTGACTCCTTTAAGATATCCTCGTAGAGTGTTTTATGTATGTGAGTGTCACAGTGTTGTCAAGTGTGGTGGAATAAATTAAATTGTTTATCTGTCTGTTGTTGTTATGACTTACACTTCATCATACACATACCCTAGACATATAACGTAGTCATCACACTATTCCGGAATAATTCTGACTGAGGTATACATATGTGGCAGCAAGTAAGGTTATCTATAATACACTACTCTTATTAGATATAGATACCTTCACAGCTGATCTCAGTCAGTACACTAAGTCCCCTATAAATATTTATAACATCCCACTTCACCACAATACTTGTACTTGTCTTCACCGCATATTTCTTTCTCCGCTTCTCTTTTTGTTTTATCTTTATAATTTTATACGTGTGACAACTGTTCGTATTTTACACGTACCATGTGAACCGAACAGTATACGAGATATAAATAGACGCAGGGGAATTCCATGTTCTATTTGACATTTTATCATTTTTTGTTTTCGATGTTTACCCGAACCCTGATCATCTCTCCGGCTTTTCTCAACTCAGAACGTAGTGGAAAGACATGCATAAATGAACTTGGAAATCCGTGCTTGGTTTTCTACAATAAGCAGGACAACGTGTGTCCAATTATTACCTGGTAATTCGACTTTCCTTGTTATAGTCACACGTTTGATCTGACATCTTCCAGCGCTCGTTCAATACTGTCGACTCCACGAGAGGAAGAGATTGACAGCATGGCTTTCATCAATCAAGTTGGACGAGAAAAAGTTTGACAGAGAGAGACAGAGAAAGAGAGAGAGAGGTTGGGGGGGATGAAGACCAAATGCCAATTTCATGTGATAAATATGTGATTAAATGACAACTACTTATGGGATGGCCAGGTCACACATTGATGAAGCCTGCTGATAGCTTTACAAGGGAGCCCATGCTCTGGAATGTTCCTGGTAAGAGAGGGTAAGTGGAGAACGAAAACCACGTAAAGAAGGGACTGGAGACTTAAATGAAACGGATAAGGAGGTCATGAAACGGGATGGGGCAGAAGGGTAGGGTTGGGAGATATGTGTTAAAGACCTATGGCAAACTAAGAAAATGAAGTCTCTTTTTTTTTATTCGTTTCTTTCCATGTTATTGAACCTGATTATTTAAGGCGTCCAGTCCATCTTTTTTTCGACTTGCTTTTAAATTGCATCTTAATGCAGTAAATTTGCATACTTACATTTTACTTTGTCCGGCCATCTTTTGCTGGGAAGAGTTGTATGGAGCCGAAGTTTGCCCTCTTGATCCAAGTGTGTGGCAATGGCTGCTGTCAGTCCGTGTTGTTATATGTTTTCTGTGATGGTGTCAATCTTTCTGTCTCTTTGTCTTCGCCGTGCTCTGAAACCAGATCTTCTGCAGTTGTAAGCTGGTAGTAGTAACTGATCGGGCTTCATTCTCATGAGATGACTAAACCACTTAATTATCTGTCTCTCTTAATGCAGGAGGTAATTCTTACAATTATTCTGTCTGTCCTGGTAACATTAATCGCTTTCGTTAAGCATCTCATTTCACAGTGTGTGATTTTCCTCTCCTGTGTTTTGGTCAAGGTCCATGTTTGACACTGGCAACAGCGAATTGGTAAGAATATACTATTTATCTGCTGTCGTTTACTGTCAGGGCCGACATTATGATGTTCGTGTAGTGGTGACAGTTGGTAAATTGGCTTGTGACATCTTGCTTTAATTTCTCTATCAAATCTTCCATTTCCTATAAAAAATACGTCCTAGGTAAATGTGTATAATTACTGTTATGTTTTATCTCATGAAGTTCCTAGAGGTCTCTGAATAAAGAAAGAAAGAATATGACCAATACACCCTCAGGCATGTCATACAAGGCGACTAATTTGAGTTTGCACAAGAGGCAGGTAACCTCATCATGTAAAAGAAAATACCACAAAAACCACACCTTGTGACAGCTTAGTGCAGACTTCCTGTAAGGGGACCAGCTGCAGTGGTGATCACATGATCCGCAAGGGGCGCAAAAGATGAGATTACCTGCACAACGCATAGCCTCATACTAGCCGCCTCTTACGACATGCTTGAGAGAGCAAGCGCCGTAATCGTTATTTGTCTCCTCAAGTACACCGGAAGCTACATGGCGCACTATTTATTGGAGAAAATACAAATAATTTCCAGTTGTAACTGCAATGTGGGGTCCGAGTCGGAAGTCGGTTTTTTTTAATGGAGTCGGTAAAAAATATCCGGACCCCGACTCAGAATTTTATTCCATATGACTAGTAAAAAACTACAGTTGGAGTCGGGGGTCGGAGTCTGGAGTCAGACTTCTAAAATTTCAGGACTCCACAACCCTGGTTATTCTATTTGGAAAGGACCAAACATGTAGAACATTATTCAACTTGGAACAGAAAAACATATATGTTCACCGTAAAAGGGCTGACTAGAACTGCTCAGAATTGGACCGTCAAAAGTCTGAACTGAACTCACAATAAGTCCAAAACTCAGTGTTCTGTGATCACAAGAATGGTTTAAATTACAAAGGGAAAGCACGCATAGAAAAGAGATAATACATTACGTCATCTCCTCTGAGACATCCGGAAATTACACAGAGTTCCACTAAACATTAAATCAATAATTTTGATATAATACCATCCCCGATTATGTGACTATTTTCCGGGTTGCTTCTGCGTGTTTCTGGGTTGCTTCATTATTTTTTTGTTAAGTTTAGAAATGTTGCCTTGTTTTGGTGAAGCACGCTCTGTTCAACCTAGACACTACGACCGTCGGTTATATTAAGTGGTATGTCCAAAGATAAAAGAGCTTGTGATCTGGTGATATAAAACAAGATAACTATGTGTTGCTTCGTGAGCCTTCTAACCTGAGGACTTTCGTCTGTCATGATGGCTGAATTTGATTATTATACACAAAATATGAGTCTTCAACTCACACGTCGTCAGTTCTATTTCAAGGCTCTGACACACGGAGAATAACAAACACAACCAAAAAACTATAGCCTTTTAAAAAAGGGTGCTTGCGTTGAATAGAAGAACTGAAATAGTGAGACTAAGTCACCAATTTGGAACCGATGACAAGAACCAGCCAAGCGGCTGTGGAACAAGAGACGAAAAGCAGACGCTGGAAACTGATAGAACATACACAGAGGAAACCTGTAGACAGCATTATAAGGTAGTTCTTGATCTAGAATCAATAGGATAATAGAGGCAGAGGTAGAACATAAAACATGTAGAGATAAAAGCTGGACACAGAAATGAAAATAATGAGAAAGACACAGAAAGAACGAACTGCTGGCACGTGACAGGAGGACTTGGCATGTATTTGTTGAAGGCCAACGCTCTTTTTGGGGAGCAGAAGTGAATTGATTGATTGAATGATTTTTTGTGTCTGTATATTAGTTATTCTGCTTTCTAGAAATTCGCGCCCCAAATTTTGGAGTGGCGCACACAAATAGCAGCACTCAAGAGGAGCTCTCTCTTTTGAAATGTTCATAAAACTTTCTAGAATATAATCAAATAGGGTGCAGGTTATGTTTCAAAACTTAACATGCTACTGTTAATACGAAGTTGCGTTTACACGCAAACTCAATAAATTGGTAAAAGAAATACTTATGTGCCAGTTGGTTTTCTTTAAACAATTGACTTGGCTTACTACAACAATAGATATAGCATTTTAAAGTTTTTTTTTAATCCAACTGCCTAGCATTAATACAACACTAGATATAGCATTTTAAAGTTTTCTTTAACCAACTGCCTTGGGTTACTACAACACTAGATATAGCATTTTAAAGTTTTCTTTAACCAACTGCCTAGCGTTACTACAACACTAGATATAGCATTTTAAAGTTTTTTTTTTAATCCAACTGCTTAGCGTTACTACAACACTAGATATAGCATTTTAAATTTAAATATTATAACAAGCAAAAGTGATACATGATAAAAATGATCTTCCTAATTACATGTTTTTATCTTATTATTCCCGCCCCTCTCCTTTTTACCTCTCACGAAGGTCCGATTGGCATTGCGGTAAGTGTTGTTTATTTTTCGCTGCAAGGTTACCGTGTTCCTCGTTCAAGACCTAATAGCGTGACGATTCAATCTACCCAACTGTAAATGGGTACTAAACTACTCTTGAATTAAAGAAGGCAATGGCCGCGAGGAAGGAAACTGGTCCCCCACCCCCCCCCCCCCCCCTCATAAAGCTGGACCTAGGATAGTAAAGTCTCTAACCCTTCACTCCTCTACGGCAATATCTGCTATGAAACTTCCTTTACCCTGTGCTATCTCTCAATTACCCCCTGCCCTATACCACATCAACATCTTTATACTATCAAGCAGTTGCGTTCTAGGGGGTGAGAGGGGGCGGTACACGCGGGGAACAGCCAAGAGGGGTAGTGCCATCGTGCACAATTATGACAGTACTGTGCCCTTTAACAATCTACAAGCATTATAAATTTTTCTGTTTGTTTATTTATGGGGCACGACGGCCGAAGGAAGTTTCCGCTCCGAGTGCCAAATACTTTATGTACGCCCCTCCTGTTAAGCCCTCGGTGTTTACATCTCCAGTTATTTAGGTTGCATATTGGCTTATTTTAACCACATGGCACATGCATCATGAATAATAATGTCAAAACACGGCACGTCGGATCTACTTTTTCCTACTCTCTAAATATCTCCGTCCGAGGCGCGTTTTGGGAAGTTCATACGAGTCGAATATTGGCAGCTGATGTCTAGAGATGTCTGTTCTTGTGACTAGTCTAATATTGCTGGACTAAACTGTACTCAGTGTTCTTTTCAAGGATTATCACAGGAGTATTGCTGTATCGTTGGTAGGCAAACTGGAAGGTGAGTTCTTTATTAAAGACTTAAACCTAGTTCATAGCCCCGTCTATTTCAGGGGGCCCCAGAGCAAGAATAGAAAGATAAGAAATAGATCTGCTGCAAATGTAAGTTGCGACTGATGACTGATACGAGGTTGTGCCTGGGACTGGTAATTTCATCGTGTAAAACTAATTGCTACAGAAATCATCCACTGCAAGATCAACATGAATACTTTGATGCAGGCTTTCCGCAAGATGTGAAGAAATGTGCAGTGTTGGCAGCATGCTTCATAAGTAAAATAAAATAATAATTTAAAAAAGTTGAAAAAAAAAAGAAACCTAGATCACAGTTTAACTATAGACGAAAAAATATTATGATTTAAAAAAAATAAATATAAACTCAGTAGAAGGTCTTCAACTTAGGACCCACAAGAACAATCTTTATCAAGTCTTATAAGACACGATTACTTTTTGCAATACAGCAATGTCAGTTGCACAAAAAATACCACGCTAACAGCAAGAACACATAAAGACACCACGAAACAATCGGAGTTAGTTATTTTACAAGAGCTGACAAATGAGCGCGTAGACACGTCGACATTCTGCCCGTGCTTTCGCTCATTTCGTGTACTGTGTCCTTTTATTCACATTTGCACATTAGGTATTATTTGACAGGAATGTGTCATTATACAAATTCAATCGGTTGCGTTTAACGCATTATGCATTAACATAAATTCGAAATAAAGCGAGCTTGAGAAAGTACGATAAACACGCCATCACTATTAACATTTATAATTCATTTTATTTTTCCTGGCGTTTTATGATCGTTCTTCTGTACCGTATATAACAACTTATATTTTTGTTAAATTGTATTTTAATCTACTATTCAGAAACATTATTGTAATGTGCTAAGGGTGTGCTAGAGGGTGTTCAGCCCGGGTGACAGCCAAGAGGGGTGGTGCTATCGTACACTATTATGACAGTTGTGTAGTCTTTAACAATCGACTTACAAGCATAATATATTTTTTCGGTGTGTTGAATTATAGTGTATAGGGTCGAAGTGAGAATCAGCTCCGGGGGCCAAATACTTTATATACGACCCTGCTGTTAAGCCCTCGATGTTTACATCTCCAGTTATTTAGGTTGCAGATTGGCTTATTTTAACCACATGGCACATGGATCATGAATAATAATGTTAACACACGGCAGCACGTCAGATCTACTTTGTTCCTACTCTCTAAACATCTCCGTCCGAGGAGCGCTTTGGGAAGTTCATACGAGTCGAATATTGGCAGCTGATGTCTAGGGATGTCTGTTCTTGTGACTAGTCTAATATTGCTGGACTAAACTGTACTCAGTGTTCTTTTCAAGGATTTTCGCAAAGGGAATTACTGTATCTTTGGTAATCAAGTTGAAAGGTGAGTGCGTTGTTAAAGATTTCAACTTAGTTCATAGCCCCGTCTATCTCAGGGAGTCCCCGAGGAAACTAAGAAAGAATACGTCTGCTGCAAATGTTAGTGCTGACTGATGTTAGGTTGTGTGTGGGAATGGTAGTTTCATTGTTTAAAACTAACTGCTACAGGTTTCAAAATATAGGTAGTCCTCGATTTTTCACTGTTCCAGTTAACACCAATTCAAACTAACTCCAATTCTGAAACCTGAAAACCAAAAAGCCACTTCATTACGCCATTGCAAGTTTTAAGTGCACAAATTACTGTTACGGTAATTTAGTTTTATTTATTTATATTTTTACTTTTTTTTTAACCTTATTTAATTTACTTTATTTCAGAGTTTAAATTTAACAGCATTATATTGCTCGTCAATTTGTGGGCGCCTGGAATGTAAGTCATTGACTTCCCATTGACTTACATTTTGATATGGTTTCAATTTACGCCGTTTCTAATTGCGCCAGTTTTCCCAGGAACGAATGAACGAATGAACTTTATTTTCAAAGGGTACGCCTGGGACTCCAGACCCGTGTCTAGTGGGCCTAATGAATAATCTGACGCTGTATCCATTTATTCACATTTGCACGTTAAGTATTATTTGATAGAAATGCATAATTATAAAAATACTAGCAACAACCCGTCAAAATTGACAGGTTTTTAATTGCAGCCATCTTATCATTTTGATCCATAATAATAAGTCTGCAATACTTTATATTAAAATGTTGTCTTGAAGAAACAATCAAAAACTTAAATTTAAGGTTATTTTTAGGAAAATGATGAGTTAAATTAGTTTCCCGAATGAAACTGGACAGAAGAGAATCTTGATTGTCTGTTGATTTAATCTGCATCTCCGCACCTTCCTGTCTCCAGTTCATGTACTGTTTATCAATTGTGTTGTTGGCTTCTTTCCATAATCAAACCGTGTTATGAACACCGTCATTTGCGCACGTTTCTATTTTCGGGAGAGTACATGTAAAGGAAACAATACAATTATTGTCTAACTTTCAACCACAGTTGTACCCCTTAGCTGTGGTTGAAAGTTAATGTACTCTCTCGAAAATAGAAAAGTGCGCAAATGACGGTGTGCATGATGTGATCGACTTACGGCAGGAATTATGGTATTGGACAATTGGTCGCGTTTTACGCGTTAACCATTTACGCGAATATTCGAAGTAAAGCAAGCTGGAGAAAATACCAAAAATACACCATCGTTAAGAATTGGGCGCGCAGGCCCGACTAACATTATGCCCTTTCTCTCTCATCTTGCATACTGTATCCTTACATTCCCGTATGTACTTTAAGCATTATTAAAGGCATGCAGTACATTATAAAGGTAATATAACATCATACATTTACAGTATCCAATCATAGTAAAAATTAAGTATGTTTAAAAAAACAAAAAAGAAAGTAGTGAAAAAAAGAGACCAGCAACAACAAATGCAAAAAAAAAAAAAAATAAATAAAATTATTCTGACAATTATTCAAAACATAATCAGATTAGGGTTGCATATAATCAGAACTCATGAAATACACCGATACCTCGACTTTCGTCGCTTCGCTCTTTCGTCGGTTTTCAATTCTAACCATGTTTCCAAATTTCGTCGCTCGCTTCGCTCTTTCGTCGCATTTGGTTACAACTGCGAGTCATCTTGAATCTTTTGTCGTTCAGTCTTTGAACAGAAATCGTTCGGTGTGCACTGTTTTTTTTAAGTTGTCCGCATTGAATCTCTTATATTTGTCATTAAACCTATTAATACTACTTATTTTTGTGATTAAAATAACAAAACTATTCATACTATATTATTTTTGTGATTATACTGTAAACAGTTCATAGTTATTTTAGTGATAACAGTCTAATGACAGTGTTCATATGGTGATTATAAGACACGTGTACAGTTTTCATACTGTACTTTTGTGTGTGATTAGGCCTTATACAGTACTACTTATTTTTGTGCTTTAATATATTCATAATGGGTCCTAAGTGTAGTGACAAAGTTAAAAGAACCCATAAGGTTCTCAATTTGCAAGAAAAGCTTAAGCTAATCAAGCTTAATGAACAAGGCATCTTAAATGCTGAAATAGGCCGTAGGCTAGGTGTACCAAGCACTACAGTTAGCACAATTGTAAAGAACAGAGCTAAAGTGTTAGAGGAAATTAAAAACGCTACGCCAGTGCATACCAAACTTGTTAGAAAGAGGCACAATTTAATTGGTGAGATGGAGAAAGTGTTAAATGTGTGGATTGAAGACCAAGTCAGCCACAACATTCCTCTTAGCCAAGATCTTATCCAGACTAAAGCATAAACTTTATTTAATGCAATGAAGGCTGAACAAGGAGAGACATCAGCTGAAGAGACATTTGGAGCTAGCAGGTGCTGGTTTGAGAAATTTAAGAAAAGGTCAAATTTGCATAATATAGCAGTGAAGGGAGAATCAGCTAGCGCAGATACCGCAGCTGCAGGAGCTTTTCAAGTGAAGCTTGAAACAATTATAGAAGAAGTTGGCTACACAAAGCAGCAGATCTTCAACGTAGAATAAATTTCGACAGAAGTTCAAAAGTATCTCCTTTTTCAAGACGCAACCGCCACAACCAACTTCAGTCACCCCTCCTTCTAACCCTTCAGATTCCGAGCCATCAACATCAGCCCCAGCCCCAGTTAGATCTCCTTCAAAGTGCCCTTCTCCTAAAAGAATTAGATTGAAATCCTCCAGTTCTGAAGATGAGCCTCCTCAATTTTCTCCATCTGGTTTTCTAAGTCTAGAATCCCCCTAAATTACCAACATTCAAAACTGTACATACTGTATATATTCATCGTCTACTTGCTCAAGAATGATTTTAAGGTTAAATGCTATTTACGTATTTTTTATTTTTTTACTGTATTTTCTTTATTCTTATGTTTATTTCTGTTTATCTAAGTGTTGCACGCATTCGCAAGTGTTATATAGTTAGTTATTTACGTTTTTTGGCGGCCCTAATGCATTTGTAAGCTAAATAAAGGCTTTGCTTCGACTTTCGTCGATTTTCGACTTTCGTCATAGCTCTGGTCCCTAACCTGTCGAAAGAGTGAGGTATTGGTGTATTTGTCAAGTCTGCTGTTGAAAGAGTTGAGGATTAGCGTTGTTTTTTCGGGGTATGTGGAAGATTACACCCGAGACGAGTAGATTTGAGTCTATCAAATATTACCGCAGGGCGTGAATTGTTGAAGACTTCACTATACTAGGTCCAGCTTTATAAGGCGGGGTAACCAGTACCTGCCCTCGTTGACTTTGCCCTCCCTAACTATAGATAGATAGATAGATAGATGGATGGATGGATGGATGGATGGACGGACGGACGGACGGACGGACGGACGGACGGACGGACGGACGGACGGACGGACGGACGGACGGACGGACGGACGGACGGACGGACAGACAGACAGACAGACAGACAGACAGATAGATAGATAGATAGATAGATAGATAGATAGATAGATAGATAGATAGATAGATAGATAGATAGATAGATAGATAGATAGATAGATAGATAGATAGATAGATAGATAGATGACTTGTTTGTACTTAAACATCTCCTCCCCCTCAACTGTCTCAAGGACCGTCCGATCGACATTCTGGTTAGAGCGTGGGTCTCTCGCGGCAAATTTGTCGGGTCTGATTCACGGTATCCACAAGCTGCACCCTATCATTTGTAAATGAGGTACCTGATTTTGCTCTGGAATTTGGGAAGGAAAAGGCAAAGAGGAAGGGAACTATTCACTCCACCTCTATATCCTAGACCTAGTATAGTGAAGCCTCTAACACTTCATTCACCTACGGTAGTAACTGCAATGGGGCTACCTTTTTACCGTCTCCAAAAATCTACCAAAGCATCCCTTTGGGATATACCGTTATAAAGCCATCCACCAGTAGCCGACACTTGCACAAGAAAGTAACGTTCATTAGAAGGTCTTCAACTTCGGACGCACTGGAACAAACTTTCTCAAGTCTTACAAAGCACACTGACTTTTCGCATTCTACCACTGTCTGCAGCACTGAAAACGTAATAGAATGTCAAGAACACATAAATGCACTCAAGGAAACGGACGGAGTGGCCAAGTCTGAAGATCAACAAATGTAATGTCTTCTCTCTTTGACAGTTTTTAATATTTTATTCAGGGACATAATGGATGTTCGTTTTTTTTTTTTTGTCTTGTTTAATAATTGGTTGAAGAATGCTTGGAAGCGTTGTAAAGTCTTAAATTCAACATTTGCTTTGTATAGAGTAAAATGCAGACGTGAGGAAGTCTAAATTTAACTAAATGGGCGTCAGTGGGGTCGTCCACATATGACGTCACGCAATGGGGAAAAAAAAAAGGGGGGGTGTCCACAATTGTGTGACGAAGTGTGATGGTAAGTTTGAAAAAAGGAGATGGGGGAGTTTGGGGGAAAAAGTTGCGTCACACAAACAAATACGATTGAGGCTCACTTATTTCATAAATGGTGTCTGAACACAATAAATTGTGTAACCTAAATCCTCAAAGTCTAATTGTATATATGCAATAGCAAATAAATCTTTCGTGGACGGCTTATAATAATATTATAATCTCAGCTGACATATCGAATAATTGTTATGACCTTTAACTGTTTTAAATTGTTTTTAATTATGCATTTCTTTTTTTTTTTCCAATACAATGTAATATAGACCTTTCTTGTCAACGATGTTGATCTATAAGATAATGGATTTCTTGTTATTTTCAATGAAGAGCATCTAACTTTTCCATGGGATGATAATAATGTCGTGAAATAATTTAATTCAGTTGTTTTTATTTTTTTTTAATTTTGTGGATTTTCTCTAAAGTTTAGTATTATTTTATGAAACTTTAACATAAGTAAGAACTAGGGCCGGGACTTCTAACGATTAATTAATTAATCGATTAATATTTTATTGATTAATGATAATACAAATTTTCATCGATTATTCCATTTGTAAAAATGTTTATATTTTTTGCTTAAATGCGAGAGTATTTTCTATGTTAGAGGTCTGTGATATTTAATTTGGTCAATAATCGTAAATTACTTGGTTGTATCATTTCAGTATTTTCATTATATTTTCAGGACTGTGTTGCTTTATAACTAATAAAATAAATAAAGTCCTAAATGATTTTTTTTTTTTAATTATGTTTATGATTTTTATAATTTATCAAATTGTTTACAATTGATCATTTAATCTTCGGATAAAGAAATTCGATCACTCGATTAAGATTTTCTTAATCAACCCCAGCCGTAGTAAGAACTGAAGTTACTGATATATATAGCATGGGGGAAAAAACCATGTCAGAAAACTGACTGAAAGCTATATGAAAAACTTACATTTATTAATTCTGACAACATACAAACAGAAATATTATACAAACATAGTCATTTCCTTTGTCTTATTGTGATAATTAGAACACAAATAATCAAGACCATTGTGGAAAAAGCACTTATCCTAGCACAATTTGAATTAAGAAAGAGAAGAAAACGCAAGAAAGCAGTTATCACACTAAGTCAGTTTAGTGAAAACGTACTTATTTGATAAAAGAAAAATCCATGTTAGACGGTTTATTTTTAAGTTGTTAGAGTAAACAGAGATCAAAAGTGGAAAGTGCTACAAGAAAGCGGACTTTATAGACAGCACAAGAGCACTTTACGAGAGCACTTTTTACAAGCGACTGTACAAGAGCACTTTTTACAGAATGCAAATGCGTTGTAAGAATAAAAGCCGGTCTTTCAAATTGATTTGCTGTGATATTTGGAATAAAATAAGAAAGTGCACTGTCGCTTCTACTCCATTAATTCTGTCTGGAGACAACACCATCGAACAGCAATGTAATGAAAATGATTATTCTGGTTTAATGAAACAGTTCAGTAGAAGGAATTTAGTGATTAAAGTACTTTTAACGATTGCCAGTATATATATATATATATATATAAGTAATGCACCACATCGTTTTTCTCAGCTAATAATGAAGATAGAAGCATGAAATTTTGCACACTTCAAATATGGCATGTGCCAATTGTGTGCACTAAATTGCACCGCAACCGGTCAAATTATACGGCTGCCCTAAACCGTTGAAATGGAGCGTGTTAGCAACTTGCGTTACAAGCAGCGAATTGTGATAGAATTTCTCGTTGCAGAGAAGGAAACTGTTGTGAACATTCACAAGCGTCTATGTGATGTGTATAAAAGTTTTGCAGTCGACAGGAGTACAGTCAGTCGCTGGGTTCAGAGAATCAAAGAATCGGGAAGTGGAGATACGGAGCTCCTTGATGTGCTGCGCTGTGGACGTCCTGCCACAGCCACCAACGCAGAAATGTTGAAATGCGCTGAGGGCATTATTCTTACTGATAGGCGAATCACTACACCCCACCCCCCCCCCCCCCCCCCCCCCCCCCCCCCCCCCCCCCCCCCCCCCCCCCCCCCCCCCCCCCCCCCCCCCCCCCCCCCCCCCCCCCCCCCCCCCCCCCCCCCCCCCCCCCCCCCCCCCCCCCCCCCCCCCCCCCCCCCCCCCCCCCCCCCCCCCCCCCCCCCCCCCCCCCCCCCCCCCCCCCCCCCCCCCCCCCCCCCCCCCCCCCCCCCCCCCCCCCCCCCCCCCCCCCCCCCCCCCCCCCCCCCCCCCCCCCCCCCCCCCCCCAACAATTGGCCTTACAGCTGTCAGTCAGCATTGGTAGTGCAAATGCAGTTATAAAAACTCTCGGATTTTCTAAGGTTTGCGCAAGATGGGTTCCTCGAAGTCTCACAAATGACCACCGATTGCAAAGGTAAGCAATTTCTTCTGAATTGTTGGAGCGATTCAATGCTGATGGAGAGAACGTTTTGGCTAAGATCGTTACAGGTGACGAAACCTGGGCACATCATTTTGAACCTGAGACAAAAAGACAGTCAATGGAGTGGCATCATCCGCAATCACCACGAAGAAAGAAATTCAAGACAATTTCTTCAGCTGGAAAGGTCATGATCACTGTCTTTCGGGACATTGAAGGTGTGATTCTTGTGGACGTTATGCCAAGAGGAGAGACAATCAATTCGCAAGCTTACATTAAGACATTGAAAAAACTCAATCAACGTTTTCGCAGAGTTCAGCCGCACAAGAATCCAGCAGACCTGCTTCTCCTTCACGACAATGCGCGACCTCACACAAGTCTGGCAACACGGGAAGCAATCACCAAATTGGGTTGGACTGTACTACCCCATCCACCCTATAGTCCCGATTTGGCACTCTCTGATTTTCATCTATTTGGCCCACTTAAAGATGCACTCCGTGGGACAAGGTTTGAAGATGATGAAGGAGTGATTCATGCAGCGAAGAAATGGCTACTTGATCAAGACAAAATGTGGTACGAACTAGGAATACATGCACTTGTTTCGCGCTGGCATAAAGCCGTACAAGTTGATGGGGATTATGTTGAATAATACCGATGTTTACATGACATATTCATGTATATTGTGTATAAATTTCATGCTTTTTAAATAAACAGCTCCTGAGAAAAACGATGTGGTGCATTACTTTCTGAACGCCCCTCGAATATATATATATATATATATATATATATATATATATATATATATATATATATATATATACATATATATATATATATATATATATATATATATATATATATATATATATATATATATATATATATATATATATATATATACTTTACTTGTAAAGGCATTCAAAGATCAAATAAATTGCGCAAAGAACAACTGGTAAAATCAGTATCTGTACCACAATTGCACTATGAGTGACAATTCTAAATATTAACACAATAAAAAGTAAGAAAATTACGCTATGTGAAATGAAATATCTGAGAAATGAGACTTAGGAATCTGCTAAAAGACAAAGTAAAGATACTTACCATCAACTAGAAGACAAAGTGAGAACTGAATGATCTGAGAAAATGGACTTACAACTAAGTAAACATCAAAGTCAGAAATGGCAGGTCTGAGAAAAGAGACTTATTGTAGTGGTTTTTGATGTTATTGTATGGTTGCTATGTTACCTAGTGTACTGGATGAGGTCAGCTGTGAAGGCTCCTGAAGATAAAAGTTTATGTGAGTTACAGAATGCCTTTCTGCTATCACTTATGACCTCAAACAGACTTATTCTGCTATTATGTATGTTAGCTACGTTTAATGTCTAGGGTAATGAACTGTGATGTGTAAGTAATTAAATACACAGAAACACACATGTAAATACTAAGTCTAATACTAATAATAAGCTCTATGATCAAATCAACTAACACTGGCTTTTAGAATTTAAATTTGATAATTTTTTGAATTTATTTAGTCCTGAACCAAATTTTCTTATGGTCAGGACATATGAAACAATATGTATTTATCAATACAAGTGCATATATATATATTGCATAATCAAAATGAAATTTTTCTACATAGATATATGGTTAAAAAGTTAGTTGCTTATCCTTTACAGGACGTGGCAATCAACCCCAGCTTTTATTGGCTGTTTTTGTGATTTTCGATATATGGTTACATTGGTTAATATTAATACTAATTACAGTGTCTTTGGAAAACTAGCACTGGATGTTTAGTCGGGGTGGTGTCATCATACCCGATCTCTGTTTACACGAGTCATTGTCTTTGTAATATTGAACTGAATTATAGTTCTTCTACACCAGAATTGTGTTTAGTTATTTATTTAATTGGGGAAACAAGTTTGATGAATCCACAACAGGCCAGATTTTCACTTATCTGGCCTGTGACGATGCAGTAAAGAATTCAAGTGGCCCACTCCTCACAGTAGCTGGAGTAAAATGATAGGCTTCTTAGGCATCCAAACTTGGACCTCTTCAAGCATCTGGCACTAGCACAATGCCAGACCAGAAACTCTGAAACCAGAATTTGTGCCATGTGTCAACACACTGCCTATTGCACCAATTTTACACACAACAAAGCAAACAGACAATTACAAAGATCGGGTCAGATCTCTCTGACCAACTCAGCACATCTCACCCAGGTGGTATCAAATAGTACCAGTTTCCCATGACTGCATTGCATCCGAAATATGTTCAATAGTCTCCTCTTCCATCCAATAAGGTGGGTGATATGTTCCCACTGATCTCAAATATAGATCTGTCTTCTCTAATCTTAGATATGTTTTCCTATACTATTTATTTGCCTCTAGGCCCTGGTCTGTCGCTGGGGACCTAGCATAAGCACTCACTTGTCGTAATCATTTTTCATGACATGGCAGTATCAATCACTCACAATATTAAATGTTAAATAAAGGGTTAATTAAGTTTTCTCCTTACCACAATTCAAAATTGAAAACACAGTTACATAGTACTAGCAAAACTCAGCTGAGCTGCTGGCTAGATTATGGCGTCCCACTGATAATATTTAATATTTCCTGGAAATCACTCTTCTAGCATTAACGAACTGTGTAAATGGACAGTCTCTTACAAAAATGGCACTAACGGGCGTCTTTCTTTCTATAATATGAAAGCTTCTGTCCAATCAGCGGACTTCCCCTCTACCTTTCAAATATTCAAACTATAAAGTCCAATTTCGGTCCAGTCTCAGTCTAGTGTGTAGTATTTTTCTGTCGGTCTGTCCGTCCCAACTTGGTTTTTCCCAAAATTACACTTGTTTTTGGACCAACTACAAGAAAAAACTACACAAATTTTGTCTCCCCCTACTTCTAAGATTCTATGCTAAGTTATTTTTAGCTACTATCCTCCTACCCTGCCCCTAGTCCACCTGCAGTTTGCTTTTCTGCATTTTTAGTCTCAAGGACGTCAAAATGTAACTTTAGTGAAAATATGCACAAAAAACTGTCTGCTAGTCTGTATTGAACAATACAGTCTTTCGTCAATATCTTCCGTGTTATCTGTCCGTCTGTGTAATTAAAAGTATATTATTTCTCAGATTAAGATGGGCTATCAAACTAGCTAGTTTTTATTCTCCTAAACTTATTATTAAGAAAAAACCTACTTTTTCCAAGGTCCGTTTTGAAATTTGTTTTTGTGCCCAAGTTCACGGCGTTTGCCGCTATATTCAAACTAAAAACGACTAATTACCGTAAAACGTCCAAGATACGTCTGTTTCTAACAAGAGCTAAGGTCGTTTTTTGTCCATTTCCTTACATTGTGTCAACTAGTGGCGTAATTTTTTCCTTAAAAACTACAAATTGCGTCTTTTAGACTTTAGATTCAAACACGTGTTCGGACCGTCACATTGTTTTCTTTTATCTCCGTTTCTACCCCGTCTAAAAGGATAAGTCGTTTAGTCTGCATGTTCTAACTAGTTAGTTTCAATGGCGCTAGAAAACGCTGGCGCAGGTGAAGAAGCCGCGGCATATCTTACCTATATTTTTATCCCTACATGTTATTTTACCTATTATCTTTCTAATTGGAGGAATTTTAACGTTGCATCACTGTAATTTCACCACACATCTCCCCACTTGAGAACATGCACTAATGCAAGTTCCAAAACCAGTGATATGTAACCGAACTGGTTACGGCATTCATTTGAAGATATGTGCCCGCGTCAGTTGAATGCGGCACTAGTAGTTATATTGATTTTATGTAGTCAGAGTTAATCCTTCATATGTTGTGGTGGTTCAAGTGCTGACTGGCGTTCCGCCAGAGATGGTGATACTTGACCTTTTGTTACTTGTTTCAACCCAGGAATGTTCTTCCCTTTAAGTTTGGTGATAAGCAAAACAGTTTCAGCACAACAACGTGTATCCACAAGAAATTATTGTAAAGTTCCACAAACAGCAATGTAGAAAAATTCAATTAGAGTTTATTGATGTAATTAGACAAACACTGTAAATTTCACAATGATGATTGGTTATCCGATATGAAAAAAAATATGTAATCCAACTGAATAATGTAGGTACATCCATATAGAATAATATATGTATATCCACAAGAAATAATTTACTGATTTGTTTTCTCAAAAACTTGTCTTGGTATCCTCAAAGACGAAGTTCACCTAACGCTATCTGTAAAAATCCTCTAGTCTAAAATCATGGTATCCTTGGAATCATAAATCCTAAAATCGCTGCCAATCGCCCACAACTCTTCTATTTATACTATTTCTTCTTTTTTCCCGCCTTTTTTCACACGACTCGTTCTTTTTTCCACACGATACAATAGTTAACATTTGCACCCCGTTCCTCAGCTTTTAGACCTTTTTTGCACACGACATTCTGTTATTTCGACTTTATTTTCACATGTGTGATCTTTTCCAACTTAACATTAGGATAAAAAAAAAACCCAGATCACACAAACATTCATTTACCACTTTCGCGCTTATAAAACCCATTCATTATTACCTGTGATTGACCTACGTTTACCCTGTCAGAGCAGTAACGGCAACTGAACTTTGAATGAATGCTGCGTTTTGTGTAAAAACGTCTTATTTGCATTTAAGGTATATCATTCTTACATGTATCATCTTCTAGCACATATAAACGCTTAGCGTTAAAGTAGGAGGGACAAAGCTAGCGTGAAAGGTCAAGCGGTCACAGATACACATAGATAAAATTAACTCCTCACGCTTGCCAACTACTCTAATTTTGATCACAGGGGTGCCTACTGAGGAAATCTGCACCGACATTCTGTGACCCCGGGATATATGCAATATTAAACTGATATGGTTGCAACAATAATGACCATCTTAACAATCTTGCATTTTCATGCTTGGCCTGAGATAAGAATACAAGAGGCTGGTGATCTGTCTGGACCACAAAAGTCCTACCATACAGATAGATTTGGAACTTTTCTATTGCCCAGACCAACGCCAAACATTCCCGTTCGCTTGTGGAATATCCTTGTTCCGCTTTGTTCAACTTGCGGCTTGCATAAGCGACTGGGTTCAGTTCCCCATTGGGTGAAGAGGACCTTTGCAACAGAGTAGCCCCCAGGCCTACATTGCTTGCGTCTGTTCTCACCACAAAGTCCTGAGTCAAATCAGGCAATTTGAGAATAGGCTTGCTAGTGAGTTTTTCCTTTAACTCTTGGAATGCCAATTCACATTGCGCTGACCAAACAATTTTATCTGGATTTCCCTTGCGAGTCAGATCAGTCAGAGAAGCACATATAGAGTTAAAATTTTTGATATATTTTTGGCAAAATCCACATAACGACACGAATGATCGCACGTCTTTTTTTTGTTTGCGGTCTAGGTGCTCTCTGCAGTTTTTCCAAGTTCTTGGGGGTCAGGGTTCATGTTACCCTGATATACAGTATGTCCCAAGAATTCCAACTCTTTGCATCCAATACAACATTTTGTTGGTCTAGCAGTTAAGTTCGCTTCCTTGAGCCTATCAAATAACATATTCAGAGAGTTAATGTGTTCTTCAAATGTTTCTGTGGCGATGAGAATATCATCCATGAAATTTGTGATACATGGATTATTCAAGGGATCCAACAATTTGCGCATCATCCTATAAAATACACTCGGAGCATTTTTCAATCCGAATGGTAGCATGTTGAATTCATAATGTCCTTCCGAGGTGCTAAAAGCTAAATAAGGTCTAACTTCAGGCTTCACTGGAATCTTGTAATAGCCTTTGCTAAGATCCACCTTCGAAAAGTATTTTGCCTTGTTCAATCTGGCAAATAACTGTTTTGTGTCCGGTAATGGATCCACTTGACCTTCTGTGACAGCATTCAGTTTCCTGTAATCTATGCACAGTCTATGTTCCCCAGACGGTTTCCTCAACAAAACTACACTGGAGCTAAAAGAAGATTCACTGTGTGAAATAATCCCTTCTTTCAACAAATACTCTATCTCCTCTTTCAATGCCTTCTCCTTAGCGAACGGAACAGAATAGGCTCTCATACAGATTGGGTTTGAGTCTACCAGCTTCATGTCATACTGTAGCAAATTTGTATGTCCTGGTTTATCTGTTAATACATCTGTATGTTCCTCCAGAACCTGTTGAACTCTCTCCCTCTGATTTTTAGTCAGGTGCTCACTGACTTTTACCTGTGCGGCTGTCACACAGGGGTGTAATGGGTATTCATGTGAGGTGAGTTGTTCCTTTTTCATTTCAGTTGCGATAGCCAAGGTCAGTAAGGGGGTGCCGTCCTGCTTTGGTCTGTCCAGATACTTCTTTAAAAGGTTCACATGATATATTTTCTCCTTCCCCTTTTTGTCAATTTTATAGTTTGTTCTAGACACCTTCTCTAGAACCGTATATGGACCTTGCCATCCAAGTTGCAACTTATTCTGGCTGCCGGGTGGGTAGTAGAAGAAGCACTTTCTCTCCCACAGCTAATTCTCTGTCCTTTGCTTTCCTATTAAAATACGCTGCATGTTTCTTCCTGGCTTGTCTCAAATTATCATTTGCCAGTTTCCATCCAGCTTTCAGACGAGTGGTCAGCTCGTTCACATATTGATATGATGAGGTAACAGTCTCTTCTGCTTTCTCATCTGTCCAGGTCCTTAATAATTTACATATGGACTTTTAAATTTTTATACTTATTTTTCATGGCACCCGTCGGGTCCTTTCCATTAGAAGCATTATAGTGAGGACTTTTCTTCCTAGAATCATCACTCACAAATCGACCACTACCAATTTTTTTCTTGGGGTTCTCACCCACTTTAGATTACTTGTGAGAGATCTTCGCTCTCTTTTAGTTTCCTCCAGTTTATATAATGCTGACCGAGGGATTGTCAGCTTATTCTGGGGTAAATATACTCTTTCTGCTCGTCGCACAGTGGCCATGTTAATACATTCAAGTGAAGACTGGGTGTGAAAAGGGGGCTCCCATTCTACTTTGTCTACTTTATGATAAGTATTTTTCCTTCCAGGCCTAAGTTTGCCCCGTGGCGTTTCTAGGTCCTGCACATTTTTTCCCTTTGTGGGTGTTCCCTCATGAAATACGCCACATGCTTCTACAAAGTTCTCAATATCGACATTTACGTCGGGCCAATAGTATTTTCGAGCAACCTTTTGGCAGATGGTACCTACTTTCTCATGGTCACCATCTTTTCCAACATGTAAGCTCCTTATTAAATTTGCCCTATATACCTTGGGAAGAACCAACTGTCCGTGACCAGTGGATCTAGTTCCTGTCTTCCTGTTTAGCAATTTGTCCTTCATAAAATACTCTCCCTTGCTTGGAGGTGTGTGGCATTTGGGCAATTTTTTAAAACATGGCTTGAGTGTCCTATCCTCAGTCTGCGCCTTCCTCATCTCTTCTGGATGAGCATTTATAGGTTCACCTTCTTCCTCCTTTGACTGTGACCTGGTCTGCACTGTCGCCATGATCACAGGTCTCTCGGGATTCCCCAAGAAGACGTATCTACACCTTAATATCAGAGGGTAGATTGGTTCATCTATCACTGCTGCTCTGATTTCTCCTTCCACATAGCGAGTTTTCACCGTTATCCTTGCGATGGGAAGTGTAATGAGTGGTATGTCCTTAGTCGTCCCTTGTATTTCCACTGTTTCGGTGGTATACTGACTTGGGTCCACTAGGCTAGACTTCACAACTGAATCATAATCCAAACCTGTATCATATAGGCATCTTATGGTGACCCCATTACAAATAACATCCTCACACACTGGGGGTGATAAGGTTCCTGCTGTTCATTAGGATTAACCTTTAATCTCTGGTTCCCCGATTTCATTGCAGCAATGTTTGAAGGTTTCCTTTTACAAAATTCGGTGTTATGGTTGTCCTTCTTACACCATTTGCACCACCTCTTTCCTTGGTTAAAAGGTTTTCTTTCATTATATTTTTGGTCATTGAACTGTGAGTTTCTATCACGATAATCATTTCGTGGCCTATCAAAGTTTGTCCTACCTTTATTACCTTGTTCTCTGGTATCAAATTTATTAAAGTGCTGTGGGGCTTTAAAATTTTCTATATGTTTCTTTTTAGAGCCAACTACCTCTGTCTGGGCTGCTTGATACCTCTCAGCGACAATCAAAACCTCCCCCAACCTCTCTGCACCTTGTTCCATGAGAAATTTTCTTAGGTCTGGAGCCATGGACTCTCTTAATTGCTCTATCATGATCATTTCTTTGAGATCTTGGGTCTTTCCCAGAGCAGTCCATTTCTCCAAATAGGTTTCCAGTCTGGTAGAGAATTGGTGGTATGTCTCCCCAGACAAACGTTTGGCATTTCTAAACTTCTTACGATAGAATTCACCATTCTTTTCATATCTCAATAACAGAGCCTGCTTTAGCATGTCATAATTGTCTTGGTCGTCTCTATTCATTTTAGCAAAAACTTCATAAGAAGTACCTCTAAGCCCTTGGGATAACTTAAGACTCCACCTCTCTCTCTCTCTAACCCATACGTAGTAGCCAATAGTTCAAATCTACTTAGGTACCCCTCTATGTCATCGTCTTTCTCAACAAAATGGTCTAAATGAAACCCCATAGATGAGGTTGAGGCTCCCTGACTAGGCGTGGCATCTGAGGGAAAGGGGCTGGCACCATTTTCAGGAGCATGGCCTTGAATTTCCAACTCCCTTAGTCGTAATCTGTGCTCCCTTTGCAATCTTCTATCTTCTGCCTCAGCAGCCTGTCTCCTTTCCTCTCTTTCAGCAGCCTGTCTCTTTTCCTCTGCTTCCCTTTGCTGTCGTTTTTCTTCTGCCTCCAATGCCCTAGCCTCCTTGTCAGCCTCAATCTGCAGCCTCTTAAGTTCTTTATCAGCCTCAATTTGTAACCTCTTCTCTTCAGCTAACCTCCTATCTTCCCTTTCAATATACTTGTCACATTCTGAAGTTACATACTGGATTAAAACCTGACCATCCATGTTCATTGCCTTCGCCGTCAGCAGAGCAGCCGATCTGAATTTGGCTAGATCTGCCATACTATATCACACAATTTAACAATGACTAAGGTAAATTAAAAATTCTAATTACTAAGGTCATTTATTCATAACCCTCCACTCCCAAAGGAGCACAGGCCTTTAACAAACACATGCCAAGTCCTCCTGTCACATACCATCATCTCAAGTTCTTTCCATGTTCTCCTAATCATTTTCACCTCTGTTTCCAACTCTCTTCTCCATGTACTTCTTGGTCTTCCTCTGCAAATTACTAAGGTATTACTAAGGTAATATACTAATTAATTAATTACCACTGGCTGTGAAGATTCATCAACGTTTATTTTCCACTTTTAATTTTAGGGACACTGTTAAATTTATACAACTTATGCCCCCAATAGTTTAATTCCCGGACCAGGAGACCCTAATATCTTTGATAAACCTAAATCCCGGTCGAGCCCCCAATATTTGTAGTGGTTTCTGATGTTCTTGTATGGTTGCTATGTTACCTAGTGTACTGGATGAGGTCAGCTGTGAAGGCTCCTGAAGATAAAAGTTTATGTGAGTTACAGAATGCCTTTCTGCTACCACTTATGACCTCAAACAGACTTATTCTGCTATTATGTATGTTAGCTACGTTTAATGTCTAGGGTAATGAACTGTGATGTGTAAGTAATTAAATACACAGACACACTAAATACTAAATCTAATACTAATAATAAGCTCTATGATCAAATCAAATAACACTGGCATTTAGAATTTAAATTTGATAATTTTTTGAATTTATTTAGTCCTGAACCAAATTTTCTTATGGTCAGGACATATGAAACAATATGTATTTATCAATAAAAGTGCATATATATATATATATATATATATATTGAACTCCGCCTATGCCGGTCCCAAGCCCGGATGAAAAAGGAGGAGGGCGGCCTGCATGGAGGCCGTAAGGAGGCAGCCCCTCCACCATGCAAAGGCACAACAGGCCAATCACCTGTTTGCTTTAAACCATGATTACGAGTAACACAAGAGAGAAAACCGGACTGATTCTAAAGGCGTCGAACTGGAACGGACTACGGACTACGACTTATGGAACATGGAATACAAGAAGTATAAATGGGAAGGAAGAGGAGCTGGTGGAAGAGATGAGGAAAGCAAAACTAGAAATCCTGGCTATAACGGAAACAAAGAAAAAAGGACAAGGAGTCATGGATCTCAATGGCAACACGCTGCTCTACAGTGGTGTACCCATATCCGAAAGAGCTAAAGGGGGTGTGGGTTGCATTGTGGCCCAAAATCAAAAAGATAGTATCAAGGGGTGGAACTTTGTCTCAGAGCGCATTATGGTTGTGAAACTAAAAGAAGGAGAAACCATAGTCAACCTGGTCATAGTGTATGGGCCAAATGAGGATGAGAGAGCAGAGGTCAAGGAGGAATTCTTCGAGCTGCTTCAAAGGACAGTGGATGACTGCCTAGATGAAGTTATCATGCTCGGAGATTTTAATGCCAGAGTTGGAAATGACCATGCTAGATGGGGTGGAGTTATCGGAAGATATGGAGAAGATACTCTCAATGACAATGGAAAGCGACTCCTTAGATTCTGTAGTGAGCAGAATCTGATCATTACAAACACAAAGTTCCCCCATAAGCGCATACATGCATACACTAGATGTGAACCAACAAAGAATGAGAAGTCAGTGATCGACTATGCCATCGTTTGGAGAAGCTCATTCAAATATGTCCGAGATGCAAGAGTCTGGAGGGGGCCAGAGATTGGAAGTGATCACTACCTGCTAACAATCAAACGAACAACTGAAAGAGTTGCTCAGCCTAGGAACTGCTCAACATCACGCAAGAAACGAAATAAACGAGCAGGAGAAATGTGCATTAGGACCTACAAGCTGAGAGAGCCAGAAATTAAGACCAGATATCAGGGGCTTATTGCTGCATTGGTGAGCAACACAGAAGAACAACCTGATGACTTGGAAACCCTCTGGATTAAATTCAAGGATATCATAAAGACAGCTGCTGCAGAAGCATGTGGTGAAGTCCGACATGGGAACCAGAGAAAGAGGACACCTTGGTGGACAGAGGAAGTCAAAGAGAAAATAAGAGAGAAGAAAATGGCATGGAAACAATACTTAGGAGCTAAAAACACAACAGGACAAATGGAAAAATATAGAGAATATGTGACACTCAGAACAGAAGTAAAGAACAAAGTGCTAGCAGCAAAACAGAAGTCCTAGGAAGAATTTGGAGAAAAGCTAGAAAAAGATGCACAAGAAAACCAGAAATTGTTCTATAAGACCCTAAAGAACATGAGGAAGGAAAAACAATGCCCTCTCAAATTTATAAAGGACAAGCAAGGCAAATTGCTTACTGCCCCGAAGGAAGTAATGGAAAGATGGAAAGAATATTTCTCAGAACTCCTTGATGGTGAGCAAGGTAAAACATCAGAAATGATAACCACTAGCACAGAAGAGGAAACCAATGGTGATGAAGATGACATAAAGATGGAAGAACTGAAGGCAGCACTGGAGAAAATCAAGATGGGCAAAGCAGCAGGACATGATGGTATAACACCAGAAATGATTAAGTACATGGGAGCATCAGGCGACCTGTTACTCTTAAGGGTCCTACAGGCAGCATGGTGCAACAAGACCATACCAAAGGATTGGGAGATCGCCATCATAACACCAATTTTCAAAAAGGGTGACAATCGACAGTGTCGAAACCATAGAGGCATATCCCTTCTCAGTGTCCCTGGAAAAATCTACTCTAGAATCCTAGAGCAGAGACTCCGACGCCTAGCTGAGCCACAATTGGATGAGGTCCAGTGCGGATTCCGAGCAAACCGAAGTACTCAAGACCTAATCTTCACACTCAGACAGCTGAGTGAAAAGGCCCTTGAGTATAAGAGTGAGATCCATCTTTGTTTCATAGATCTGGAAAAGGCGTTTGACAGGGTCCCCTGGAGCAAACTTTGGGACTGTTTGGCAAGGAAGAATATTCCAGCATCTCTGATTCATGCTATACAGAGCTTCTACAAGTCTTGCAGAAATTATGTGAGGACAGCAAACCATAAGTCAGAAGAGTTCAGGACCACCACTGGTGTAAGACAAGGTGATATCCTATCACCTTACCTCTTCATAATCCTTATGGACGATGTCATCAAGGCATGTAAGGAGAGAACAAGAAAGTATTCAGTGGGGTACTGGAAGATGAGACAGGTCTATATTTCAGAGCTGGCATTTGCTGATGATGTTGCCCTGATTGCTAAATCAGAGGCACATCTCCAATCCAACCTGCAAGTCTGGAAGGAAGAGCTGGAGAAGAGAGGGATGGTCATAAGCAGCTCTAAAACAAAATCCATGGTGATATCACGAGAAGAAAGATTAAGCTGGGAGAACAGGTCCTGGAGCAGGTCGACCACTTTAAATACCTCGGAGCTATTATAGACCGAAAGGGAGGCATCAAAGAAGAGTTGGCCACTCGAAAAGCAGCAGCTAGGAGACTTTTTCAGGCCATAAATCGAGGATTCCTCAGCAAGAGAGAGGTTGGTAAGAAAACAAAGATGGCTGTATACCGCTCCACCTATGTCCCAGTCTTAACATATGGATGCGAGTCATGGGCAATGACTACAACCCATAAAAGCCAGATCCAAACCTCAGAAATGAGATATCTGAGGAAGGTGGTTGAAGTAACAAGAAGAGACATGGTACGCAACCAGACGATACGTCAAGGCCTTAAATCCTACCCCCTGCAGACCCAAGTAGAACAGTCCCAATTAAGATGGTTTGGCCATGTCTGCAGAATGGGAGAAGATCGGATACCACGACAAGCATGGAAAACAAAGAGCCAAGGATCCAGACCCCGAGGACGACCCAGAGTCCGCTGGGAGGACAACATTAGACAATCTTTGAAGGATCGAGGACTAGAATGGAACCAGGCCAGGAGGAAGACAGCCGATAGGATAGTCTGGCGCTCTCTCTTCCAAACCTCTACACCTCACGGTAGAAGGGGAACGACTAAGTAAGTAATATATATATTGCATAATCAAAATGAAATTTTTGTACATAGATATATGGTTACATTGGTTAATATTAATACTAATTACAGTGTCTTTGGAAAACTAGCACTGGGTGTTTAGTCTGGGTGGTATCATCATACCCGATCTCTGTTTACACGAGTCATTGTCTTTGTAATATTGAACTGAATTATAGTTCTTCTACACCAGAATTGTGTTTAGTTATTTATTTAATTGGGGAAACAAGTTTGATGAATCCACAACAAGCCAGGTTTTCACTTATCTGGCCTGTGACGATGCAGTAAAGAATTCAAGTGGCCCACTCCTCACAGTAGCTGGAGTAAAATGATAGGCTTCTTAGGCATCCAAACTTGGACCTCTTCAAGCATCTGGCACTAGCACAGTGCCAGACCAGAAACTCTGAAACCAAAATTTGTGCCATGTGTCAACACACTGCCTATTGCACCAATTTTACACACAACAAAGCAAAAAGACAATTACAAAGATCGGGTCAGATCTCTCTGACCAACTCAGCACATCTCACCCAGGTGGTATCAAATAGTACCAGTTTCCCATGACTGCATTGCATCCGAAATATGTTCAATAGTCTCCTCTTCCATCCAATAAGGTGGGTGATATGTTCCCACTGATCTCAAATATAGATCTGTCTTCTCTAGTCTTAGATATGTTTTCCTATACTATTTATTTGCCTCTAGGCCCTGGTCTGTCGCTGGGGACCTAGCATAAGCACTCACTTGTCGTAATCATTTTTCATGACATGGCAGTATCAATCACTCAAAATATTAAATGTTAAATAAAGGGTTAATGAAGTTTTCTCCTTACCACAATTCAAAATTGAAAACACAGTTACATAGTACTAGCAAAACTCAGCTGAGCTGCTGGCTAGATTATGGCGTCCCACTGATAATATTTAATATTTCCTGGAAATCACTCTTCTAGCATTAACGAACTGTGTAAATGGACAGTCTCTTACAAAAATGGCACTAACGGGCGTCTTTCTTTCTATAATATGAAAGCTTCTGTCCAATCAGCGGACTTCCCCTCTACCTTTCAAATATTCAAACTATAAAGTCCAATTTCGGTCCAGTCTCAGTCTAGTGTGTAGTATTTTTCTGTCGGTCTGTCCGTCTCAACTTGGTTTTTCCCAAAATTACACTTGTTTTTGGACCAACTACAAGAAAAAAACTACACAAATTTTGTCTCCCCCTACTTCTAAGATTCTATGCTAAGTTATTTTTAGCTACTATCCTCCTACCCTGCCCCTAGTCCACCTGCAGTTTGCTTTTCTGCATTTTTAGTCTCAAGGACGTCAAAATGTAACTTTAGTGAAAATATGCACAAAAAACTGTCTGCTAGTCTGTATTGAACAATACAGTCTTTCGTCAATATCTTCCGTGTTATCTGTCCGTCTGTGTAATTAAAAGTATATTATTTCTCAGATTAAGATGGGCTATCAAACTAGCTAGTTTTTATTCTCCTAAACTTATTATTAAGAAAAAACCTACTTTTTTCAAGGTTCGTTTTGAAATTTGTTTTTGTGCCCTAGTTCACGGCGTTTGCCGCTATATTCAAACTAAAAACGACTAATTACCGTAAAACGTCCAAGATACGTCTGTTTCTAACAAGAGCTAAGGTCGTTTTTTGTCCATTTCCTTACATTGTGTCAACTAGTGGCGTAATTTTTTCCTTAAAAACTACAAATTGCGTCTTTTAGACTTTAGATTCAAACACGTGTTCGGACCGTCAAATTTTTTTCTTTTATCTCCGTTTCTACCCCGTCTAAAAGGATCAGATATGTCTAAGAAAATAGACTTACAAATCACTAGAAGACAAAGTGAGATCAGATATGTCTAAGAAAATAGACTTACAAATCACTAGAAGACAAAGTGAGATCAGATATGTCTAAGAAAATAGACTTACAAATCACTAGAAGACAAAGTGAGATCAGATATGTCTAGGAAAATAGACTTACAAATCACTAGAACACAAAGTGAGATCAGATATATCTAAGAAAATAGACTAACAAATAACTAGAAGACAAAGTGAGATCAGATATGTCTAAGAAAATAGACTTACAAATCACTAGAAGACAAAGTGAGAAACGAACATTTCAAGCTATCTATAAAAAAGCACAACTGAATCAATATGTTGGAAACAAAACAATTGGCTCATTTGGTCAATTAGGAAGAGTGAATCCTGTTGCTGTCATTTTCGACGGAGTCATCTGTCAAGTTATTTGCTTATGTTTGTATCATAAGAATAATTGTGTCTTTACCTGCGATGTCAGGTTGATTAGGGGTTGTCTTCCCTTGTTTATTCATTCATTGTGTTTGACCTTTAGGGTCAGAGGTTGACAGTTCGGCGTAGGCCTATGGGAAGGTTTTTTAAGCGGGAGTGAGATATACTTCCGGGAAGCCGGGAGGTCCTGTTTTTCTGAAGGGACCAAGAGTCCATTGTTTTTCGGGGAGAATCTTCGAAGTAACTGCTATGGCAGTTTTCCCCAGTGAATCTCTGTGCGTCGGGATGACGACAGAATTCCTTGTGATGTTCTGAGGATTCATTTGCCAGGTAATACCGACCTTTATGCATTATTACGCTTTTCGGTGGCAGAACATGTAAAGGATTACCTAGGGTGAACAGCAGCTCACTGATCCGCCATTTCAGAACTTATATATTTGTGCTCGAGGTAGCCATCCAAGACTGTTAGTCTTATATTGTCCAGAAATCCAGTGACGAAGATATATTGTGGGAGCCGCAGATTGGCGGAACTTCTATCTACAATAAGTATTACTGCAGGGTTGATGATAACCTATTTAACAGAAGTACACGGCCGACGTCAGAACGAGGCCTGTGCTTCCGGCTATTATACTACAGCCTGATATGTGCAATTGGCGGGGAATGCCAAGTTGCACCTATGTGTCCAAGTGACTAAGGCATCTGACGCATAACTACAGAAAGTATGTGCCCAGAAGTAGAGAAAGGCTCAGTACAGCAGGGCAATAAATTTGGGTGACAGATGTCTTAAGCACACACATCATGGTAACACCATGCCTCAAAACACACACTGATTGGACCCCAGTAACTAATGCTGCCTGCATGGCTTTACGGCATACGCAGCAACAAGAAGAGAAACTAGAGGAACAAATGCACTGACTTTTACCAGTATCAGTATCATCTCGTTTTTGGCTGCTCGTGTAGCATAGAACCATCATTGCACTGACCCCTTCTGGAGCCTACACTGAAGAACAAACTCTTGCAGTCAGTGGTTATTGTAGCAAATTGTGTTACATGGTGAGGTAGCCAGCCCCAACATACAACCTTATATTATCAGTATTTGATGCATACTCTAATTGCATACTCTCTCGACAAGCCTACGGTGCTTTCTTCGCAGATATTCCAGAACCTCTCTTGGGACGTATCTGTATGAGCACTAATAGACAGCTCTTCAAGACTAAAGTTTCAGTTTGTGTTAGTGCATGTACATTTTCTTATTGTGATAGCAAGCCCAGTAGTGAATATTGTAGCAGATAGGAATCTTATTACCAAATGGCGGTGTCTCATTGTGCATGTTATGGCCTTTTAGCCTCATCACATTTACGGACGGTGGTGGGGGTTGGGATGCAGTAATTACTCCAAAGTGTTGTACGTGCGTATGCACACAAATAAGAGTACGTTTGTGTATCCTGGCATATGTGTGTATGTTGGCGCGAGTCGATTCCGAATTAGTCCTTTCGTGTGTAAGTGATTTTATCATCTTCTAAAACGTTTTCTCAGCTATGCCTGTGCTTTTGTGTATAAATGAATATATAAGCATGTTCAAATTTGTGTACATTTTCCCACGAAGCAGAATAGTGTGTGTATCATTATCGTGGGAAAATGACTACGTGTGTTTGTAGAAAAGTTCTTCAAGGGTGTGTGCATATAAATCCATTTGTGTATTGATTCATTTTACAAAAATCGATATGGCTATTTAATATGGGAAAAATATAGACATGCATTCATTTGTGTATGAAAATGCTGTTTATGGTAAAAGCGAGATAATCCATGTTTGATTCACACTTTTGATTATAGGAGTAATCGTTCTGGATATTGATCCAGCGCAAGGATATTGCGCTTGCGTTTGTACTTATTTTTTAGGGCCAGAAAATATATTAATTTGCTTATTGTGTTTATGGCCTGAATTCATATGTATTACATATTATTAGTACAAGTAGAATCAGTCCTATATTGTATATTTTGGATGGGTAGGAGGGACTAGATTCTTGCTAGCGGAAGTATGAGTTGTCTTGACAAGTCGTGATGAGTTCCGATGTACCGCTTACAAATGGCGGGGTACGTTTTTCAAGAGCTGGTCCTTTCGTCAGAAAAAAATGTCTACGACGTGGTTTTTCTTCTGAAGGAGATGGTGTCTCTACGATAGTTTGTGTTAGAGACTCTCCTTATGTCAGTATATAGATGATTCGGACTCCAGGTAAACCCAGCTCCTATTTTTGATGATCTCTCGTCGGTTAGGCCTAGCTTGACTTTTGGTGCTTCGTTATGCTAGTGTCGTGTTTGGTATCGACGAAGATGACAGATTTTCCTGCAGCGGTTATGGCTACGTGAAATTAACCTGATCACCGTAGAGCTGTATGGAAACATTTACGAAATCATTTATATAACCATTATAAATTAACTCTGGCTTATATTCTCCTTCCTATGAATGAGTGAACGACAACTCAGGGAGACAGCCATGTTGGATTTCGGTCATCATATGTTTTGATCACTGCCAAGAGAACAGATTATTTATCTTATTATCGGACAGTGACAGGGAGATCTCAATCTTGCTAGAAACCCCCTTTCGTGGTTTCATAATATATACTACAAACTATGGACGTCAAGTAACTTTGGTTATTTATCGATCCGCCTTCACTGACGCGTTTAGTCAGATAGGGGGATGTGGCCATAATGTATCATGACATTGAACTTTTGATGTACTGCCCATTATTTCTGAATGTGTCATGACTTCAGATCTGCTATGTATACCTACAAATTGATATGTCAACGAACCATGATGTACTCGTATGTCCCAGTGTGTACGTCTGAATAAATTGAGTAAACTAAGATTCCAGCAGTCTGCATTGGTGCCTTGTAGACACAAGTGTGAGTGGTTATATTGGTCAGCACACGAACAGTACACCATTCGCGGTAATCACACTCTACACTTCTACTTCATACATACACCATCCTGCGTCGGCTGAAGTGACCAAGTTTAGGGCCTGCTTCCCCTGGAGCCTTTGCCTTCCCTAACTCAGGACTAGGGTGAGTTACCCATTTACAGCTGGGTAGACTGGAGCATGCCTGATCTCAACAACACACCACTCTTCCTTACAGAGCAGACAGACTGATACTTTACAGTGTGTGTGTGTGAAAGCAACTTTACAGAGTGGAAAGAACGAAATTTTACAGTGGCGAGCCAGATTCCTGGGTCCAGCTTACGCAGTTTTGTGTTGAGAATCACAGTTTACAGCTGAAAGAACATTTGTTTGAACACATCAACACCAGTAGGACAGTTTTACAGTCGATGTCAGCTTGACCTGTATTACCGATAGGATGCTGTATCTAGGTCAGCGCTTGTTGACAGTTTTTCGCTGTACAGACAGTATTACACAGGACAGTGGTATCAAGTGTAGAAAATATCTGGAGCAATATTGTTGACATTTCTCAACGTACAGAAGAATCACAGTGTTGTTGAACATAAAGTGCATAGTTCATCGTTGGTTCTTCAGATGCTCAACAGAGAAAAATTGACAGTGTAATAGTTTAAAATTAAATCTATTACTGAATAAAGTGGCAAGTTATTAGTATTAAAATAAACTGTGCCTGCTTTACAACACTATACCTGCAACACATTCCATTCATGACATAAATGATATTGTATGCTATATGCTATTTATGCTTACATGTTATTTGTTTATATGTGTAGGGGTTTATATGTTGCGGGCCTGGATGGGTGGTGACTAGAACAGGAAATACCGAATAATATTGGTCTTGTTCTGGCGTTCGATAGGGAGCAATTTCTTAATTGAAATTTGCATGCAACATAGTTTGCAAATATTTGGTTAGTTGTGACGACTGTTTCATATTTGTATTTGTAACATTTTTTGTGTTCCTTAGTTTTGTTTGATTTGTTTGTATAATTGTAGGTCTCATCTTTTCTTTCATTTCAGTTTTTTTTACACCCTTATGTTTATACACTGTGGCGTTATTTGTCTTGTTATCTTATGGCAGTTATCATCACGGTTTCTGTGATCATTTTTTTCATTTCTCCTATTTGATTTAATTTGATCTCTGCAAATGTTTTCAGATTGTCTTTTCTTGTTTGTCATTTGTAATGTCTTTAGTTGACATATGACGTATAGTGGTATACACTGATAGTATAGTACAGATCAGTACTTTCTGATTGTTATTGTTATAAAACAAAATGTACAAGACCTTTGTAAGGCTTGTCTCCCAAAGTGATTGGTAAAGGGAAATATTTTTTTCCACAGGTACTCAAGTGATCTTTGATTACATTGAGGTATACAAGACCTTTGTAAGGCTTGTCCCCCACAGTATTTGAGATACAATTATTGTTGTCCACAGGTACTCAAGTTATCATTGGTTATTATAAACCATACAAGTTTGGACTAAGACTAAGTCTAAGGTATAGACTTGTCTCCCATTAACTTGAAAGAGGGTAATTTATTTACTTTTTCAGGTTTCTGATTTAAGAAGACAATATGTCTACATTAGATTATTTTATTGCTCAAGGAAAATCTCTTGATAAGACTGGAAAAGACTTAGAACAATGGGCTGTTGCTCAATATGACAAAGCATTAGCTGCAGAAGAGAAAAAAACTGCTGCTGCTGTTGAAGAAAAAAAAGCTGCGGCTGAGGAGAGAAAACTTCAAATAGAAGAAAAAAAAGCTGCTGCAGAAGAAAGGAAAGCAATAGCTGAAGAAAAAAGATTAGAAAAAGAAGCTGATACTGCTGCTGAACTTAAGAAATTGCAGATGCAAGTGGAGGAAAGGAGATTTGATGCAGAACAGAAAAAATTAGAAGCTGCTGCAGAACAGAAAAAATTAGAAGCTGCTGCAGAACAGAAAAAAACTAGAAGTTGCTGCTGCTGCAGAACAGAAAAAACTAGAAGTTGCTGCTGCTGCAGAACAGAAGAAATTAGAAGCTGCTGCAGAACAGAGAAGATTAGATAGAGAAGCTGAAGAGAGAAAAGCAATAAGAGAACATGAGTTTGAATTAGAGAAATTAAAATTGACATGTATGAGTAATGTTAATCAGGCATCTGGTGGTAATGGTAAACCCTTCGTGTACAAGGTCAAGGTACCAGCGTTTAACCCTACCAGTGATGACATAACATTTTGGCTTTCTAGATTTGAACGGGCTTGTCGATCTCATAATGTTGACAAATCACAGTATGTGAATCAGTTGTCTGAAAATCTAAAAGGGGAGTCTCTGAGTAAGTTATATTTTGTTGAAGAGGCCGACAAAGATAATTATGATGCTGTTAGGGCAGCTTTGATAAAGAGATATCAGCTGTCTGAAGAAGGTTATCGTCTTTTGTTTAAAACAATGAGACCTGAGGTAGGTGTAGAATTCTCAGAATTCATCTCAAAAGCACGAATTACACTTTCACGATGGATTGAATTATCCAAAACAGAGAAAACATTTGATGGTCTTACAGATTTATTGCTAAGAGACAAGGTCATGTCTTCTGTAAATAAATCATTCCTAGAGTTCTTACATGAGCGTAAACCTAGTACAATAAAGCAAATGGAAGAATATTGTGACCAGTATGCCACGGCACACCCTGACATGATTCTTAGTAACTCTAACATTAAAGAGAGTATGCCAGTTGCTTCGGCAACAGAATATAATCAGAATTACTCACACAAATTCCAAGGAGCTAAAAATAAATTTGATAAAAAGGTTAATTGGAATAAGTATCAAAACCAAGATAACCACTCAAATCAGAGTTCTTCTTTGAAGAACTGGAATCGGGCTGATAGTCCTCGACACGCGAGGGGTACCCATAATGTTAGAAATTCTCGGAAAGGGAGTAGCTATAGGAACTACCCAAGTGCTTCATGGAGACAAAAGAAACAATATTACAGGGATACTCAATATAACGAGCATGATGATTATGATCATGAATATTATGATTCAAACCCAAATAGGGGTTATAACAGAGGCAATAATAATTATAGAGACAATTATAACCGAGGTAGATCACAACACAAAAGACATGGTAAATCGTATTACCAGGCTAACTCTGCACAACAGGAGTTCCACGACACCGATAATCAGAATAATGATAAAAAAGACTCCAATAGTGTAGCGAATTCCGCTTTTGATTTTGCTAGAGCATCTGAGTGTTCGCAATGCAAAACATTATTCGATCCAACCACAGTGTCTACTTTAAGCTGCGGTCACCCACTTCCCGCTCTCCATGCGTCAATCGCGCATAATGGAAGGGGTGCTCTTGTCTTTAATAGGGGCCTAATAGATGGTACTCCGGTATCAATTCTTTTCGACTCGGGGTGCACTACCATTGGAGTGAGACAATCACTCGTAAATCCTTCTCGAGCTACAGGCAATATAGTCAAATGTGTAACATTTGGTGGCACATTGGAGAAGTACTCCACTGCCATTATCAATATTGCTACGCCTTTCTTTACAGGAGAGGTGCAAGCATGTCTCTTGCCGAATCCGATCGCTGATCTTATCATCGGTCGCATTCATGGAGTGAAAGAATGCACTCCACAGCAAATTTCTAATTGGGAAAATGTTAATATGCAATCTGCTAATGCAGTAATCACTAGGGCTCAAGCTCTCAATATGCCACAATCTTCACATTCTGAAGATAATGATGCGCAGATCCAAGATGATCCCTTGGAGATTTCCCACGATTCCTTTATCAAACAGCAGGAAGATGATCCTACTCTAAAGAAATTCTTTACTCTGGCAACAAAAGGTGATCCGAATAAGGATACTAATCGTAAATCTTGGATTACGTTGAAGAATGGCGTACTTGTACGTATGGTACAAGACTCCGCTAAGTCCATTCATTCTCAAATCCTTGTGCCTAAAAATATGAGAGTTAAAATTTTACAGCACGCTCATGATTCGCAGTGTGCTGGACATATGGGTTTTTCCCGTACTAAAGCTAGAGTTCTTCAATCTTTCTTTTGGCCTGCGGTGAATAAGGACATACGAATCTATTGTCGATCTTGTAAAGTATGTCAAGAGATTAAATCCAGAGGTCCACGCCATGATGCACCTATTCAGGCTGCAGACATTCCCATTCGGCCATTTCAAAAAATGGCGATAGACATCATTGGTCCATTTAAGATAAAGTCTGCTAGAGGACACCAATTTATTTTGACGTGTGTTGATATGTGCACACGTTGGCCGGAGGCTGTTCCTCTAAAGAGCATAACTACTGCTGATGTCGCAGATGCTCTTTGGTTAATATTTTTCTCGTCTGGGATTTCCAGCAGAAATATTATCCGACCATGGTACCCAACTCATATCGGATACCATGTCTCAAGTAATGTCGACTCTGAAGATAGAGAGATCGCTGAGTAGTATTTATCATCCTATGTCCAATGGGATGGTGGAACGTTTGAATAGAACTCTGAAAAACCTACTAGGTAAGATAACAGAAGATCATCCTCAGGATTGGGATAGGGTTTTACCCGCGGCTCTCTTTGCATATAGAGAGGTCGCCAACGAACATACAGGATTTTCTCCCTTTGAACTTGTCTTTGGCGCGAAACCGCGAGGTCCTATGTCCTTACTGCATGATCTTATAACTGCTGATAATATTGTCGATGACACAAAATCCTCTTATGAATATGTCATCGCACTTAGACACAAGATTATTGAAGCATGCAAATTGGCAACTGCTTCTTCTGAATTTGCGAAACAGAAGGCAAGGGAATTTGCCAATAAAAAGAGATGTTTGCGTCAACTTTGTCCAGGTGACAAAGCATTTGTCTTGCTACCTTGTAGGGAAAATAGACTTCTCATTTCTTGGAAAGGTCCGTACGATATAATATCAAAGGTTTCCGATGTTGACTATATCGTCGATATTGACGGGAAGCGTAAAACCTTCCACATCAACATGCTCACGGAATTCCATGAACGTCCTGATTATTTACAACCTGTTTTCCAGGCAACGGACGATTTTCCAGTCCAACATGGACAGTACTCATCTCTGTCAGTAATACAGGATGAGGAAACGAGTTTCTCGGATGTAAATTTACCTTTTCCAATGATTCCTCTTCACTCTAATGAATCATGGAAAGATGTTGCAATTTCTCCAGAATTATCTCCAGGAGAGCAGAAACAAGTTTCTACTATGTTAGAACAATTTCAGGATGTCCTTACTGACATTCCTGGTCAAACGGATGTCATTCAACATGACATTATTCTTACTGACCATAGTCCTATAAGAGTCAGACCGTATCCTATCCCGATACATTTTCAAGCACAGGTAGAGAAAGAGTTAGATGAGATGATAGAGTTAAAAATTATTGAACCATCCACATCAGCATATTCTTCGCCGATGGTTATAGTACGAAAAAAAGACAATAACATACGTCTTTGCGTGGATTATCGCAAATTGAATCAAGTGACTAAATTCGATGCTGAACCTATGCCTTTACTAGAAGAGCTACTTACGAGACTATCGAATTCTCACTTCTTTACTAAACTCGATTTGTCTAAGGGATATTGGCAAGTTCCACTATCCGAACACGCCAAACCGTTTACTGCTTTTTCGACGCCTAGGGGTCTATTCCAATGGAATTTCATGCCTTTCGATCTTATGAACGCCCCTGCTACATTTGTACGCATGATGCGTCGAATCCTATCTCATCGCTCAGATGTCATTGCGTATCTTGATGACATCTGTCTTTTCAGTGATACTTGGAACGATCACTATAATGGTATAAATGAACTATTGTCTATCTTACGCGAGCATAACCTGACAGCGAAACCATCGAAAGCATGTATTGGTTTTAGCGAAATATCTTTCTTAGGACACCGTGTTGGTCATGGGTTCCTAAAAACAGAAGACCATAATACAAGTAAGATACTTAACATTTCTATTCCTAAGACTAAAAAGCAAGTACGAAGTCTCTTAGGTCTAATACAATTTTATGGACGATTCATCCCGAATCTGTCCTCCATTATGTCACCTCTTTCTTCCTTGCTAAAGAAAGGGTCTCCTAACGTAGTCCATTGGACTCAAGAATGTCAATCCTCTTTGGTTAAGGTTAAAACTATGTTTTCTACTTCACCTATCCTAGTATTGCCTTCTAAGGATAAGACATTTATTCTTCGTAGTGACGCTTCATCCACCGGGATTGGAGCTGCACTAATGCAAGAGTACTCTGGAACTCTGCATCCTGTGATGTATATTTCTCGGAAATTAAATGCCGCAGAGAAGAATTACTCGGTCCTAGACCGTGAATTATTGGCTATGGTTTGGTCAATCCTTAAACTGCAAAGATTTCTTCTGGGCGCGCATTTCATTGTGGAAACTGACCAGAAAGCTCTTACGGCTATTCAGAGTAAAAATCTGAAGAGCGTGAGATCAACGCGATACGCGATTGCTCTACAGCCATTTCATTTTTCGGTGCGAGCTATCCGTGGGTCAGAAAATGTGATGGCAGATATTTTGTCTAGATGCCCACATGATTCATAACTGTTATACAACTTTGATACAGTTGTTTCTATGTTGAAATGTGTACACATATGTAATATATCATATATTGATTGTAACACTACTTAGCGGTTCATTGATATGTATTCACCGCTGATCTTTCAATGTTTTTCGTCTTTGATGATCATGATGTTAAGATATCTTAGATGGAATTTATGTATAAACTAATGTGGAAATTGTGTCATTGCTAATATTGTAGTATGCGTTGGTGACACCTCTCTGGAAATATTTATACTTAGAGAAGTACTTTCTCTAAGGTCATAAAACTTATGCTTATCATCTTCGCATTGTTATTGGTGCGTTGTGAGCCTATTGTATGTTGCTCCTAGATGTATTTCAAAAAAAAAAAATGTACCATTTTTTTTTTCCCGAGGGGTGTGGTAATCTGTTGCGTGCATATTTTGACGCACATTTTACAAAAATCGATATGGCTATTTAATATGGGAAAAATATAGACATGCATTCATTTGTGTATGAAAATGCTGTTTATGGTAAAAGCGAGATAATCCATGTTTGATTCACACTTTTGATTATAGGAGTAATCGTTCTGGATATTGATCCAGCGCAAGGATATTGCGCTTGCGTTTGTACTTATTTTTTAGGGCCAGAAAATATATTAATTTGCTTATTGTGTTTATGGCCTGAATTCATATGTATTACATATTATTAGTACAAGTAGAATCAGTCCTATATTGTATATTTTGGATGGGTAGGAGGGACTAGATTCTTGCTAGCGGAAGTATGAGTTGTCTTGACAAGTCGTGATCAGTTCCGATGTACCGCTTACAAATGGTGTCATGGAATATTCTAATCCACATATATAAATTATTAGGTAAATATGAAGCCTAACAAATAAAATTAATAAAGAAAAGAGCAATGGAAAAATAACAGTGCTGTCACAAAGAATGTACTCGAAATCCCCCTTGTTTTCTGCTACGTCTGCAAATTGTAACGCTTTCACGTTGATATAAAAGCTTACTGTATTATTACCCGCCTTCTTCAATGAAACGTGTGCTGTATTTCTTGGAAAAGCATTGAGAGGCCCTGCGTAATGACCTAAATTAATCCTAACATTAATTATACTGCGTTACCAAAACGAACGAACAGATGGACTAAAGGATAAAAAGAGAGAGGGGAGGGCTGAAAATCAGGAACGCATGCAACACGCGACGCGCGATATACAAATGCTGCCATCACACGTGTAAGTCTACATGCACTAATTTTTTTTCAGACGGACAGTGATAAAATACACTACCCTTTCCCAGAGTTAGGTTTATAAATCATAACAAACTCTTATTAGAAAAGATAACAATAGATGGGTTTACGGTTGAAAACATAACAGTACCCAGACAGCACATCTTCGAAACAGGAGGTAGAAGAAATTACATATTTTGAACGCAGCCACGTAGTTCGTTTAAATTTGTATTTTTGGGTTCCTTAGGGCTTGCTGACAAATAATATGTAAAACGTTACGCAAATAGTCCAGGAATTAATAAATTATAACCAAAATAAAATAGTGGGGATGCCTGACAACACAAAATCATTTCTGCTCATAAAATTTTTTTTTAACGTGTTTGAAAAAACCTTACGTTACATAAATAGCCTAACATGTAAACTCCCAATTGATTGGAGCGCAACAAATGAAAGCCTAACCACGATTGGTCGGACTATAAATACTATCTTTCGTTGTTGGGGGAAACGGGGAAAGGTAACATTTTTTCAAACACTTGTCGAAACGGGGCTCATTGGTCAGACTCACTGATATACACACTTGGGAGCGTTAGTTCGAAACCACTTGTTTAATTAAGCTTGATAAAGCATCAGTGCGTTGAAGCCAGCTCATATTTGTGTAAAATAAAAGCCTGGAACATAAGCAGATGGGAATTTGTGCCAGTTTGTGCCAGAATTCATTGCTAATCAACGTATCTGTGTTTATTCGTATGAATTGTGGTAAGCTTGAACCATTCAATATCTTTTAATGAAAATTGAATGTGAATTGTTGATTTATGCCTGTATATATATATATGTGTAGTTCAGTGGCAAACGTGAGGTAAAGCCTGTAATGCTCCAGCCTGAACAGAGGGTGTCGGAGAAAAGTCAAACGGCATGGAATGGCCAAACAGTACACTGACACCTAGATGATTGACTAGAAAGAACTAATGCTGGAATTGCAGAGGCGTAGTAACCATTAAGAAGGGTAATACTGGAATAAAATATTTCAAATGAAGCTGACAGTTGGCCTAATGCTCTGAACTCAATGTTTGTGCTGTGTTGTGATCAGTGTAACAGGAGAGTTTAAGCTAGTTATGAAGTAGAAGGTACATCCTTCTTGATTTCAGGGACAGTGGTCTTGATGGTACTGAGCAGCACCTGGTCATAGCTGTGCTGAATCCAGAGTCGGACAGCATACTCCTTGGTCTTTTTAGCTATCAGTGAGGTGTCTCCTGAGCCCAGAGGAGAATTCGAGCAGAGGAGTCCTTTCCTGCCGCCATCACGCCAGATAAGCTAACTTGGCCAGCTGAGCTCAACATTATGTCCCCTCATCTTGAAATGACTTTATAAAATTAACATTAAGAGGGGAATTTACTTGTCTTAATATCAGGAACTGAGAACATCTCCAATAATAGTCCCAAAAGACAAACTATTGAAGTCATGATGACAAATACCAACAGAGCTTGAACAAAACAAAACCAGTATTACCTCATATTACCACTACACAACTGACACACATAGGATATTTTTAATAATACATGTCACTACAATATTCATATTGATAAAGTCTGTACATATACTTGTAATTAAAATTGATTGTGATTCCTGGTTCCTTTGTATTTGAATCAGGACACAAATACATTATTGACAAAACTGAATACATATTGTTATTTGAAAAGTTACGAGTGACTTCTTTAAGATATTCTCATAGAGTGTTATATGTATGTGAGTGTCACAGTGTTGTTAAGAGTAGTGGATTAAATTAAATTGTTTATCTGTCTGTTGTTGTGACTTACACTTCATCATACACATACCCTAGACACCTAACGTAGTCATCACACTATTCCAGAATAATTCTGACTGAGATATATAGATATGTGGTAGCAAGTAAGGTTATATATATTACACTACTCTTATTAGATATATATACCTTCACAGCTGATCTCAGTCAGTACACTAAGTCCCCTATAAATATTTATAACATCCCACTTCACCACATATATTGGGGTCTCGCTCTTGGGATTTTGAATCTTTCCCTATTAAAAATATTGGGGGTAATTCACTTCAGGGAATATAAGAATTAAAAGGTATCCTTGGGTGGAATTAAATAAGGTTGAGCTCACGGTGCCTGTGTTGTCCATTATATATATTTAGAATTTGAATTGTTGGTTAGACATTGTAGAAATTTATCTGATAGACAATGGCGGACCTGGCCAAATTTCGATCTGCTGCGGTTCAGACTGCAAAAGAGTTAGGATTAGATGGGCAAGTTATGGTTGCCTATGTCACGACGGAATGTGACAAATTTATTGAACGTGAAGAAAGAAGATTAGAAAAAGAGGCCGAAAGAAGGTTAGAGGCTGAGGCTAAGAAATTGGAAGCAGAAAGAGAAGACAAAAGATTAGCTGCAGAAAGAGAAGCCGAGGAAAGAAGACAGGCTGCAGAAAGGTGTAGTGAAATTGACAGAGATACAACGGTAAAATACTCAAAAGATAACATTTAAGGATAAAAAACATAATGCGTAGGCTGCTGATGTACATGATCGCCTAGACCGCGGGTCATCACCCTCCATAAAATTGACTTGCTAGACAGGAGGGGAACGGAGGATCAAAAAGGAAAAAATATGACTGGAAAGATTGCGTAGCAAGGCTAAAGAGACGCAATTGGGGGGGATGGAGGAAAGTAAAAATTCACGTCCCCCAAATTGACACGAGGTACGGAATGGACGCTTTTACGATACCAAGCTTTTGATTTGAATTGAGCGGTAAAACGCAGATGTTAGGAATATTACAAAAATTTAAAAAGTAATTTTTCTTAATATTAATGTTAGGAATATAAAAATTAGCTGGCCGGATGGCCTATTCTGAGCAATGAAATAATATGATCTTAATTTTACAAACGGATAGATAATATTGAAGATAATGACAAAAGACAGTGTAGTTTACAACATCGACAGACTGCCTTGAATAAAAAGTGTCGTTATTTGCACACAAAACACGACCTTGGGAGCAAGTGTTCAAAGTTACTTATTATGGAGGAGAGGGTTTTTGAGCGGTAGCTGTGTCTAAATATAACTTTTTACGACAAAATTTTAAGGGGAGAGAAAGGTTGCTTCAAAAATCAAGCACATTTTTTTTTGAAACACAAGTAGAGACGGACAGACTAACAGATAACCATCCATACGTGACTGAAGCTTGACTGAAATGACTTTAGTGAGGAAATTTGAAATTAAAAATAAACCTCGGCAGTGATTGGCCACAGACAATCATATCATTAGCGCTCAGAGCGCATTTGGGGTCATTCTTCAATAATTGTTCAGTGTTAGACACAGATTTTAAAGTGTGGTGTTTTCCCATATGAAAGACAGTGAGTTAAATTTAGGGACGCCATCCTATAGCCAGCAGCTCAGCTGAGTTTTGCTAGCACTTCTGTGTTAATTATTCATAATCTGGTAAGATTGAAATTATTTCTTTATATATTTTGAATATTGTTTCATGTTCGAGTGATTGATACTGCCATATCAAAATCTAGCCTTACAAACAAGTAGGGATTTTGCTCTAGACCCCCCGCCCAAGTCAGGGTCTAGGGACCAACAAGGTACATAAACTACAGCAAGGATTATGCAAGATAGAGCAAGCGTTGAAACAGATTACCTATCTTCTTTTAGGGCCGACAACTAATACATATTTTTCAGAATCTATAGTCTGGGAGGATCTAGCTGATGTAAACCCACCATGGTAAATGTGCTGTTTGGTCAGAGAGATCTGACCTGTCTGTATGATGTGGTTGTTGTGTCAGTGTTGTGTCCAGACGTGGGTAGAGAATAGATTTTGACACATGGCCCATACTTTGATTGCAGAGCTGTGAGTTTCTATCTACAACAAAGCAGAGTCTATTCGGTGGGTGACTTTACTCGAGTGTATCTGTGCAGTTCTTGTGACAGAGACCACCATTATTGCCCGCCAGCACGGAGAGGTGGGACCGCAAGTTTTCAGCACCAGAGCTACAAAAAGATGAGTGAGCCTCTGGTCTGCTGGACATTCACCAACTATTGGTAGTGACTAATATCCCCGTAAAAATTCCCACCATTTTCTGGACATTGTGTAGTCAATATAGACAGGTGTGATGAGGCCACCCCAACAGCACAAACAGTAATTATCCTCCCAAAGAGATGACTACTCGAACTTTTTTTAATAAAACTAACTAGTCTAGTACTTAAATAGGTACGCTCTTGCATTTATTATGTAACATTCCATGCATTTTTTTTCATAAATTTTTAAATCCTTCTTTTAAAACAAGTTCTGGTCACATAAAACTTGATCCAGAACCAATAAATGTAATATAATTATATCAAAAACTTTATACACGTGAGCTAGTTCAGTGTATTTTAACACTTGTTAATCTTATTAGTCTTCTTAAATGTCTGTGGGTGTATTTATAACTAACACACCACATTACACATCATTACCCTAGACACTTTACGTAGCCACATTCATTAAGAAAAAAAAAAATTAAGTGTGAGGTCGTAGTGGTAGCAAGAAAGGCCTTCTGATAATTCTCAACTACATTTTATCTCAGGAGCCTTCACAGCTGGCCTCATACAAGTTACATGTAGTAATAACACCATCATACAATACCATCAATACCACTACATAAATTGGGGTCTTGTCCAGGGATAATTAGCCCAACAGTAATATTAGGATCTCCTGGTGGGAGAAATAAAAGTAGGGAAATAAATTGTAAAATTTCCTTTAAAATTAAAAGTGTCCCTGCAGATAAAAGTTGGTGAATCTTCACAGCCAGTAATAATTAATTAGTTAACTGGTTAGTTAGAATTAGTTAGATTATAGTCATAAGAAGTACTTAGCTTGTATATTATTATATTGTCTGAAAAGTATGGCAGAGCTAGCAAAGTTTAGATCAGCTGCTGTGCTCACTGCGAAGGAGATGGGGATGGATGGTCAAATTTTAATTCAATACGTAACGGCTGAATGTGATAAATATATTGAACGGGAAGAAAGGAGGTTAGCTGAAGAGAAGAGGTTAGAGGCTGATAGAGAAATTAAGAGGCTGCAGATTGAGGCAGAAGAAAAACGACAGCAAAGGGAGGCAGAAGAAAAACGACAGCAAAGGGAGGCAGAAGAAAAAAGGTTGACTGCCGAAAGGGAGGCAGAAGATAGAAGGTTGCAGAGGGAGCACGAATTACGACTAAGGGAGCTGGAATTACAAGGCCCGGCTCCTGAAAATGGTGCCAGCCCTTTTGCCTCAGATGCTACGCCCAGTCTGGGAGCCTCAAACTCAGCTATGGGGTTTCATTTAGACCATTTTGTTGAAAAGACGATGACATAGAGGGGTACCTAGGACGTTTTGAGTTATTAGCTACTACATATGGGTTAGAGAGAGAGAGGTGGAGTTTAAAGCTATCACAGGGATTGAGGGGTGCTTCTTATGAAGTATTTGCCAAAATGAACAGGGAAGACCAAGACAATTATGACATGTTAAAGCAGGCTTTGTTATTAAGGTACGAGAAGAATGGTGAATTTTATCGTAAGAAATTTAGAAATGCCAAACTGTTGTCTGGGGAGACATACCACCAATTCTCTGCCAGACTAGAAACCTATTTGGAGAAATGGACGGCTCTGGGGAAGACCCAAGATCTTAAAGAAATGATCATGATTGAGCAATTGAGAGAGTCCATGGCTCCAGACATGAGAAAATTTCTCATGGAACAAGGTGCAGAGAAGTTGGGGGAAATTTTAAATGTTGCTGAGAGGTATCAGGCAGCTCAGGCAGAGGTAAGTGGTGCTAAAAGAAGCACATAGACAATTTTAAAGCTCCACAGCAATTTAATAAATTTGATAATAGAGAGCAGGGAAATAAAGGTAGGACAAATTTTGAGCGGCCAAGAAATGACTATCGCGACAGAAACTCACAGTTCAATGACCAAAAGTTCAATGAAAGAAAACCGTTGAACCAAGGAAAAAGATGGTGCAAATGGTGCAAGAAGGATAACCATAACACCGAATTTTGTAGAAGGAAACCTTCAAACATTGCTGCAATGAAGTCGGGGACGCAAAGATTAAAGGTTAATCCTAAGGGACAACAGGAACCTTATCACCCCCCGTTTGTGAGGATGTTATTTGTAATGGGGTCACCATAAGGTGCCTTTATGATACAGGTTTGGATTATGATTCAGTTGTGAAGTCTAGCCTAGTGGACCCAAGTCAGTATACCACAGAAACAGTGGAAATACAAGGGGCGACTAAGGACATACCACTCATGACACTTCCCATCGCAAGGATAACGGTGAAAACTCGCTATGTGGAAGGAGAAATCAGAGCAGCAGTGATAGATGAACCAATCTACCCTCTGATATTGGGGTGTAGATACGTCTTCTTGGGGAATCCCGAAAAACCTGTGATCATGGCGACAGTGCAGACCAGGTCACAGAAGAAGGAGGAAGAAGGTGAACCTATAAATGCTCATCCAGAGGAGATGAGGAAGGCGCAGGCTGAGGATAGGACACTCCAGCCATGTTTTAAAAAATTGCCCAAATGCCACACACCTCCGAGCAAGGGGGAATATTTCATGAAGAACAAACTCTTATACAGGAAGACAGGAACTAGATCCACTGGTCACGGACAGTTAGTTCTTCCCAAGATATATAGGGCAAACTTAATAAGGAGCTTACATGTTGGAACAGATGGTGACCATGAGAAAGTCGGTACCATCTGCCAAAAGATTGCTCGAAAATACTATTGGCCCGACGTAAATGTCGATGTTGAAAACTTTGTAGAAGCATGTGGCGTATTTCATGAGGGAACACCCACAAAGGGAAAATATGTGCAGGACCTAGAAACGCCACGGGGCAACTTTAGGCCTGAAAGAAAAAACTAATTATACTCGGGTAGACAAAGTGGAATGGGAGCCCCCTTTTCACACCCAGTCTTCACTTGAATGGATTAACATGGCCACTATGCGAAGAGTACAAAGAAGAAATTTTACCCAGGATAAGATGACAATCCCTCGGTCAGACTTATATAAACTGGAAGGACAGACAAGAGAGCGAAGATCTCTCATAAACAATCTTAAGTGGGGAGACAAACCCCAGAGAAAAATTGGTAGTGGTCGATTTGTGAGTGATGATTCTAGGAAGAAAAGTCCTCATTATAGAGCTTCTAATGGACGGGACCCGATGGGTTCCATGAAAAATAAGTATGGTAAATTAAAGATCCAGATGTAACTCTATTAAGGACCTGGACAGATGAGAAGGCGGAAGAGACTGTTACCTCATCGTATCAATACGTGAACGAACTGACCACTCGTTTGAAAGCTGGATGGAAACTGGCAAATGATAATTTGAAACAAGCCAGGAAGAAACATGCAGCATATTTTAATAGGAAGGCAAAGGACAGGGAACTGGCAGTCGGAGAGAAGGTGCTGCTTCTACTACCGGGAAGCCAGAATAAATTACAAATTGGTTGGCAAGGTCCATATACGGTTCTAGAGAAGGTGTCTAGAACAAACTATAAAATTGACAAAAAGGGGAAGGAAAAAGTTTATCATGTAAACCTGTTAAAGAAGTATCTGGACAGACCACTCCAGGAAAGCACCCCCTTATTGACCTTAGCTATTGCAACCCAGATGCAAAAGGAACCACTCACCTCACATGAATACCCATTACATACTTGTGAAACCGCAGCACAGGTAAAAGTCAGTAAGCACCTGACTAAAAACCAGAGGGAGAGAGTTCAAAAGGTTCTGGAGGAACATACAGATGTATTAACAGATAAACCAGGCCATACAAATTTGCTACAGTATGACATGAAACTGGTAGACTCAAACCCAATCTGTATGAGAGCCTATTCTATTCCGTTCGCGAAGGAGAAGGCATTGAAGGAAGAAATAGATTATTTGCTGAAGGAGGGGATTATTTCGCACAGTGAATCATCTTTTAGTTCTAGTGTCGTTTTGTTGAGGAAACCGTCTGGGGAACACAGACTGTGCATAGATTACAGGAAACTGAATGCTGTCACAGAAGGACAAGTGGATCCATTACCAGACACAAAACAGTTATTTGCCAGACTGAACAAGGCAAAATACTTTTCAAAGGTGGATCTTAGTAAAGGCTATAACCAGATCCCAGTGAAGCCTGAAGTGAGACCTTATTTGGCTTTTAGCACTTCGGATGGACATTATGAATTCAATATGCTACCATTCGGACTGAAAAATGCTCCGAGTGTGTTTTCAAGGATGATGCGAAAATTGTTGGACCCCCTGAATAACCCATGTATCACAAATTTCATGGATGATATTCTCGTCGCCACCGAGACATTTGAAGAACACATTGAAGCTCTGGAGATGTTGTTTGATAGACTTCGGAGGCGAACTTAACTGCTAGGCCAACAAAATGTTGTATTGGATGCAAAGAGTTGGAATTCTTGGGACACACTGTATATCAGGGTAATATGACCCCTGATCCTAAGAACTTGGAAAAACTGCAGAGAGCACCTAGGCCGCAAACAAAAAAGGACGTGCGATCATTTGTGTCGTTATGCGGATTTTACCAGAAATACATCAAGAATTTTAACGCTATTTGTGCTCCTCTGACTGATTTGACTCGCAAGGGACTTCCAGATAAAATTATTTGGACTGCACAATGTGAACTAGCGTTCCAAGAGTTAAAAGAAAAACTCACTAGCAAGCCTATTCTTAAACTGCCTGATTTGACACAGGACTTTGTCTTAAGAACCGATGCAAGTAATGTAGGACTTGGAGGGGCTTTGTTGCAAAGATCAGCTGCACCTGATGGGGAACTTAAACCAGTCGCTTATGCAAGCCGCAAATTGAATAAGGCGGAACAAGGATACTCCACAAGCGAAAAAGAATGTTTAGCATTAATCTGGGCAATAAAAAAGTTTCAAATCTATCTGTATGGTAGGACTTTTGTGGTGGAGACGGATCATCAGCCTCTCGTGTTCTTGTCTCAGGCTAAGCATGAAAACGCAAGATTGCTGAGGTGGTCTTTATTGCTTCAACCGTATCAGTTCAGTATCCAATATATCCCAGGCAAATTGAATGTCGGTGCAGATTTCCTCAGTCGGCACCCCTGTGATCAAAATTAGAGTAGTGGCAGACGTGAGGAGTAATTTTACCTATGTGTATCGCTGGTTTGGAACTTGCCATAGGCATGTTTTCAAGTGGGGAGATGTGTAGTGAAATTGACAGAGATACAACGGTAAAATACTCAAAAGATAACATTTAAGGATAAAAAACATAATGCGTAGGCTGCTGATGTACATGATCGCCTAGACCGCGGGTCATCACCCTCCATAAAATTGACTTGCTAGACAGGAGGGGAACGGAGGATCAAAAAGGAAAAAATATGACTGGAAAGATTGCGTAGCAAGGCTAAAGAGACGCAATTGGGGGGGATGGAGGAAAGTAAAAATTCACGTCCCCCAAATTGACACGAGGTACGGAATGGACGCTTTTACGATACCAAGCTTTTGATTTGAATTGAGCGGTAAAACGCAGATGTTAGGAATATTACAAAAATTTAAAAAGTAATTTTTCTTAATATTAATGTTAGGAATATAAAAATTAGCTGGCCGGATGGCCTATTCTGAGCAATGAAATAATATGATCTTAATTTTACAAACGGATAGATAATATTGAAGATAATGACAAAAGACAGTGTAGTTTACAACATCGACAGACTGCCTTGAATAAAAAGTGTCGTTATTTGCACACAAAACACGACCTTGGGAGCAAGTGTTCAAAGTTACTTATTATGGAGGAGAGGGTGTTTGAGCGGTAGCTGTGTCTAAATATAACTTTTTACGACAAAATTTTAAGGGGAGAGAAAGGTTGCTTCAAAAATCAAGCACATTTTTTTTTGAAACACAAGTAGAGACGGACAGACTAACAGATAACCATCCATACGTGACTGAAGCTTGACTGAAATGACTTTAGTGAGGAAATTTGAAATTAAAAATAAACCTCGGCAGTGATTGGCCACAGACAATCATATCATTAGCGCTCAGAGCGCATTTGGGGTCATTCTTCAATAATTGTTCAGTGTTAGACACAGATTTTAAAGTGTGGTGTTTTCCCATATGAAAGACAGTGAGTTAAATTTAGGGACGCCATCCTATAGCCAGCAGCTCAGCTGAGTTTTGCTAGCACTTCTGTGTTAATTATTCATAATCTGGTAAGATTGAAATTATTTCTTTATATATTTTGAATATTGTTTCATGTTCGAGTGATTGATACTGCCATATCAAAATCTAGCCTTACAAACAAGTAGGGATTTTGCTCTAGACCCCCCGCCCAAGTCAGGGTCTAGGGACCAACAAGGTACATAAACTACAGCAAGGATTATGCAAGATAGAGCAAGCGTTGAAACAGATTACCTATCTTCTTTTAGGGCCGACAACTAATACATATTTTTCAGAATCTATAGTCTGGGAGGATCTAGCTGATGTAAACCCACCATGGTAAATGTGCTGTTTGGTCAGAGAGATCTGACCTGTCTGTATGATGTGGTTGTTGTGTCAGTGTTGTGTCCAGACGTGGGTAGAGAATAGATTTTGACACATGGCCCATACTTTGATTGCAGAGCTGTGAGTTTCTATCTACAACAAAGCAGAGTCTATTCGGTGGGTGACTTTACTCGAGTGTATCTGTGCAGTTCTTGTGACAGAGACCACCATTATTGCCCGCCAGCACGGAGAGGTGGGACCGCAAGTTTTCAGCACCAGAGCTACAAAAAGATGAGTGAGCCTCTGGTCTGCTGAACATTCACCAACTGTTGGTAGTGACTAATATCCCCGTAAAAATTCCCACCATTTTCTGGACATTGTGTAGTCAATATAGACAGGTGTGATGAGGCCACCCCAACAGCACAAACAGTAATTATCCTCCCAAAGAGATGACTACTCGAACTTTTTTTAATAAAACTAACTAGTCTAGTACTTAAATAGGTACGCTCTTGCATTTATTATGTAACATTCCATGCATTTTTTTTTCATAAATTTTCAATCCTTCTTTTAAAACAAGTTCTGGTCACATAAAACTTGATCCAGAACCAATAAATGTAATATAATTATATCAAAAACTTTATACACGTGAGTTAGTTCAGTGTATTTTAACACTTGTTAATCTTATTAGTCTTCTTAAATGTCTGTGGGTGTATTTATAACTAACACACCACATTACACATCATTACCCTAGACACTTTACGTAGCCACATTCATTAAGAAAAAAAAAATTAAGTGTGAGGTCGTAGTGGTAGCAAGAAAGGCCTTCTGATAATTCTCAACTACATTTTATCTCAGGAGCCTTCACAGCTGGCCTCATACAAGTTACATGTAGTAATAACACCATCATACAATACCATCAATACCACTACAAAAGGGAAGAGAGGAGATTAGCTGCAGAGAGGGAAGCAGAAAAGGAGGAGAAAAGATTACAAAGGGAACATGAATTACGACTAAGGGAGTTTGAGTTTCAAGGCCATGCTCCTGAAAATGGTGCCAGTCCCTTTGCCTCTGATGCTACGGTTACTCAAGGAGCCTCAACCTCAGCTATTAATTTTCATTTAGATCATTTTGTTGAGAAAGACGATGATATTGAGAGCTACCTAAATAGGTATGAACTATTAGCTACCACGTATGGGTTAGAGAGAGAAAGGTGGAGCTTAAAGTTATCTCAGGGACTTCGTGGGGCAGCTTATGAAGTTTTTGCAAAAATGAGCAGAGGTGATCAGGAAAATTATGATATGCTAAAGCAGGCTCTTTTGTTAAGGTATGAAAAGAATGCAGAATTCTATAGAAAAAAATTTAGGAATGCTAAACTACTGTCAGGTGAAACCTATCACCAGTTCTCTGCACGAATAGAGACATACTTGGAGAAATGGACTTCTCTGGGGAAAACCCAAGATCTTAAGGAAATGGTCCTTATAGAGCAATTAAGAGAGTCCATGACTCCAGACCTGAGAAAGTTTCTCATGGAACAAGGTGCAGAGAGGCTGGATGAGTTGCTAAATGTTGCTGAAAGGTATCAAGCAGCTCAAGCAGAGGTAACAGGTAATAAAAAGAAACAGGTGGACAACTTTAGGGCACCACAGAACTTTAATAAATTTGATCCTAAGGATCAAAATAAAGGTAAGCACCAATTTGATAGGCCACGGTATGAAAATAAAAATAAATTCCCACAATTCGATGAAAGGAAATATGATGAAAGAAAATCTTTCAACCAAGGAAAAAGGTGGTGTAAGAATTGTCAGATGGACAATCATGACACTGACCGTTGCAGAAGGAAACCTGTGTATATGGCAACCCTTCAGGTCAGGTCGACCTCAAGACAGGAGAAGGATATTATGTTAGATACCACTCCAGAAGAGATGAGGAAGGCACAGGCTGGGGATAAAACACTCAAGCCTTGTTTCAGAAAATTGTCAACGTGTCATACTACTCCAGGCAAGGGAGATTTTTACATGAAAAACAAGTTGATGTATAGGAAGACTGGAGCTAGATCCAAAGGTCAGGGACAGCTGGTTCTTCCAAAAAGATATAGGACAGACTTAATAAGGAGCCTACATGTGAAACCAGATGGGGACCATGAGAAGATAGGTACCATCATTCAAAAGGTGGCTCACAATTATTATTGGCCCAAAGCAAGATGGGACATTGAGAATTTTGTAGAAAGGTGTAGCATAGCACATGAGGGAACACCCACAAGTGGGAACATGGATCAGGACCTGGACACGCCATGGGGCAAAATCAGGCCTAACAATAAAAGGAAAAATAAATTTGATAAAGTGGACCAAATGGAATGGGAAGCCCCTTTTCACGGACAAGCTTCACTTAACTGTTTTACAATGGCCACTATGCGGAGAGTGCAAAAAGATGTCTTACCCCAGGATAAGCCGAAAATCCCTCAATCGGACTTAAACAAACTGGAGGAAGAGGATGTAGGGAGGAAATCTCTCATCAAGAATTTTAAGTGGGGAGAAAGCCCCAAAAGAAAAATTGGTAGCGGTCGTTTTGTGAATGAAAATTCTGGGAGGAAAAATCATCACTATAAAGCTTCAAGTGGAAGAGACCATACCGGTGCATGGACAAATAGGTCCACACAATTAAAGGTCCATATGTAGCTTTGTTAAGAACGTGGACTGATGAAAAGGCAGAGGAAAACATTACATCTTCATACCAATATGTGAATGAGCTGACCACTCGGTTGAAAACTGGCTGGAAACTTGCCAATGAAAATTTGAAACAAGCCAGGAAGAAACATGCTGCCTATTATAACAGGAAGGCGAAGGACAGAAATTTGGCTGTGGGAGAGAAGGTACTGCTTCTTTTGCCCGGGAGTCAGAATAAGTTACAAATTGGATGGCAGGGTCCATATACAGTTTTAGAGAAGGTGTCTAGAACAAATTATAAGATAGATAAGAAGGGGAAAGAAAAAATCTATCATGTGAATCTCCTGAAGAAATATTTGGAAAGAGAACATCAGGAAGAGACACACTTGTTGACCTTGTCCATCGCCATGGAGATGAAAAAGGAACCACTTTCATCATTTGAATATCCATTACACCCCTGTGAGACAGCAGCACAGGTGAAAATCAGTACACATTTAACGAAAACTCAGAAAGAGAGAGTGCAACAGGTTCTAAATAATCATGCAGAGGTGTTAACAGACCGACCAGGGCATACAAACCTATTGGAATATGATATGAAACTGATAGACCCCACACCTGTCTGTATGAAACCATATTCGATTCCGTTTGCTAAGGAGAAAGCTTTGAAGGAAGAGATAGACTATCTGTTGAAGAAAGGAATTATTTCGCACAGTGAGTCTTCGTATAGTTCCGGTGTTGTACTTTTAAGGAAGCCCTCTGGAGAACATAGACTCTGTATAGATTACAGGAGACTGAATGCTATTACAGAAGGACAGGTGGATCCATTGCCGGATACAAATCAGCTGTTTGCCAGACTAAATAAAGCTAAATATTTCTCAAAAGTGGATCTGAGTAAAGGATACTATCAGATTCCGGTGAAGCCTGAGGTTAGACCATACCTAGCTTTTAGTACCTCAGAAGGACACTATGAGTTTAATAGATTGCCATTTGGATTGAAGAATGCGCCTAGTGTCTTCTCTAGAATGATGAGAAAATTATTGGATCCTCTGAATAATCCCTGTATAACAAATTTTATGGATGATATCCTTATAACAACAGAAACATTTGAGGAACACATTGACTCTCTGAACATGCTGTTTAATCGACTTAGGGAGGCAAATTTAACAGCCCGACCAACCAAATGTTGCGTTGGATGTAAAGAATTGGAATTTTTGGGACACACAGTTTATCAGGGAAACATGACCCCTGACCCAAAGAATTTAGAAAAACTACAGAAAGCCCCGAGACCACAAACCAAGAAGGACGTGAGATCCTTTGTCTCATTATGTGGTTTCTACCAGAAGTATATAAAAAACTTTAATTCCATATGTGCACCTTTAACGGAATTGACACTAAAGGACATCCAGATCGCATTACATGGACACCACAATGTGAAATGACTTACCAAGAATTGAAGGAAAAGCTCACAAGTAAACCCATTTTGAAATTACCTGACTTAAGTCAAGAATTCATAGTAAGGACGGATGCAAGTAATATTGGGTTAGGTGCAACTTTACTACAGAAATCAGATGCATTGGATGGGGAATTAAGCCCAGTGGCATATGCTAGCAGAAAGTTGAATAAAGCTGAAATCAACTACTCAACTAGCGAAAAAGAATGTCTTGCAGTAATATGGGCAATAAAGAAATTCAATATTTATCTATATGGGAAGGCATTTAAGTTGCAAACAGATCACAAACCTTTATCGTTTCTAGCACAGGCTAAGCATGAGAACTCTAGGTTACTCCGATGGTCTTTGCTTCTGGCTCCATATAATTTTAGCATTGAGTATATATCTGGAAAAACCAATTTGGGAGCGGATTTTTAAGCCGCCATCCGTGTGATGAGAATCACCGTAAACCCCAGAAATAATAATAAATTTCTCTATGTGTATATAGAATAAAGGACTGACATATAATGTCTGTTTTAAGAGGGGAGGTGTCATGGAATATTCTAATCCACATATATAAATTATTAGGTAAATATGAAGCCTAACAAATAAAATTAATAAAGAAAAGAGCAATGGAAAAATAACAGTGCTGTCACAAAGAATGTACTCGAAATCCCCCTTGTTTTCTGCTACGTCTGCAAATTGTAACGCTTTCACGTTGATATAAAAGCTTACTGTATTATTACCCGCCTTCTTCAATGAAACGTGTGCTGTATTTCTTGGAAAAGCATTGAGAGGCCCTGCGTAATGACCTAAATTAATCCTAACATTAATTATACTGCGTTACCAAAACGAACGAACAGATGGACTAAAGGATAAAAAGAGAGAGGGGAGGGCTGAAAATCAGGAACGCATGCAACACGCGACGCGCGATATACAAATGCTGCCATCACACGTGTAAGTCTACATGCACTAATTTTTTTTCAGACGGACAGTGATAAAATACACTACCCTTTCCCAGAGTTAGGTTTATAAATCATAACAAACTCTTATTAGAAAAGATAACAATAGATGGGTTTACGGTTGAAAACATAACAGTACCCAGACAGCACATCTTCGAAACAGGAGGTAGAAGAAATTACATATTTTGAACGCAGCCACGTAGTTCGTTTAAATTTGTATTTTTGGGTTCCTTAGGGCTTGCTGACAAATAATATGTAAAACGTTACGCAAATAGTCCAGGAATTAATAAATTATAACCAAAATAAAATAGTGGGGATGCCTGACAACACAAAATCATTTCTGCTCATAAAATTTTTTTTTAACGTGTTTGAAAAAAACCTTACGTTACATAAATAGCCTAACATGTAAACTCCCAATTGATTGGAGCGCAACAAATGAAAGCCTAACCACGATTGGTCGGACTATAAATACTATCTTTCGTTGTTGGGGGAAACGGGGAAAGGTAACATTTTTTCAAACACTTGTCGAAACGGGGCTCATTGGTCAGACTCGCTGATATACACACTTGGGAGCGTTAGTTCGAAACCACTTGTTTAATTAAGCTTGATAAAGCATCAGTGCGTTGAAGCCAGCTCATATTTGTGTAAAATAAAAGCCTGGAACATAAGCAGATGGGAATTTGTGCCAGTTTGTGCCAGAATTCATTGCTAATCAACGTATCTGTGTTTATTCGTATGAATTGTGGTAAGCTTGAACCATTCAATATCTTTTAATGAAAATTGAATGTGAATTGTTGATTTATGCCTGTATATATATATGTGTAGTTCAGTGGCAAACGTGAGGTAAAGCCTGTAATGCTCCAGCCTGAACAGAGGGTGTCGGAGAAAAGTCAAACGGCATGGAATGGCCAAACAGTACACTGACACCTAGATGATTGACTAGAAAGAACTAATGCTGGAATTGCAGAGGCGTAGTAACCATTAAGAAGGGTAATACTGGAATAAAATATTTCAAATGAAGCTGACAGTTGGCCTAATGCTCTGAACTCAATGTTTGTGCTGTGTTGTGATCAGTGTAACAGGAGAGTTTAAGCTAGTTATGAAGTAGAAGGTACATCCTTCTTGATTTCAGGGACAGTGGTCTTGATGGTACTGAGCAGCACCTGGTCATAGCTGTGCTGAATCCAGAGTCGGACAGCATACTCCTTGGTCTTTTTAGCTATCAGTGAGGTGTCTCCTGAGCCCAGAGGAGAATTCGAGCAGAGGAGTCCTTTCCTGCCGCCATCACGCCAGATAAGCTAACTTGGCCAGCTGAGCTCAACATTATGTCCCCTCATCTTGAAATGACTTTATAAAATTAACATTAAGAGGGGAATTTACTTGTCTTAATATCAGGAACTGAGAACATCTCCAATAATAGTCCCAAAAGACAAACTATTGAAGTCATGATGACAAATACCAACAGAGCTTGAACAAAACAAAACCAGTATTACCTCATATTACCACTACACAACTGACACATAGGATATTTTTATAATACATGTCACTACAATATTCATATTGATAAAGTCTGTACATATTCTTGTAATTAAAATTGATTGTGATTCCTGGTTCCTTTGTATTTGAATCAGGACACAAATACATTATTGACAAAACTGAATACATATTGTTATTTGAAAAGTTACGAGTGACTTCTTTAAGATATTCTCATAGAGTGTTATATGTATGTGAGTGTCACAGTGTTGTTAAGAGTAGTGGATTAAATTAAATTGTTTATCTGTCTGTTGTTGTGACTTACACTTCATCATACACATACCCTAGACACCTAACGTAGTCATCACACTATTCCAGAATAATTCTGACTGAGATATATAGATATGGGGTAGCAAGTAAGGTTATATATATTACACTACTCTTATTAGATATATATACCTTCACAGCTGATCTCAGTCAGTACACTAAGTCCCCTATAAATATTTATAACATCCCACTTCACCACAAATGGCGGGGTACGTTTTTCAAGAGCTGGTCCTTTCGTCAGAAAAAAATGTCTTACGACGTGGTTTTTCTTCTGAAGGAGATGGTGTCTCTACGATAGTTTGTGTTAGAGACTCTCCTTATGTCAGTATATAGATGATTCGGACTCCAGGTAAACCCAGCTCCTATTTTTGATGATCTCTCGTCGGTTAGGCCTAGCTTGACTTTTGGTGCTTCGTTATGCTAGTGTCGTGTTTGGTATCGACGAAGATGACAGATTTTCCTGCAGCGGTTATGGCTACGTGAAATTAACCTGATCACCGTAGAGCTGTATGGAAACATTTACGAAATCATTTATATAACCATTATAAATTAACTCTGGCTTATATTCTCCTTCCTATGAATGAGTGAACGACAACTCAGGGAGACAGCCATGTTGGATTTCGGTCATCATATGTTTTGATCACTGCTAAGAGAACAGATTATTTATCTTATTATCGGACAGTGACAGGGAGATCTCAATCTTGCTAGAAACCCCCTTTCGTGGTTTCATAATATATACTACAAACTATGGACGTCAAGTAACTTTGGTTATTTATCGATCCGCCTTCACTGACGCGTTTAGTCAGATAGGGGGGTGTGGCCATAATGTATCATGACATTGAACTTTTGATGTACTGCCCATTATTTCTGAATGTGTCATGACTTCAGATCTGCTATGTATACCTACAAATTGATATGTCAACGAACCATGATGTACTCGTATGTCCCAGTGTGTACGTCTGAATAAATTGAGTAAACTAAGATTCCAGCAGTCTGCATTGGTGCCTTGTAGACACAAGTGTGAGTGGTTATATTGGTCAGCACACGAACAGTACACCATTCGCGGTAATCACACTCTACACTTCTACTTCATACATACACCATCCTGCGTCGGCTGAAGTGACCAAGTTTAGGGCCTGCTTCCCCTGGAGCCTTTGCCTTCCCTAACTCAGGACTAGGGTGAGTTACCCATTTACAGCTGGGTAGACTGGAGCATGCCTGATCTCAACAACACACCACTCTTCCTTACAGAGCAGACAGACTGATACTTTACAGTGTGTGTGTGAAAGCAACTTTACAGAGTGGAAAGAACGAAATTTTACAGGGGGGTCTCTAAAGAGACAAAGAAACATTAGGACTATTGTAGCCTCACGCATGTCGAGCATGATGACTATTATGAACATGTGTATGTGGCTGGTAAACTCATCGTCTAAAACACATTGTCACAGAAACCACCAATGTAAGGATAATTTTACTGCTGTAGGCTATTTTACTGCTGTAGGGATGGCTTCATGTTCCGTAAGTAGCGCGAAGGAAGAAGATGATGATGATGATATGTGAATATCTTTGCAGACGTATAGTTCTGTCCATAGTCGTGTATTTTATTCAACGATCAATACATGCGAATGTAGCAGACACAACATCGGCTAGTCGTCAAAATTGTATGTAAACGTGGAACTGAAGAGAAAATCTAACTGCCCTTGTTCAATAGATCCTATCAACGAAGGTCATGAGATTTCAATCATTACTTGGCGGGAAAACATCTCCAGCTTTAGATCGTTGGACCAGGGGTTCAAGACGCAGCAGACGCTATTATTGACAAGCAGACGCGCTGATATGGTGTGGATAGATACAGTTAACGTCGATATAACAGATTAATGAAAGGTCTGAGCATTTGCGAATCTAAGGGGTTGCGACATGGCGATCGCCCCTCCCTTGGGACTTTGAAAACCTTTATTTCATATCAACCACTCCAGCATCCCCCTCCCCCGGATGTGAATATAAGTAATCGATAGGTCGGACGACTGACTAATTAAAACATGTCTGGTACTGGACAATGGTAAGTACCTAAAAGGTTACGAAACTAGTTTGCAGGCAATTCTTCGTGGAGGACAATGAAAGACAATAAAGGGAACCGCTATACAACAATCAGAGAAAAGAAGGCGGCAGGCAGGCGACACAAGGGGACTTTGGTCAAGTCGCAAAAGAAAAGAGGACTTTGTGACAAGAGGTAAATAATAGCAGTATGGGGCTGCCAATTTTGTCTCTTTGCAGATGTACCTTATATGTAATTATGTTATAAATACTTTTTGTTTAGTTTTTTTTTTTTTTTACAATAATGAATATTTTTGAGTTAGTTTATAATAAAACTAAAAGTAGTCACATCTTTTTAAAAAATTATTATTATTTTTATTTTTGTAATTGTCTAAAAATATGCGTAAATAAGGAGCGGGGAAGGGTCATTCTTACGTATCATCCCTCCCTTGGACAATTCCTAGATCCGCCAGTGGTACTGAGTGGTTGTTATTTTGTCATTACATTATAGAGATGGGAAAAGTGAAGAGAAAGACAAGTTGTTCAGAAAGACACAAATGTATTATTACCCTTCATCACCTCCTTGCCCACACTCATGCCAAGTTACTCTTCATCACCTCCTTACCCACACTCATGCCAAGTTACTCTTCATCACCTCCTTACCCACACTCATGCTAAGTCTTCCTGTCCATTGCCATCAGCTCAAGGTCTTTCTATGTCTTCCTCATTCATATGTGTCCCCAGTTATCTTCTCTATGTGTCCCCAGTTATCTTCTCTATGTGTTCTATGGTCCTCTACATCTCTCACTCGGGGGATTTCAGAACAAGTCCTGCCACTGCCAATTAACGGGTTTCCTACAGTATATGTGTGCTATACATCGTCAGCGACTTCTTCTAATCTCGTGTTACACTAATGCAGTAAACGAGAATACACAAGAGTTACGGAACAAAGTAAAATGTAATAAATTAGTAATATGCATTATAAGTTACACAAACAGTTATTTACATGTATCTGTTCGGGGGTTGACAGATTGCATTATTCTGACCTTCGGATATCTGAAGGTCAGTGAAAAGAACGAAAATAGATGGTTTGCAAACTCATCGTGTAAACCATATTGCTAAAGAAACCACTGTTGCAAGACCACATTGATGGTGTGGTTGTAGGCTTAGTGGGGATCAGTTGAAGTTGTGGCTCTATACTCCATAGGGAACGAAAAGATAAATGTTGATGAGCAAAGAAATGACCTGCGTTGAGACTACTTGTTCAGGGACCAACGAAACTAAACAGAGAGAAAATAAAAACTAAACTGAACACAGTTTGAACCCCCCCCCCCCCCCCAAAAAAAAAAAATGACACCAGCCCTAAATGAAATTTGTTGTTGTTGTTGCTTGTGTTACACAGAAGGCAATTCATGAAGGCATATCTGAAGTCACCCTTATATGAGCACCAGCTAATTACAATGCTACAGTATATAGATGTGGATGTGAACTTCTGTTTATGAGGGTTATTACACCTTCATTGACTCTTGAAATCATCCACATGCTTCCAGGCACCCTGTGGTGAAACATGTTGTGAACACAGAATTTCACTAAGCTTGGAGGAGTCACTGGAGCCCCACACGCAACTCTGGCTTTTACATGGTTAACTGCATGCAGACGGATCTCACTATAGACCCCATGATAGGCAGGGGTAGCTGAGAAGTGGCTCAGTGTAGACGTAACAATTCCTTGAGAGAGCCCAGAACTAGAGCACAGTATTTTAGCTTGGCATATTTGGAGAGCCCCCTAGGATGGCAGGGAATGTAAGTTTTCCACACACTTCTTCCTTCTAGCTTGAGACCAGATGTGATGATCCTTCAAATGCAAGCCGAGTTGTAGAAACTGGAGCTCATGACTTCAACTCAACACGTTTCAGAATGGCAGAAAATCCACAGCAAAAGCCTAGATTTAAAGTGTAGATAATACCAAGGAGGGAGCCGTGGTAGCGCAGTGGTTAGTGCACTGACTTCATAGCTCGGTGGTCCATGGTTCGATCCCCAGTTGAGGTGGGATTTTTTAGACCGCAAACGACTCTGGGGTCGACCCAGCCTCATGAATTGGGTGCCAGAGTAACTCTTGGAAGGTTAAGGTAGCCGACGTGGTGCTGACCACATCACCCCTAGTGTGCCGATTGTCAAGAAAATTAGGGCCGAACACCATATTCCCAATATGCAATGGGCATATAACGGGATCCTTTTTTCTCTTTTTTAATACCAAGGAGTCTTCAACTTGATATTGGCTACAAAAGAGCGGGAAGCTCAGCAGCCCTAGTTAAATTAACAACGCAGAAGACGTAATGCCCCCCCCCCCCCCTTTTTTTTCACCTCCACTCCCAAAGAAAAGTGAAGGGTTACAACCCACTGAACGAGTTACTTTGTGTAGATGACCAGATTAATGTATGAAGTTGAAAACAAATAGCAAAATCATACAACAACACGTATTCCAACTTATGAAAGATAAGTCTTAAAGATCAGCACATCAAATATAGAAACTACGAAGTTCAACAGATCACCAGGCCCATTTCATATGCATTATAACAACATCAAGCTCAATAAGATTCCAGAGTTCAAATACCTGTTACAGAAAATGGAAGACTTTACAAACAAATTGAAACAAGATGCCAAAAAAAGCCAGTCCAGTGACTTATCAACTGCCAGGACTACTCAAACGTCCGAACATGGAAACTAAATGACAGCTGATAAATAGTATTGTCTTATCAGTTTGCTATCAGTGTCAAATATGATCCCCAAGCAACGCGCAGGCGAGACAAATCACATTCTTTGAGATCAGATGCTTAAGAAAAGGCATTAATGTTATCAGGAGAGATAGAAAGAGAAATGATGATATCAGAAAAATTGTAGGAACTACTTCCTGTATCAAGTATATAGAGAGATAGAAAATTAAGCTGTTTGGCCATGGCACGAGAATGGAGCCCGATCAATTACCACGACGCGTGCACAGTAGTAGAAGTTGTGGTTTTAGAGAAAAAGGATGAGAAGAGGCAGATGGATAGACAACATCACAGACATCCTACAACAACAATGGTTCACGTCACGTACCCAAAGCTATTTTCTACGGAAAGTTGGGAAAAGAACAGCCAGGCACCGCAGCTGAGGTTGAAAGATGTGTGCAAGAGAGACATGAAGGTACTGGGCATAAATCCAGTAACTTGGGAGGATTAAGCTGCCTATCACACAGTAACTTGGGAGGATTAAGCTGCCTATCACATCTAGTGACGATGATCCCTACGGCGCTACCTCAGATTGGGCGAAAAGAAGCTCTTACAACAAGCAGAAGAGAATTGAACGCGCCGAAAGGAATACCAGGTAACTAAGCATCTGAGGGCTATCACCTCAGGGGCGTATTACCATATCAGTTATGACTGAAGGGGGCTGCTATTACTGCTACTACTACTGCTACAACTAATACTGCTACTACATTAACTACTACTAATACTGCTACTACAGCAACAACAACAGCTACTACTATTACTGCTACTACAACTACGGGCTCACAGCAGCCAATTCGATACACTTGACTCAATAGGACAAACTTCAGCTCCCCAAACGCTTCACAGTAACAATGGACTGAAATAAGGAACTCTTGTAAATCCCATAAAGAAACCAAGCAAGCTCGACATATTTCTGACGTATAAATAATGAGTTTTGAATGCACTCTTCTTTCTCAATTTGATTGTCTAAGCAAAACGTCCTGTAACAAACAGTGAAAAAATCACGTCTACATTTCGGGAAAATAGGAAAATGAGCACATTGCACGTTGAAAGCTAAATTGACGCGTCAACAGTGAGAAATGCAGTTAGCGACCCATAGCTAGACTGCTTGCGTCAGGGTCAGCGAACCAGAGCTCCAAGTGGTGGTCCTGGAAACAGGCTGCATCACTGCAGTCTGGCTGAGTGAGTAGGGATCGAAGAGGGAAGGCTAACCCGGTCCCAAAAATGCTGTGCTGAAGTCGGATGTGTCGGCCGAAAGGCGCAAATATCGCAGCTTCGCTGTAAACGGACACAACGCAACCAACGTCCTTTTCAGGACGAACGAAGAAGAAGAAGAAGAAGAAATTGACCACCCAAATAAAGAATGCGCACGCATTGCAAACTTTTCATGTTGCATTTTCTGGAAAATACTGAAATGGCGCGGCATAGTACCATGAAATAAGGAAGCAGTTTTTTCATTGTGCATTGACCATTGACCGTAAGTCATGATGCTTGACTACAAAGATCCAGAGAAGTTGAAATACAATGGAAAGGAATGAATGAGCCACGTGAGAATTAGTGTCGTCATCAGGACATACAACAGAAAGAACAATAAACAACTATTTCCCGTCATGTTTTGCTCAAATCATAAGAAACCTGGTAGTGTCACGCTACATTATATCCAGATGTAAATGGGCACCTGACTCTACTCTTGAGTTAGGGAAGGCAAATGCAGCTAGGAAGGGAAGTAGTTACCCCACCTCATAAAGCTGGATCTAGTATGATGAAGTCTATAAAACTTCACTCCCCTAACGCTGTATCCGCTATGAGACTATCTTCATCTAATTTATTGTAAATACGCCTGAAAAGTGGAGGGAGAACTGACAGACAGACGATTTGAAGGGAAGCAAGCGATTAATTACGACCGAGGGAGACAATGACATGAAATGAATACTCCAACTTTCTATATACCCTTCAAAAAAAGTTAAGGACCATTTTTATTAAGGGTGCAAAGTGCAATGAAAATGAACAATAAAAACACAGCACAACAAAATATAACATGACAAGCTTATCAGTGACAATCAACACTATTTTCATGCAAGCCTCTGAGCGACATTTCGGACAGTAAGACCTTCCTGCAACCACGCAATGGTTCTTCCTTTATCCACAACACTCGCTTTCGTCGTTGAGGCATATTGTTGTGCAATGGTTATGCAGCACTTGTGTTGCTTATAAAGACAATTTTGTGAGTACAGCTCAAGACCAACACTATAGTCTCCCACATGCATCACGCATTTTTGGAATAGCAGGTATTTTTTTCATGCTCAGACATCATTAAAAACACCCACATTTTGGTGTCTCAGCAGCATTTTTTCAGCGTCCATGTTGAGCTGAACACTAGCCACACGGTATGCTGGTGGCCCACGCAGCACGTGTTGAATGTTTGTTGTTCGAGAAAAATCAATGTCAGATAAATTGCTTATGAAATATAATTTTTATAATTTTTATTATTTTTGGGTCATTTTCACCTACTGGTCCTTAACTTCTTTTGAAGGGTATATATAAACCGAACCTCCATGAGTTAGTTCTTCGTTCTCGGGTTTTTGAGACGCATTCTTTCCTGCAAATATAAGTGCTATAATTTTCCATCAAAGTTAACACTGACTGCCCTTCGCGAAAATGATTTAGTTTTCTTGCACACATGCGATGACCTTATGCGATAGCTGCTTGTGTTTGACATTTGCAAGAATAAACATATTAACTTTTTTTCTTTTTTAACCTCCCTTTTCCTTCACCAGGTAAGAGTTTCCTCCCTTTTCTTTTACTAACAATCTGATGTTCCCTTCTGCTACGTGTAATGACTTCAGTGCGATGCTGGTTTCGGATGTTCACAGGAAAAGTTCCATTAGGGACAAAATAAAATGAAAAAACGTATTGGGACTAAACCAATTACAAGAAAAGCCTTTTACGCAAAAAAAGTTCAGATCCTCATAAACCTAAGTGCATGCTCTATGTATTTCCTTGCCTTAACTAACCCACAATTTTTTTTAACGTTTTAAATCAGCACGTTACTGGTAAAATAAACAGCGAACCTATAACTACGTGTTATCCTTAATTGTGTTCATTCGCTTGTTTGTTCCGTTATTCTTCCTGGTTATTTTTATCAACATTAGTTCTTCACATTTTTTTTTCTTATCCTAGCGTGGAACGTTGGGGGATAATTGTCGTGGATTGGGTTGGACTGCGGATAGAATGATATTACGTGTAAGTAAATTACAAGTACAGTAATTGGTAAAGTTTTTTTTTTCTATCCTCAGTCGTTTTCTTGCGAAAAAAAAGGTGTGGAGGAGTAAAAAACATGGAATCGCATTATGTCAGACTAAATCACAGATAACAAGGCTAATTTTCTTCGTTATCTCCTCTACCAGTCTAGGATCCCACGAACATTGACATTTTATCGCGGTACAAACAAAATCTGACACAAAATTGAATAGAAAATGAAATAAAAACTGGATCACTTTCGCTCGTACTGACTTAAAAGTAAAATGACCCCTTTTATCCAATATGATACAATACATGAAATTGGGTCAGTTGGTCTATAAGTGGTTTACTAGTTTATCTATGATTTTGTTTAGATCTGTATATGGTATATGCGAAGTTTTTACTGTGTTCATTTTTGTTTTTTGCATAGTTGTTTTCTTCCTATAAGTTTAATAAGAAATTTAACACTATAAAGAGCACAAAAACAAATGTCTATGTTAGAGAGAAGATAAACACCTATGCAGGCCATCAAGAACCACTTTTGTCAATAGTGAAACGTCGAAAGCTTGCCTGGTTTGGGCATGTAACTTGTCATGACTCCCTTTCGAAAACGATCCTCCAGGGAACAGTCGAAGGTAAACGGAGAAGAGGAAGGCAAAGAAAATCCTGGGCTGATAACATCAAAGAATGGGCAGGACACGGTTTCTCCACACTTGTACGCATTGCTGAGAATAGAGAGCAGTGGAGGACCCTGTCTGCTGATGCTTCCATCATGGCACCCCTACGACCCATGACGGGTTATGGGTTGAGATGATGATGAATATTTAAGTATTTCGGTAAATCTATTTATTTTAGATCCCAATCTCTCTTCTCGTGTCTTCATTACTTCTGCGCTAATTCCATCTATTTCTCTCTTTTCTAATTACTCACTTATGCTATATATTTATATCGTTTTTTTTTCTTCTATTACACTCCGTCCTCACTCATTACATGTCCCAATTTTAGATATTGCAAAACCTGGAACTGACCTATTTCATAGTTGTTTTAGTTATGCAGGTGCTATGCCATGGAATGCTTTACCCAGATCTGAAAACTACCACCACATTAAAACGATAACAACATTCCCATGTCAAAGTTATGACAGTTTAAAAATGCACTTAACCTGCAAATCTCTCTTTTAGTACATACAGTATGTTCCTGAGTATTTACTTTTGAGCAGTGGTCATGATAAGGAACCACATAATTTAAATTTACTTTTGAATGTTATAGCTTTATTGTTAATTTTCAATATGTAATTGCTTCATCCCATCATCTCTTTCTCTCTCTTTCATTCTCTCCTTCTCTCTCACACCCAGACACACACGCTAAGTATGTATGTATGCGTGTTAAATTTTAATTAATGAATGCCATGTTACTGTGACAGCGCCATCTTGTCATTGCCATTTTGTCTGTCGTTCTCTACCTTTTTACTGCAACATAGCGATTTGGCAGCCATTTTAGTGTTACTCAGTCAGGATCTAAAAATAAAACATTAGTCACATCGCTTACGGATAGCAGCCAATCAGAAGAGAGGAGCGCCGAAGCTGCCAGGAGAATGAAATCCTCTGTTTTTTCCACGCTAGACGCTGGGGCAAGTCGCTGTTAAAGTCTAGTTCAAGAACATGCCTAGGACTTATTAGCAACTGAGCACGGGCTGGGTGTTTTGTTTGTTTGCTTACTGGTGAACTCCGCCTAGGCCGGTCCCAAGCCCGGCTGAAAAAGGAGGAGGGCGGCCTGAATGTAGGCCGTAAGGAGGCAGCCCCTCTACCATACAAAGGCACAACAGGCCAATAACCTGTTTGCTTTAAAACATGACTACGCAAACTACAAGAGAGAAAACCGGACTGATTCTAAAGGCGACGAACTGGAACGGACTACGACTTATGGAACATGGAACACAAGAAGTATATATGGGAAAGAAGAGGAGCTGGTGGAAGAGATGAGGAAAGCAAAATTAGAAATCCTGGCTATAACGGAAACAAAGAAAAAGGGACAAGGAGTCATGGATCTCGATGGCAACACGCTGCTCTACAGTGGTGTACCCACATCTGAAAGAGCTAAAGGGGGCGTGGATTGTATTGTGGCCAAAAACCAGAAAGATAGTATCAAGGGATGGAACTTTGTATCTGAGCGCATTATGGTTGTAAAACTAAAAGAAGGAGAAACCATAGTCAGCCTGGTCATAGTGTATGGGCCAAATGAGGATGAGAGAGCAGAGGTCAAGGAGGAATTCTTCGAGCTGCTTCAAAGGACAGTGGATGACTGCCTAGATGAAGTTATCATGCTCGGAGATTTCAATGCCAGAGTTGGAAATGACCATGCTAGATAGGGTGGAGTTATCGGAAGATATGGAGAAGATACTCTCAATTACAATGGAAAGCGACTCCTTAGATTCTGCAGTGAGCAGAATCTGATCATTACCAACACAAAGTTCCCCCATAAGCGCATACATGCATACACTAGATGTGAACCAACAAATAATGAGAAGTCAGTGATCGACTATGCCATTGTTAGGAGGAGCTCATTCAAATATGTCCGGGATGCTAGAGTCTGGAGGGGGCCAGAGATTGGAAGTGATCACTACCTACTTACAATCAAAAGAACAACTGAAAGAGTTACTCAGCCTAGGAACTGCCCAACATCACGCAAGAAACCAAGTAAACAAACGGGAGAAATGAGCATTAAGACCTACAAGCTGAGAGAGCCAGAAATTAAGACCAGATATCAGGGGCTTATTGCTACAGCGGTGAAAAACACAGAACAACCTGATGACTTGGAAACCCTCTGGCTTAAATTCATGGACATCATAAAGACAGCTGCTGCAGAAGCATGTGGTGAAGTCCGACTTGGGAACAAGAGAAAGAGGACACCTTGGTGGACAGAGGAAGTCAAAGAGAAAATAAGAGATAAGAAAACGGCATGGAAACAATACTTAGGAGTTAAAAACACAGCAGGATAAATAGAGAAATATAGAGAATATGTGATACTTAGAACAGAAGCAAAGAACAGGGTGCTAGCAGCAAAACAGAAGTCCTGGGAAGAATTTGAAGAAAAGCTAGAAAAAGATGCGCAAGAAAACCAGAAATTGTTCTATAAGACCCTAAAGAACACGAGGAAGGAAAAACAATGCCCTCTCAAATGTATAAAGGACAAGCAAGGCAAATTGCTTACTGCCCCGAAGGAAGTAATGGAAAGATGGAAAGAATATTTCTCAGAACTCCTTGATGGTGAGCAAGGTCAAGCATCAGAAATGATAACCACTAGCACAGAAGAGGAAACCAATGGTGATGAAGATGACATAAAGATGGAAGAACTGAATGCAGCACTGGAGAAAATCAAGATGGGTAAAGCAGCAGGGCATGATGGTATAACACCAGAAATGGTTAAGTACATGGGAGCATCAGGTGACCTATTACTCTTAAGGGTCCTACAGGCAGCGTGGTGCAACAAGACCGTACCAAAGGATTGGGAGATTGCCATCATAACTCCAGTTTTAAAAAAAAGGGGACAATCGACAATGTGGAAACCACAGAGGCATATCCCTTCTCAGTGTCCCTGGTAAAATCTACTCTAGAACCCTAGAGCAGAGACTCCGACGCCTATCTGAGCCACAATTGGATGAGATCCAGTGCGGATTCCGAGCAAACCGAAGTACTCAAGACCTAATCTTCACACTCAGACAGCTGAGTGAAAAGGCCCTTGAGTATAAGAGTGAGATCCATCTTTGTTTCATAGATCTGGAAAAGGCGTTTGACAGGGTCCACAGGAGCAAACTTTGGGACTGTTTGGCAAGGAAGAACATTCCAGCACCTCTGATTCGTGCTATACAGAGCTTCTACAAGTCTTGCAGAAATTATGTGAGGACAGCAAACCATAAGTCAGAAGAGTTCAGGACCACCACTGGTGTAAGACAAGGTGATATCCTGTCACCTTATCTTTTCATACTCCTCATGGACGATGTTATCAAGGCATATAAGGAGAGAACAAGAAAGTATTCAGTGGGGTACTGGAAGATGAGACAGGTATGTATTTCAGAGCTGGCATTTGCTGATGATGTTGCCCTGATTGCTAAATCAGAGGCACATCTCCAATCCAACCTGCAAGTCTGGAAGGAAGAGCTGGAGAAGAGAGGGATGGTCATAAGCAGCTCTAAAACAAAATCCATGGTGATATCACGAGAAGAAAGAAGACATCAGATTAAGCTGGGAAAACAGGTCCTGAAGCAGGTCGACCACTTTAAATATCTCGGAGCTATTATAGACCGAAAGGGAGGCATCAAAGAAGAGTTGGCCACTCGAAAAGCAGCAGCTAGGAGACTTTTTCAGGCCATAAATCGAGGATTCCTCAGCAAGAGAGAGAGGTTGGTAAGAAAACGAAGATGGCTGTATACCGCTCCACCTATGTCCCAGTCTTGACATATGGATGCGAGTCATGGGCAATGACCACAACCCACAAAAGCCAGATCCAAACCTCAGAAATGAGGTATCTGAGGAAGGTGGTTGAAGTAACAAGAAGAGACATGGTCCGCAACCAAACGATACGTCAAGGCCTAAAATCCCACCCCCTGCAGACTCAAGTAGAACAGTGCCAACTAAGATGGTTTGGCCATGTCTGCAGAATGGGAGAAGATCGGCTACCACGACAAGCATGGGAAACCATATCCAGGAATCCAGACCCCCAGGACGACCCACAGTCCGCTGGGAGGACAACATTAGACAATCTTTGAAGGACCGAGGACTAGAATGGAACCAGGCTATGAGGAAGACAGCCGAAAGGATAGTCTGGCGCTCTCTCTTCCAAACCACTACACCTCACGATAGAAGGGGAACGACTAGGTAAGTAAGTAAGCTTACTGTTTAATCTTTGTTCATTAGTTTGCTTTGTGAGTTAGGGTCACTGACAGGGTTGTATTAGTGTCCTAGATTTCTATAAGAGTTACGTCAACTAAGTCAGAATCGAAAACGAGGCTGAACGACGTGGACGCGATTTTTGATCGACAATACCAGGGTTAGTAGTGAGAGTAAGTATCGAGTAAGATGCCTAGTTGTTCAGCTTTTCGCTGTAGCAATAGCTCTAGCAAAGGATACAGATTGTTCTCGTTTCCAGCAGACAAGAAACGTAGATCGATCTGGGAATGCAAAGTGAGTAGAAAACATTGGAAAGCTTCTATTAATGCAAGGCTGTGTGAACAACACTTTGAGTCCACTGATTTTGAATTGAAGCGACTGGATGGGAAGAAGAAACTTAGATGGAATGCAGTACTGTGGTGAATTGATTGTTATTATTGGTTTCAATATTATATTAATGGTATCTGGTGTGAGGTCAGCTATGCAAGTCCCTGAGGTTTATTAAATACAAATAAGTTTACAGGGTACCTGTCTGCTTCCACCACGACCTCACCCGATTATATATCTTCCCCTACTGAAGTGTATTGGTGTGTGTAGGTTGTCTAGCAAGTGTCTAGGGTATATACAATGTGATGAAGTGTATGAACAGGACAACAACTACACCTATTACTAATAAACAATGATTAAACAAGTCACTGGGTAAAGTTTGGAATGTAACTTATTTTTTTATAATTTATTTTCCTGTATCTAGTTATTCTTCTGACACAGGAATAATCAACTCAACATGATAATGAAATTATTTACAACCAATTATTTTACAACTGTCATTGAGTCGGTGTTAGCCCACAATTATTTATATGTCGCAAACTGGGAAAATGTCAAGTATCTCTTGCTCCTAGAAACGGATACAAATTTATTGAACGTTTTTGTTCCTCACTGTCTGATACACTATCTTTTGTGAAAACTGAGAGAGTGGAGTGTTTGTGATATCAATTTCCCAGACAAGTCTTATCTGAGGTCTCTGGAACCAGGCTGGTTGAAGTATGTATAAAACGCCAGCATCCACTGCCAAGACACGATTCTGCTTCTATAGGTAAATCACTGTGTAGGCACTCAGTAGTTAGGCCTCACTGCAGTACTTAGGGACAGGTGTTAGATCACATGGGCTCACTTTCACTCGTAGATGAAACTCGCATCAAAGAAATCTACACACTAAACAGTTGAATATTGCGGTATATGGTAACAAATCCAGATCGCTGCTTGTGCAGAATTAGCAACCAAGACAGTACTCTTGCCTTGTCTATAACAACTTCTTTAGTGTATAAATTTTAGTTAACAAGTGGCCCCGAATACCAACTACTAATTGGTTTTATACAACCGTTTGTCTATTATACTACAGCCAATCAGAGACTGTTTAGTGAATAGCGTTCCTTTTCAAAAAAAAAAAACTGACCTCAAATATTCAAAAATATTGACTCCTTCCCTCCTATTCAAATATGTAAACACGAACCGTGACACTCCTTCCGATACTCCGTCTCATCCCCTATTGAGTATTACACATTAAAAAAAAATCGGACGTTAACCTTAATTTTTTTCCTTTTATTTTCAAACTACCTTATGTAGAACGAACACTACGCTACGTCACAAACTTTTAACAACTTGCGTGTGTGTGTGTATCGTCTGCTAAACCCAGCGTGTGAATATATGTCCAGAACGCGGCTACGTCACAAACTTTTAACAATTTGCGTGTGTGTGTGTATCGTCTGCTAAACCCAGCGTGTGAATATATGTCCAGAACGCGTGTCGAGAAAAAGGGGGTCTTTCAAACGCTGCAAAGTGTATAATGTTAAACCGCGGAAAATCGTTTAGGCCTTACTTCGGTATACAAATTTGAGCGTGCGGCTGGCATATGGGAGGAAGCCAGTCAGACACAAACGGCTGGTTCTATATATATGCATTTGGGAGTACAATTCTATGGAATTTAGCGTTTGTTCTCACAGATTTTACTACATACCTCCCTTCCTAAAACATGCATTCACTGCAAGTTATTATCTGTGAGACAATTAGCGTAAACAAAGTACTATTCCCTATGCTTTTCCTGCCCTTGTGTTTTCATGGATTTCTGCAGTGGGGTCATTCAAAGTAAGCACAACTCAAGAAAGCTGCCTCAGACCTCTGCAATCCAAGAATCTATTTTAGTTATGTTACTGAACAGTTGCAAGTGTTACTGCTAGTCTTAATGCTGTTTAGCAATCAGTATTCACCATTTCTCTTCTCTGAGTCTGCTCAACGACAAGTCCCGAGAATATTAGATGTTCCTCAAAGTGTACGTTATGAGGAGTTGATCTATATGGTGATATCTGAGTTGTGTAGGGGATCCAATAATTTCCTGATCAGTCTTAATAAACACTCGGACTATCCTCAATTCAAAAAGACAACAATGGAGGCACTCTGCTCCTCCGAAATGTTCACAGCCAACAATTGGTCTGATCTCAGGCTTGATCGAATGTGGAAACACCCTTCTAATAATATTATATAATGGGCCACTCAAATGGAGGCCATATTCACCAACTATATTCTCCGCCTACCGACAATTTGGTGAAATAAGATAATATGTGGGGAAATGAGTTTCTGCATCAGAAATCATTTCGCCCTTAGCTTTGCTATAATATGTGTGGGTGATCTCCATCCAGGGTCCGACCAATACTTTCCCTTGGACGGTGTAGGGTCGGGTGACTACCAATGTCACCAGTGCCCTTTTCATGCTAAATTAATAGCCATATTGTGATGCGCTGTGAGCATTTTCCGAATTGCTCACTCGTCCACTCCCCACTTTTCTTCTAACATTTTGTTTCGGGTTCAAATCTGGCGGATTTTCTTCAATATTAATTTCAGCCAGTTCCCTTACTGCGGCTTCAAACTGAGCCTGGGTTGACTGGTCTGAGTTTCTATTTTCTCTGGATGCCCTTCTCAGAGTTGCTAATCTAAATATTTTTGGTGCAAACCGTTGGTTGGAAGGTGGATACCTATCCTCTATGTCAACCTTATTATTTTCCTTGTTATTTTTAGGCCCATATGTTTCAGAATGCTTGGCTGGCATCTGATTATAATTTTCCCAACTTGGGGACTGTACCTTGCTACATTTTTCACAGGCCCCCACAAATTGTGCAATAACAGCAGCTACGTGGGGCCAGTAATATTTTTCCGATGTCCTTTGACGTGTGGTTCCATTCCTCTGGTGTCCACCGTCGGGTACAACATGAGCTTGTGCCAACACTTTTTCCCTGTAGGGAGTTGGCAATACCAACTGTCCCTGTTCTTTGGATCCTGCTCTAGCTTTCCTGAAGAGCAGTCCCTCCTTCAAATAAAATTGTCCTTTCTTAGGATGTGCATGGCTGGTTGGCAATTTGTCAAAGCAAGGTTTTAATGTTTTATCCTTTGCCTGGGCCTTTCTCATCTTCTTATGAGAATAAACTAGTGGTGGTTCCTCCCCCGTTCTACTAGGGGTCGACCTAACCTGAAGCGTGGCCATTACCACAGGTTTTACCAGGCTTCCTAGAAAAACATATTTACTTCCTAACACCAGCGGGTAATTAGGGTCGTCACACACGGCTGCTCTGATCACTCCTTCCACGTACCTTGTCTCTACATTGATCTCGGCTACTGGAAGTGTCATGGTGTCTATTCCCTTTACGGCCCCTTGTATCTCCACTTTCTCTGTGGTGTACTGTTCCGGGTGCACTAGGGTTGCACTCACAACTGAGTCATATTCTAAACCTGAATCGTAAAGGCACCTAACCTTGGCACCATTACATGTCACTTCTTCACAGATGGGGGATGTTGAAGATTAATATGATTCTCTGTCAGTTTCTTCTTCCCCTTGTCCACTGTTATCATGCATGCCGCGTGATATGGAGGAACTTTCCTACCACAGTCAATAGTATTATGATTATTCATCCTACAAACTTTACAATATTTCCCTTCTGGTTTACAGGGTCTCCTTTCTCTGAAATGCGAGTTTCTATCTCGTTGGTCAAAACTTGGCTTATCATAATAGGCTTTACCCTTATTTAACTTATCTCTGTGTTCATAGGTAGGTTGGTTTTGGTTTGGTGGAGCTTTATCATGGTCTATAGGCTTCTTCTTTAAACTTGCTATCTCAGACTGGGCTGCCTGATATCTCTCAGCCACATTTAAGATCTCCCCCAGCCTCTCAGCACCCTGTTCCGTGAGAAATTTTCTCAGGTCTGGAGCCATGGACTCTCTTAACTGCTCAGTCATAATCATTTCCTTTAAATCTTGGGTTTTCCCCAGAGCAGTCCATTTCTCCAGGTATGTCTCCAGGCGAGCAGAGAACTGGTGGTAAGTCTCTCCAGTCAACAGTTTGGCATCCCTAAATTTCTTTCTGTAAAATTCACTGTTTTTCTCATATCTAACTAGAAGAGCTTGCTTAAGAATGTCGTAGTCATCCTGATCATCCTTGCTCAGTTTGGCGAAGACCTCATAAGAGGTTCCCCTAAGCCCCTGAGATACCTTCATACTCCATCTCTCTTTCTCTAGTCCATACATAGTAGCTAATGCCTCAAATCTAGAGAGGAATGATTCAATATCATCCTCTTTTTCTACAAAGGGGTCCAAATGAAACCCCATGGCTGATGTTGAGGCGACCTGGCTTGCAGCAGAGTCTGAGGTGGATGAGCTACTTCCATTATCAGGAGCATGGCCTTGTAACTCCATCTCCCTTAGTCGCAACTCATGTTCCCTTTGTAACCGTTTCTCTTCTTTCTCAGCCTCCATCTGTAATCTCTTCTCCTCTTTGGCAGCCTCCAACCTCTTTTCTTCTTTCCTGGCCTCAGCCTCAAGCTTCTTCTCCTCCAGCTGCAGCCTCTTGATCTCAGCCTCCCTATCAGCCTCTAATTTCTTAAGCTCCCTAGCATCCTCTAACATAATTCTCTTCTCCTCAGCTAATCTCTTATCTTCCCTTTCCATATACTTATCGCACTCTGATGTCCCATACTGAATCAGAGCTTGCCCATCTAAATTCATTTCCTTTGCAGTCTGCACAGCAGCAGATCTGTATTTAGCCATATCCGCCATTTTATAGTTAACAATATGAAATACTATCCACTACCTTAACTAATTAACCAACTCTAAACACAAGACAAAGACAATGATATCTCAAACCACTCTCAGATTATTTTTACTATTATATTTTACAAATACTGGGACTAGTGACTCACTTAATGTAGGGTACTAAGAACCTTTAAATCCCGGAAGAGCGTCCCAATTAATGTGGTGAATTGATTGTTATTATTGGTTTCAATATTATATTAATGGTATCTGGTGTGAGGTCAGCTATGCAAGTCCCTGAGGTTTATTAAATACAAATAAGTTTACAGGGTACCTGTCTGCTTCCACCACGACCTCACCCGATTATATATCTTCCCCTACTGAAGTGTATTGGTGTGTGTAGGTTGTCTAGCAAGTGTCTAGGGTATATATAATGTGATGAAGTGTATGAACCGGACAACAACTACACCTATTACTAATAAACAATGATTAAACAAGTCACTGGGTAAAGTTTGGAATGTAACTTATTTTTTTATAATTTATTTTCCTGTATCTAGTTATTCTTCTGACACAGGAATAATCAACTCAACATGATAATGAAATTATTTACAACCAATTATTTTACAACTGTCATTGAGTCGGTGTTAGCCCACAATTATTTATATGTCGCAAACTGGGAAAATGTCAAGTATCTCTTGCTCCTAGAAACGGGTACAAGTTTATTGAACGTTTTTGTTCCTCACTGTCTGATACACTATCTTTTGTGAAAACTGAGAGAGTGGAGTGTTTGTGATATCAATTTCCCAGACAAGTCTTATCTGAGGTCTCTGGAACCAGGCTGGTTGAAGTATGTATAAAACGCCAGCATCCACTGCCAAGACACGATTCTGCTTCTATAGGTAAATCACTGTGTAGGCACTCAGTAGTTAGGCCTCACTGCAGTACTTAGGGACAGGTGTTAGATCACCTGGGCTCACTTTCACTCGTAGATGAAACTCGCATCAAAGAAATCTACACACTAAACAGTTGAATATTGCGGTATATGGTAACAAATCCAGATCGCTGCTTGTGCAGAATTAGCAACCAAGACAGTACTCTTGCCTTGTCTATAACAACTTCTTTAGTGTATAAATTTTAGTTAACAAGTGGCCCCGAATACCAACTACTAATTGGTTTTATACAACCGTTTGTCTATTATACTACAGCCAATCAGAGACTGTTTAGTGAATAGCGTTCCTTTTCAAAAAAAAAAAAAAACTGACCTCAAATATTCAAAAATAAGGACTCCTTCCCTCCTATTCAAATATGTAAACACGAACCGTGACACTCCTTCCGATACTCCGTCTCATCCCCTATTGAGTATTACACATTCAAAAAAAATCGGACGTTAACCTTAATTTTTTTCCTTTTATTTTCAAACTACCTTATGTAGAACGAACACTACGCTACGTCACAAACTTTTAACAACTTGCGTGTGTGTGTGTGTATCGTCTGCTAAACCCAGCGTGTGAATATATGTCCAGAACGCGTGTCGAGAAAAAGGGGGTCTTTCAAACGCTGCAAAGTGTATAATGTTAAACCGCGGCAAATCGTTTAGGCCTTACTTCGGTATACAAATTTGAGCGTGCGGCTGGCATATGGGAGGAAGCCAGTCAGACACAAATGGCTGGTTCTATATATATGCATTTGGGAGTACAATTCTATGGAATTTAGCGTTTGTTCTCACAGATTTTACTACAAGTACCTACCAAATTTTTACACCGTGCACCTGGTCAGCACAGAAAATCACCTAAGTTAAGGGATGCTGTTGTAGGACACACTGCAGTGATAGGCCTAAACCATGATCACACTTACAACAAGAAGAAAAATTCAGCAACTGGCAGTTCCATTGAAGACAATGTAGGAACAGATAGTGTGAGTGACAACTGCACGGACTCTTCAGCATCAGAAAATAGCATGCAAACAGAAGTCATTACAGATAACTGTGCCGGTTGTGTTGCTAAGAAAACATTGATTAAGACACTTCGAAAAAAAATGAGTAAACTTGCAGCAAGTTTAGCTACAGAGAAGAGGCAGAGCAATAGAAAGAAGAAAAAATTGTCATGCCAGACAGATAAAATATTAAACATGCTATCTGAGGATCAGATCCGGGTCCTTAATTGTAGGTCTTCAAGAGGAGTAAAATGGGGCAGTAAGACTGTAAAGAAAGCATTGCAAATTCGATTTGCTTGTGGAGCAACAGGCTATAATATGTTATTGAAACAGCATTACCCACTGCCTGCTATACGTACACTTCAGCGCCGATGTAGCAAAGTTTGATTTGCTGGGGAGGTTATGATGGTATCCTAAAAGAATGAAATCCGTGTCTGTATTAACCGTGTGAGGTCAAGCACATGTAGGCCCCTGACTCTATAAATGATGATGATGAATTATGTGCAGGGAACCTAACGCTACCTCCCTAGATCTCACACGGTCACTATTTTGGCTCTAGTGTATGGTGTATGATGTACCTAGTGTCTAGGGGAGAAATGAAATGATGGTACACAACACAAAAACACTGTAATTTTCTATGAGGAAGTGAATAAAACCAGTGGTTAAGTTTTTCTTTAAAATAAATATTTTTTCTGTACAATTTAATCTGCCTGTCCAGCCATATCTTTTGGACAGGTCTTTGAAAATGAGGACAAGATAGTTTACAGAAAAGATCAACTAAAATATCTGGACTCTTTGTCCACTAACTATAAAGTTAATATATATATATATATATATATATCTTTCCTGTTGGAATGTTCACAGCTTACACTTTATTCATCTAAGAGGGAGAGTCACTGTGTATGAGGGGCTGTAGTTTAATCACACCCCATAAACTTCCAGAGTATGATTTGATATACCAGTGTTTATTAAACGAAAGTGTCAGATATAACCAGATGCTTAACACATCACCTGGGATTCCTTGTAGAATAATAATACAGTATGAAGTTGCAGAAAATCTCGATCTCTCCAAATGCCCAAGCTCCTCCCGTTATCTTTTGACAGCATAAACGAATGGTCGGAGACTTGATGGCTTTATTCTCACTCAGCAGGTTTCCTGTTACCGGCTGGCAACAGGAAATAAAACCTCTGCAACAAAAGGACACCCTGGCCTTTATATCTGATCACTTATTATATTTATTATTTTCCTACAGTGCTATGGGTTCAGCCTCGCGTGCATTACAGGTGCACTCGTCCCTAATTTTACATGACTCACACCTTGCTGTGACCACACCTCAGGTCCCTATGGCAGATACGCCACTGTACGTTTACATAGTTTTCCTCAATAAAATAATGTGGAGTAACCACATTTCCTTTTGTATGATTTTCTCTTCTTTTCCTTTTTAAATATAAATGCTTCAGGCATGTTGAACAGTGTTCATGGAACACGGAGGCTTACTAATATTCTAATGCAATAATATTAAAACACAATCATGACCACATACATCAGTTAGATACAGTTCAATGTGAGGACTCAACAATGTCTGCTCCCGGCACGTCCTTCACTTTTCCCAATAGCAGTATCTAACTTTGGCAGTGGGATTAAACATATGAATTCATAAAGCATTCTTACCACAAATTTTCAAGAAATATAAACAAATGACGCTGACTTGCAAAGAAGTGGCCTCAGTTTCTTCTGCACTGTCCAGACTGTGAATACTTCTTTATTTAATTTTACAATTAACACAGCTGATCTCAGCGTATTTGAATGAAAAGTTTTGTTCAACTGGCAATGAATAGTGAAAGCCTTTTGCTAATATTTATTAGCACTGGCCAATCGAAAGCTTGCGACTAACAGAATTCAAATGTAGTTTTTGAAAAACAAAAATCATTCCAAACAAACTCGGTGTCTGGTAGTCGATTGGCCAGCCTGCTTTAGTTATGCCAATACAAAAAGATGTTAGTTTTTGGTAACAATTTTTCTACCGCTCCCCTTTCCCTCCTATACTCTTGTTACCCAAGCGAATTTGAAACCACCTCAATGCCTCTTTTCTAAGCTGGCGTCCCCACTAACGTTATGAAAAAAACAAGCAGGAACAACAGTCTGTCTGGTCGCGCGTCCGTAGACATTTAGTATTTTCTCAATAACTTGGCTAATACGTGGACTACCATATATATTAAAACATATTTGTGCTCAGAATACACTAAGCTACACGAATACATAATTTTTATGACTATATTAATTTTCGTTTAGATTTTCAGTTTTGTCACTGACAGTCGTTAATTATAACTTTTTACATAAATCTACCATCTTGTCCCCTCCTTCTGTCTCACTTTTTAATTTTTCAAATAAACCAACTTGTTTTTGTGACGTCACAACTACACTACGCGTCGAGAATTTAAACTGTGTGTGTGTATATCCGTTAGCTTTGCCACAGCGTGTATATACTATTAGTCTCGCGTGCAGAACGACGCGGGTTTTGGCATGCGTTGGTAGCATTTTGCGTTAATGTATTACAGTCGTCTCGTTATTGCTACTTAGAAAAAGTCCAAAAGACTACCAAATTTTGCGTTACTGTTGACAGATTACGTTACTTCAGACAGCAGTTTGGCGTTACATTTCTAACAAATCGTTAATTATAAGGCTAGGCTGCATTGTGTATGCAGCAAATCTGGCAAAATGTTAAATATTAGTAGTACGTTTTCGAAACCGTAACTAAAACGCGTGTTAGATTTTTACCGTGGGATCGTTCTATAGGCTTTAGCACTGCACAAAAGGCAGTGTTGCTGGCGTCGAAGATGCCAACCGTCAGATACAATCGGGCGGGTTTATTTATTATCATTTTATGACTAAAATCTTACTGAAATGAGCGATTATTCTCGCAGATTTTACTACAGCCGAATACAGCACATTCATATTTCTGGGGGAATACTCAATGAGATGTTTGATTACATGAAATTAAAGGTTGTAAACATGTTAGGAGTAGAACGGCTGTGCTGCTTGGCATTAGATGAAATGTCAATTAAATCTGCTATTGAATATGATGCAAAAATAGGAGAAATTCTTGGTCATGTCACTGTACCTGAACATAAGGGCATTGCGACAAATGCACTAGTATTCATGCTAAGTGGACTATCCAGCAGATGGAAGCAAATTGTTGCTTTTTTTTACTCAGGAAGGTCAACTAAAGGCCATGTTTACAAACACATTATTCTGGAAATAATACATAAAGCTGCTGCAATTGGTCTGCATATGGTAACTGTCACAAGTGACATGGGAAGTGCAAACAGAGCAATGTGGGCCAGCTTTGGTGTTTGTGCTTCCAGAAACAAAATTGTGAACAAAATTGCACATCCAGAGCAACCAAATAAGTGGCTATATTTCCTAGCTGACACACCTCATTTGATCAAAAATATTAAGTCTGCATTTATCTCTGGGCATGATTTCAGATTATCTGAGGAGATGTGTGTATTGTTAAATGTGCCTTCTAACATTGCAAATATTCTGCCCGTTAGGGAACTGGCTGACTTACAAAGGAACAGCACCCTGAAACTAGCTCCACACCTTACTGATGACATACTCTGCCCTGGACATTTTGATAAGATGAAGGTGTCACAGGCACTTCACTTTTTCAGTATATCTGTCAGTGCAGGGATCCACTACATGGTAGAAAAGGAGGGCAGACCTGTGAATAATCTGACAACTGCTCGGTTCATTGAGGTGATATCTAAATGGTTTGATTTAATGTCAAGTCGCAGTCGTGTCATGGCTCTAATTAAGCAGTTTCCAGATAGGTATGCAAAAGCTGTTAAAATGTTACGACTTGTGATTCGAATGTTTACAACGCTTTCAGTTGGACAGCAGGGAGCATGGAAACCATTTCAGACAGGCATCCTTTTGTCCACCACATCTGTGCTTGATCTTGCAGAGGACATGTTGAGTGGAAATTTCAGTTTCTTGCTGACATCACGTGTGAGTCAAGACTGCCTGGAGAATTTTTTCAGCTCCATGAGATTACATAATGCAGTGCCAACACCTTTTGAATTCAAACATAGATTGAGAACTATCTGCTTGTCACAATTCCTCAAGACTACACGTGGAAGTAGTTATGACAAAGATGATAATGACTTTTTGCTTGATTGTACTGATATGAATACAACAACAGTTACACACACCGAGCAGCATGTTGATTTGTCAGACGTAGAAATAGAAATAGAAAGCACAGCTGAGGTCCATGTAATTCATTATTTAAGTGGCTACTGTGTGAACAGTGTATTAAAGCAACATACTTCCTGTCATATCTGCATTGCAGCTGTCACTGCCCCTCAGTGTGCAACAATTACTGACATTGCACGACCAACAGAACATAAAGAGTACATTCCAGGCTCACTTGTTTATGCAAGTGACACAGTAGTAAATCTGATGTTAAGAACTGAACAACTGATCCGTCAGCATGTGCGTAGATTTGCAACCATGAAAAACATTGCAACTTTACTTTTGGATATGGCATTACAGGAAACAGCTGAATGCACACTGAGCAACTTCCATGATATTAAACAAAAGCTATTAGCAAAGTATATAAGTGTCAGAATTCACATTTACTGCAGAAATAAAAACAATGGTCTTAAACAGCAAGCTCGAGCATCAACGAGCAGTAAAAGCCATTGCAGGAAATCTCTGGTCCAAAATATGTAATTAGATTTTGTTAAAACTATCTGTACATAGTCGCATTTTAAATGAAAACATAAACTGGTGTGATCATCTGGATCTAGTAAAACTGTCAGTGTCTACAACAGTCATTCACCAGTTTCCACATTTCAAACTAGGTAAATAGTTCAATTCGAAGGGAGTATGTTTTGCTGAGTGTTGCAACTCTAACGGAATATTTGTTGCTAAATAGTGGAATTCTAACGGAATATAAAATTCAACGGAGTATGTGTTAAAAATCCACGCTACTGATTCTTTTCAATAAACCGGTAAGTAAACTAGTTTTCTTCTTTTTTTTTGTTACTTGAAATACAAATAATAGTACAAATATGTGCTACTGTATTTGCATCTAATTTTATTTCAAATTATTAGCTAACCTAAACGAAAATGCAAATTGGTTCCGAAACTCATGATCGGGTCTATTTTCCTGCAATACGGGTACGGCCGAAAATGGCGGCCAAATTTTAGTTGGCGTAACTCTTTATAGAAATCTAAGGCACTAGGTTGTATGAATAAATACAGCCCCTGCCTTAGAATCAGAGTTTTTATTGTTGATCGGGTCGGTTGCGAGTGTGCAAGAAAGTGGTCACATAACACAACAGCATCATCATCATCTCGCCCACCCTATCACATTACTATTAAATACTTATTGCTGAAGTTAAGAACGTATTAATGTTTAATTAATGAATGCCATGTTACTATTAAATACTTATTGCTGAAGTTAAGAATGTATTAACTCATTCTAACCCAGTCATTTTTCGGGTTTTTCGGTTTTACCCAGGACCCAATATGCAGACTTTTTTTTTCTACAAGTGATGTTTTAAAGACAGGCAGTAGACACATATATTAGTTTAGTAGATACATGTATTATGCATCAAACTTTAGGAAATTGGCTGCAAAATATTGTGAACTAATGTTGAGTTGTTATGTGATGTTATTATTGTTTGTTATATCTTGTGGAGTGTAGAAACAATAAAAATAAAAAATGAATACAAATTATGCACATACACGTAAATATTTCAGCTGTACTTAATTCCTTGGTATTAAAACATCGGGAATTGAAATATATATCCAACTGGCAACTAATCCAAGAAGTTTGATAAAAAACAAATGAAAATTGTAATTTATATACATTTTTTTGTGAAGTCACATATTGCTGAACTGGAATCTCACTTACACATTCCTGTTCTATGCAAATTAATTAATTTCTTATTTAAAAATATCACGTTTGTTCAACGTTCTTATCGGAATCGAAAATAGGTTATTATCGCTACCGATATCGCTAAAATTCATTTCGAAGTTATATATTGAGGTTGATTCGTTAATAGTTTATGAGTGTTATGTATGTGACTACACCACTTGTAAACAAATAACCCCATGATGCCACTAATTGATAAAAGTATGCAAAAACTAAGCACCAATATAATTATTTCGCTACCAGTTCAAAATACGATGTCGACAGGAAGTGTTTACATGATATGAACACTCTATGGCCACGTAATTTCTAATTTTTTGTTCAATTTCGGAATCTTATAAAGCGGGCGTACCACGTGCCGTGCTGCTAGATCCAAAGCAACTCTTGCAACAGATATAAAATACACAATTGTAACTTCATAAATTTTTTTTTCGCTCACAAACGTTCACACCCATGTGCCGGATGTAATGAAATAATTTTAAACTGGCTTATCGCCAGATATTCTATATTTTTCCGCTCAAATGCGGCATATAGTCACCTTGGCGCGCCATACGCCCTGGGTATAACGATAAGCCTATCTGGCGCGCCATGCGCCCGTTTGGACGGAAAGAGTTTTAATGTTTAATTAGTGAATGCCATGTTACTATTAAATACTTACTTCTGAAGTTAAGAATGTATTAATTTGAAGAAAAAAACTTTGTAGTAGAAATGTAGAGCAGAAAAATGTTATAGCACTCAAAAGTAAATTCACATGCCATCAGCTCAAGGTCTTTTCACGTCTTTCCCATTATTGTTATTTCAGTCTTCAGCAGTTTTCTTCACCATGTTCGTTCGGTTTACCTTGACCTCTCATTACCTAGGCATTCCAGAACAAGTTTTAAACACATGATACTTTTTTGTTAATTAACCTGGAAAATATTGTACATTTCTTTGGTCAAACACCAAATCCACGGCTCTGATATTCTATGAGAGAGTTATACGTGCACTACAGAGAAAACACACTCGTTGCCCATCTGTCCTTGAACGTGCATCAGGTGGTTTCCATTCCTCAGAGAATTCATAGCTACCAGATTCAATGCGGCCCAAACTGCTGGTGGTAATAAGGACATGACATCCAAGATTCAAGTAGGAGTTTGAGGTATGAGAAGAAGCCTAGAGCAAAGAATGGGTCTACAGGAAACCATACCCTGATGAGCGAGCCAAGCACTTACAGATGTGAGCTACGTTCAGCTGTGAGGCAAACTACTAGCTAGGTACACTGTGCGATAAATGCATGTGTCGATATACGACGGATTCGCTTGCAAAGTAAGACACAATATGTCCCCTGCGGGCAAGCGTAAATGGCATTACGAGATGAAGAAACGGAAAATCTGTTTGAGGTCATACGTGCTTGGACGCACGCTCTTGAAATTAGAAGACGACATCAAGAAATGGACATTGTCCAGTCTGTCAATGCGTAGTCACACGCAAGAGAGGAATGGTTGGAGATCCTTTACAGTAATATCTTCTGCTTCGGAGTCACACACGGGAATAATTAATTTAAACTAACATTGCTGAGCCTGTAAGGTTACGCCTTTCCTTTAACTAGTAGTTATTGTCTGTCTCATTTTCTCTCTTCTATTTCTCTTATGTCTCGTACAACTTCAGTACTGTACTTTTCTATTCTTCTACGCTTGACTTATATTTCATATCTGCATGTGTATGTACTCTCTTTCTGTTTGTTTTTCTTTCTGTTTTTTTACTGATGCCCTTTTTCTGTTGAAGCCACCGAATACTATCACAAAGTTTCTATGTTGCTAATGTGTTCGTATGTTTGTATGTGAGCGAGAATTTGTTTACAGCCTGTACGGAGACCAGTTACAGCTGTGGTCCCTTGCTTCGTAAGGAATGAATAGGGAGAGGATGATAATGGTGATGATAATGATGATGATAATTGTTATTATGGAGAGAAGCCAACAGCGTAATTTATAAATAGCACTGAGGGTATGAAGTTGTGGATGCACATGATCGCCTACTCAAGCTGGCTCTGTACTTGAAGAAGGCGTGAATTATGTTCAAACAGGAAGGATTAATAATATATTCAGACTGGTATGCATCGCCATCATGATTTCTTGCCGTTCCATAATGGATAAAGGTCTATAACTGTTGCTCACCACCTATTCTTTTTGGGGTTATCTTTTCCTGCACTGCCCATGAAATCCTCGCTGCCTTGACTTACTCGTCCAACCATCTTCTCTCACTTCACTTCAGCCTCCCCACACTTCTCTTCCCCTATGGGTTTTGTTTCTTTCCTTTCCCTGACGAAGGCCTTGTGGCCGTAACGTTGGCTATTTTCTTTGTCCTGTCCTCGTAAGAAGAATCACTTTTTTTCGATTTTTTTTTCACACCCATCCATTGTACTCCACGTCTTACCGCAGTTCCCCTCAACTTCCTCGACTTAATATACAATTCTTTGACTGCACCGTGTCTCTGTTATCTCGTGTCTCTATCTACCTATCCTGCTCATCCCTCCGATCCTATCCTATCTCTCCTTTTTCAGTATTAGGTTCTTGTGTGTCCTATCTAACCTTCACTTTCTTTCCTTTCCCTGACGAAGGCCTTGTGGCTGTAACTTTGGCTATTTTCTTTGTCTTTTGTCCTCATAAGACGAATCACCTTTTTTGGATTTTTTTTCACACCCGTCCATTGGGTTTTCTTTAGAGGCTTCTAGTTGAACTGGTCGGTATCTTAGTTATTTTCACTTTTCAGCAGACTTGTATACATCGGCGGTGTAAAGTTATGACACCAAATATACTTGTATTTTTAAACCAGTTCTGTTCTCTTGGTGCAGCTGTTTCAACTGCTTTAAACCAAATCACACATACAAAAATTATAATATGTCGTTTATATAATATTTCTCGTGTTGTGTTTGCCACTCACAGTGTGAATCTAACTAGACTTCATATTCTGTGAGTGATCATCGAACGTAATATTGTTAGAAGCACTTCTAGCATCTACTGATGGGCAATAAAAAGCAATGCCATTATGATTTCAATTTAGATTTTCTCGATGAGCAAATACAAAATATAAATCATAACAATTCATCCTTTGTTCTGCAGATGGTTTTCTAAAATATCTGATTATTTTAATCATATATTTGTGCGCGCTGTCAGATAAGGCGACCAAGGCAACATAAGATTGTGCGCAAATAATGAAATCAGCACCTCAAGTGCGTGACTATGTGTGTCGAGTTATGAAATATAACAGAAATCGCACATTTCAGATATTGTGAACCATCATTTCTGATTAAATTATCGATTTTATGTACAAATTATTAGAAATCATTGATTACGTTCCGACCAGTCTGTGTCCAGGTTTAGCAGCACAATCGTATTGTCGTCAGAATTATTTTAATATTTGGGTGTACCTGCCAGAGCCAGCTGGGACCTTTTCCTTGTGGACGACACAGTCAAAATGACGGTCCTTGACCTAGTTTAACTAACTAGACTAAAGTAAGTGAGAAATTGTCAACAGTGGGGTCAGCTGAGAACTGAACATATTTTAAGCTGGGATATGGAGTGGGTGGGCATCAGACTAACAGATTGGTTGGAGCGCTGCTCTTGCGGTAAAGGTGCCGGGTTAGATTCACGGTACAGTCTACCCAGCTGAAAATTGGTACCTGAATTTGCTGTTGAGTTAGGGGCGGAAAAGGTAGCGAGGAAGCGAACTAGTCACACTCACCTCTCGATGTTGGACTTGGTAGTCTTTAACACTACAATCCTGTCACGGAGTGTTCGAAGGTTTCGTCTAGATTATTTTAAAATTCCTTACTTTTCTATTCCTTCATATTTTGTCTGTTTTCTCTACGAAATATTTGCACCGGTGATCTGTTCTATTGCTGTTTTTCAAGTCTTCACTAATAGTCCTGTCATACGATCCTAATGCTATCCTCTCCTACAAAGGCACTAAAAGTATTTCTTTAAGGACGTCAGTACAATTTATTCGCTTGGTCGAAACCACAGTAGTTCCAAGAGGATTATATTTCCGTGTTCAGTGGTCAACTGAAGACATCCACGATACATCTTTTTACGTGTATAAGCAAGAGACGGGAAATAATTAACTTGGCGTGGGAATCAGAAATGTCTTAACTTCATGCGAACAAATGCTGAGTTTTAAAATCACTTGTTGATAACCGTTGGAAGAAAACGCACGCTTATAGTAGAGAAGCCCCCAAGCTAAACTATATCTACAGTATATGTGATTTGAGAGTAACGCTACTAAAAATCTATTTTCTTAAGCTGCGGATAAGTCCTGAGCGGTTAGCAAATTCTCAGTATTCGTTTAATTAGCTAACTCTAATATCAAGGGATTAGTTAAATGATGTAAAGTGTGAAATACTTAATATTGTGGTTTTATTTCTTTACATTAGATTGATAGCTATTTTGCCTTTATATATTATGAATGTTATTGATGCATTATAATGATGTAAGTACTGGCTGATATCTGAAAGTACTAAATTCTAATGATTTTGGGAATGTGATGAAGAAAGCTGTTGTGAACGAGAGAGGGAACCATGTTGTTCAATGGACGAGTGAATGAAATATCATTCCTCCAATGCAGTCACGCATGGACGCACAATGTCAGGCGTCTGCTTGTAACAAAGGTTGACCTGACTGACCCGACCAGTGTGAGACTTCTGCTAGACAGGAATTTGTAAACAAATGGACAGTCGCCTTTAAGGAAAAAACTGACATTACGGTTCAGGTAAATATATTATTAGGCACCATTCTGAGACGAAATGTCCAGGTAATATATCTGTAAAGAAACAGAAGATTGATTACATGTATTACCTTCCACGGCACAGTTGCAGAATCCTAGCCAGTTTCTGGATTTTGATTGCTGTAAATTGTTGCGAGTAAACCGCCTAGTTGCTCTGTGCTACAGAGAGAACTAGTGCTTACGTCTCAAACCCTCTAGCGGTGATCACAAGTCAGCAACCCTGTGCAGACTACAGCATATAAGCATTCAACACCTCGTCAGCACCTGAACATCGTAACTCAACTTCATAACCAGGTTAACAAGAAAAAGCCTAGTCATCTCTTGGACTGTAGCCCCACTGAATCAAATTTTCAAGTTGGTAATTGCTACCTACTGGGACGCACAGGAGAAGTCCAAGCAAATAAGTCTACTTAAAACCCAGGCCAAAATCAGAATTCACTTTTCCAAGAAATAGCCATAGGAATAAACTCTCGTCAGTGAGGACAATAGCCTCTTATTCGTGTCTGAACCAAAGACACTGACAGTATTCTGAATCCTTGAATAAGTAATATCATAACTGTCTTTTTTAAAATTTCCTAGTATTTCTTTTTTTTTTCAAAGTACATGACAACATTGATTTTATTTTCCACTGTAATTAAAGTAATTATGTACATTCTGTAACTCACCATCATTCTGAGTTTGAATTAGTAGATTGTATGTTCTGTTCAGAAAAACATACTCAACCCTCCTTGTATTACTTGTTACTACTAGTTCTTCTTTAAAAAGTTTTGAGTAAGAAAGAGTTAGTCGTCGCCAGAAAAATACAAGAGTTGGTAGTCTAAAAGGTGAGAGAATCACTGACACCAACCTGTGCCCTTCTGTTAACTCTTTCCCTCAACACTAGTTCACCTCTGTGAAAACTAGTGTATAAAGGTCTATGTGCTTTCTACACATCATCCTTACTATACATCTCTCCATGCGACAACTCCCACAAAGAAGTATCTGCTTTTGGACTACCTGTACCTGTTGTGGAGTGGGAACATAACTTGAAGTGTTAGAAATCTAACTTTACTAGGTCCAACTAGTAACCAGCTGACGCTAACCAGGTTTCGAACCTGGAACCGGTACTCGCAAAAACAGTTTTTATTAAATATTTTATAACACGCCCAAACTGCAGGTTTAAATTTTGAGTATAAAAATTAATTAATTAATTAAAATAAAAAAAGCAAAAACAATAAATGTTACGCAAAGTTCTTACATTTAAAACCTGCTACTGGATTATTTTAGTGGCTGGCGTAACCTTCCCAAGGTGGCAGAAACGTCATCTCAACTAATAATGACGAACTGACTTGACTCTTGTGTACTGATTTTAGTAGCCAAAAGTCGTCTGTAGGTTAGATTTTGTGAGAAAAGCTCACGTCACTTTTTTGAGAAAACCCCCAGGAGATAAAATAATAAACGTTGGGTTGGCGAGACGGGTTAAACACAGATAACGCGCTTGTCTTCTAGGGCAGATAAAATTGTCTTATAAGTCAAGCCAAGTTTTATTCAGTAATGAAATGAAAACACTAACACGTGAAGCTGTACACAAATGGTTTTTATCGCAGTCAATAAACATACTCTCTCATACACACTTTCACCGTCACGCACACACATATACTCACACACTCTCTTTCTCATGCACACACATGTGGGTGTGTGTCAAAGAGGGTGTGTGCATGAGAAAGAGTGTGTGGGTATATGTGTATGCGAGAATGTAAGTATGAGAAAGTATGTATATAGATGGTCTGCAACAGTGAGTGTTTGTCTAAGAGAGTATGAGACATTGCGTATATAGAGAGCGTGATATATGTGTGGGAGAGAGAATACGTGTGGGTGTGTGTAAGTGAGAGTGTGTGTATAAGAAAGTGTGTGTAAGAATATGTGTTTAAGAGAGTGTTTGTGAGAGTGAATGAGAGATAATGTGTGTGAGAGACTGTACCGTAGTTAAGAAAACGTGTGAGGTATTGTACTATGTGTGTGTGTGCGCGTGCGTGTGCGTGTGTATGTGTGTGTGTGTGTGTGATAGCTATTGGCGGATCCAAGGGGATGGCGAAGATTCGATCGCCCCTCCCTTCGGACTTTGAAAACCGTTATTTCATATCAACCGCTTCAGTACAACCGCGGCCCCCCCCCCCCCCCCCCCCCCCCCCTCGTCCCCCCACTTGGGACTTAAATGTAAGTAATCGTTAGGTCGAACGACGGACGAATTAAAACATGTACAGCACTGGACAATGGTAAGTATCCTAAGGTTACGAACGTAGTTTCCAAGTAATTCTACGTGGCGGGACAATGGAAGACAGTGAAGGGAGCAACAATGAGACAAGAGACGGCGCCAGGCAGGCGACACACTCGAGCCGCAAAAACAGAGAACTCTGTGCCAAGAGGCAGATAATTTCTGCATCGGGCGCGAACCCAAATAAACAAAAATGCTATGCTATAATATAAAATATGTTTGCATTTTTATCAAATTCTGTCTCTTTGTAGGTGTACTTTACTTTTATGTAATTATGTTATAAATAGTTATTTTTTATAGAAATAAATATTTTTGAGTTAATATATAATAAAACTGTCAAGTTGTCATTTTTCTTTCTTCAAAATTCATTACTTTGTTTTTAATTGTCTAAAAATGTGAGTGAATAAGGAGCGGGAAGGGGGGAGCCCTATCATTCTGGTGTATCGCTCCTCACTTGGACAATTTCTAGATCCGCCAGTGGACTGATAGCGTATCAGAGATGACAGGCAGAATGCCTTGAAAAAAAAGACAGACAGAATAAAATAAAGAATTGAATGAAAACAAAAATATTAGACTGAGTGTTGGGCACTTCGGCCAGTGCCTAAGTGCCCACAGCACTAGTGTGGTTCACACTGCCCCTCAAATTCTACTGTACCCTGAGGAATCGATAATCAGGATCCAATGACCCTTTTTTAACTTGAGGCCCCTATCATGGTCAGTCCGCCACTGACACTGATAACTTATCACAAATATCATCTCTTATATTCAGAGATCGGGACCCAAAGACGCAACAATAGAGAATGCAGTTAGCGACTCATAGCTTGACTGCTTGCGTCAGGGTCAGCGAACCAGAGCTGACAAAGACCCTACTCCACCTCCAAGTGGTGGTCCTGGAAACAGGCTGCATCACTGCAGGTTGGCTGAGAGAGTACGGATCTACGAGGGAAGGCTAACCCGGTCCCAAAAAATGCCGTGCGGAAGTCGGATGTGTCGGCCGAAAGGAGCAAATATCGCAGCTTCGCTGTAAACGGGCACAACGCAACCAACGTCCTTTTCAGGACGAACGAGGAAGAAGAAATGATATTCAGAGATCTATAGAATTTTATAATTGAAACCAGTCAACTGTGAACATTTGACTGGGTACACTGGATATGGATAAAGGAGAGATACTGAGAACAATTAATGTTCGCCTGTCAGAGAATGATACTGGTTAAGACTGTTGGAATATGGCATCAAACATAGACTAGCAGAGATGGACGTATGAGAGGAGGCGTCCGTCGTGTATACAACCAGTTAGCTACACAAACAGTTAGCATTCACACTCTTCGACATATACTGAGGGAGACTGAGCACCTATGGGTTTGCTCGGAGTGCAATGATGTCGATTCTGTTCAACAATAACAATTTTCGACCAACTTGCCAATGAGAGTTAATGTTTATGTTCTGCTCTCAAATGGAGCCAATGGTAAGCTTGGAACTGGGTGTGGTTGAGTATTAATCTAATTCTCCCCTGCGTGTTTAAAATTATCCTTTAAAATTTTAAACTCATGACCTATCTTTTCAAAATAAGGCCGTAATACTTCCGGTTGCATTTGTACAAATTTACAAACACATCTGTGTCCGCATTTCCTGACTAATACCTTCCGCCAATATTGTCTCCTCTGACAGGTTATCTGTAATATCGATACAGAGACGGACCATCGGGAACGACTACCTAATATCACCTGCGTTTTCGTACATCTCCCAGACGAATTTCTTAGAAATACAATCTGGCTTTCTTTCCGTCGATCGTGCGATACCACCTTGTGTCAACAATGATTTCCTGTGATCGTCTGCATTACACGACACTGGGCGATAACATTATAATCTGCCAGATGTTCTAATTAGCCTAAAAATACTACAATTTACATGGTGAAACGTAAACAAGTCTGGGAGTGACTAGGCAGAAATGTAGGTGCATAAAATATGCCAATAATAAGAGGACGAGTGAGGAAAATGAAGAAATAAGTTAATAATGCAGGATAGAACGAAAATGATGTAAAATGCCACAACTGATTTCGTCACAGGTAAGTAGGTAGATAGGTAGGTAGATAGATAGATAGATAGATAGATAGATAGATAGATAGATAGATAGATAGATAGATAGATAGATAGATAGATAGATAGATAGATAGATAGATAGATAGATAGATAGATAGATAGATAGGTAGGTAGATAGATAGACAGACAGACAGAGATAAATAGACAGACAGATAGATAGATAGATAGATACATCCACTAACAAGCCTTTGACTGCTGATGATTTAGCGAGTCATTTGAATAATAATAGTTTCTATAACACTGTAAATGGATATAACAAACTAAGCCTTCTCTGTGGTCACACATACAAACAGTACATATATATAAAGTGTATATATATATATATATATGTATATATATATATATATATATATATATATATATATATATTCTTCTTCTTCTTCCGTCCTTAGCCACAGACTGTCAAAGCAGTCAGTGGCCATTACGCCTAGTGGCGTCTTAGGGCAACAGCAGATAGGTTTTCTTTGCCATTGTTTCCCATCACGCCTATTGGCGTCTTTAGGGCAACGGCAAATCAATCCATTTGCTGTTGTTTCCGTAATCGAAGTGACTGGCAAACGGGTGATCAGCCCGTTGGTATATATATATATATATATATATATATATATATATATATATATATATATATATATATATATATATATACTTCTTCTTCTTCTTCTTCCATCCTTAGCCACCGACCGTCAAAGCAGTCAGTGGCCATTACGCCTAGTGGCGTCTTAGGGCAACAGCAGATAGGTTTTCTTTGCCATTGTTTCCCATCACGCCTATTGGCGTCTTTAGGGCAACGGCAAATCAATCCATTTGCTGTTGTTTCCGTAATCGAAGTGACTGGCAAACGGGTGATCAGCCCGTTGGTATATATATATATATATATACAATGTCTACATATTATGTGTGTGTGCGCGATTTAAAGCCAACATTTTAAACCTTGACCTACTGCATGTCGTAGATTTTCGATAGGAGAATTAAGACTAGGTTTGGTCCCTTCTGAATAGGTTTGAATAGGTGATAGACTCAGTGAGAGTTAGTGAAAGTTAATAGAATTTCCACACACGTGAGATGATAGATTTTGATATAGTGGCCGTCTCTGAAAGCGAAAAGAATTCTTCTCTCTCTCACCTATCTTCTACAACAGTTGTTACAGCGTCAGACAGACTACACCAATATACATATTACGTATATTTCTATCACTCACAGGCACGCACATACACGTGACGACAGGTAAACACACAGACGTGGGAAAACTATAAAAATGATATATATATTATCTAGAACGAGCTGACCAAACACGATTATTAAGTTCAAGAGCGATTTTTAATATCAGGAAAAATCGGCTCACAACATCAAAGAAAGTACATCAAGGAAAATACATATACACATAGTCACAAAACTTCAAGGAAATGTTGCAAGGATGATAGCCCCGTTATGGTGTTAACTCTAGGTTTAGCCCGGCCCCGTTAAGAGAACAGATGATGGCGCCCGAGTCACAGATACATAGGGTTTGAGTCTAAGAGTTTTTCTTTGTTTTATCTCGTAATTATATGCACAGAGTTTGAAAAACATCTGATTTAACCTAAGACAAAAACACAAGAACTCTAGCCTTAGCAACAAATTATGCAGATTGAAAAAAACAAATAGGACAGCAACAGGGTGTCAAAGATAAAATAGTGAAAAAATATCACTCAAACCAGCGTACACTCATTCATTCCGCCATGGCTTCTCATACTTGTACTCACGACTTTGCTTGCTGCCTCTTGGAACACATTGATTTTAGATTTTCACACAGACTCAAAAAATGCAGTCTTCTGCCAAGAAGTCCCCAGTTCCAAAAGACGTATTTAACTTGGAGTCTCCGGGAACGACTACTTGGGTATGCAAATTTGTTCAAATGTCTGATTAAGTCACCTAACAATTATTCCAGGCGCGGGAGTTAGCAGAGCACAGTGTCAATAGCGTAGGTTTCTAAAAAATGATGAATGTCAGGTCGGTGCCTTCTCTCAGTATAGGATTCACTTTAGTCACACCACAGATTTGTCCACAAGATATAATCTAGTCGGGAAATGATTGTTAATATTCACGCCACCAGGCAGCAAATTATATAGAGTTTCTAGAAGAAATTAAGTGCTGGCTCCAAGGTCCAGTATTTATCATTACAGTCTTTGAAAACCCGTTATAGGGATATTAGTATTTCTGTCTAACTTACACCGTCAGATCAGTGTTACTTGAGAAAACCCACGTGGTTCAAAATAAGGACTGTCTATTTCTTCACAAGTATGGAAACTACTACTAGGTGCTGGTAAAGTTAGGGTCACCCCAAAACTTTCACTGTGTGGAGGAAAAATAACACATATAATATAATAAACAGAATCTGTACTGGTTAAAACTTACATTTAAACTTGCAAGCAGAGAGCTTTGCTTATCATTTAAACTTCCCGTGACGTAAGTTATATTTAAAAATCAGCAATCCTCATAAATTAAGAACACGTGCGTATTCCGTCACCATTCATGAGGCTGGATTCTAGAGTTTATACGTTAGTTTAGAAAAATACACTCGACTGAGTATTAGCAGTTAAATTAAATTTATAAATAGCTACAATTGCCGTTATAAGCTAGAAATTTTAATTTTATTCTGCTTTCCACTGAATGCTTCCCTAGAAAATATAATAGCCTACCACTTTATTTCTCTTCTGCGCTAAAGAAATAGATTAAAATGAATTAAGCGATTTAACACTTTAACACTCACAAAATCTATATATCTATCATATTAATTACCTGAACCACAGAATTACAGGTAGTCGCACAACTTAAGAATAAAAATGCTGAAAATATTTCTGGAAGTCTAGAAGTTCGACAAATTGCCGAAACAAACTGAGATCTTCGCTAACAGCTATTCTGTTTTCGAGCGACCTATCTACTGTGGAGTCTATGAGCGAGAATGAAATTAAAGTTTCAAACTTGGCCAATATCTTAAAATCAGACAAAGGGCCCAAACTTACTTCGCCAAGCGAAATTATCTCCCCTACTCCCAACATTTACGTCCGCTTAACGCGTGTCGTAACTGTCACCTACTGACCACGATGTACGCGTGTCAGTTTCAAATCCCAGACAGCCTGACTCCATTGCAGGGCAGTTTTCACACTACAGCTGACCATGGCCCAAGTGAGCGCCGTGTCAGTTTGGGATTTTCCAGACAAATGTCTGGATACTGACCGGTGCAGATGTAAAGTATCACACCTCACCGGGACTAATGCCGAGAAGAAACTCGCGCGCTCGGTAAGAATGTAGACGATTTGCTACGTCCTATGTTCAGCGAACCGACTTATCACGCCTTATGACGCCCTGCAGCCCTGACATCTACGTAATATCGTCCTAGCGCGATTCTCAGTTTTGAGAAAGAAACAGGTAAAGTTTGCGAATTATATGAAAATAATATTCGCAAAACGAATGGATGAAAAATATACAGGAAAAATGAAATACAGAGATAATAAAAGAGAGAATTTGGGTGAACGAATAGGAAGAAGATGTAGGAAATTAAATGAATATAAACCCTACGTGACACTGCAGCACATTTAGATAACAGAGACACGGAAAGATCTAAATAGATTGTAATTTGACTACATATTTAATCCACAATTTTGGGGGGGGGGGGTGGTGGTAGATGTACGGTATCTTTAAAATGTTTGCCATGATAGCCTGTGTCCTGAATACATATATTTTATGATTATCTGAGTTCCTTCCTCGCCGAAGTGCTACATAAAGTTGATCTTTCCATTCTAAATGATTGTGCCCATGTTTTGATGAAAGTCATGCCAAAAAAGTAAAATCACAGAACACTGGTGCTTGTCTTTAAATTGATGGGTGGAATGAAAGCTCGTCTACTGCTTGGTGTAATTTGTTGTATTGTTTTTAAATCCAGTCCTGAGTTTTTAGTTTTTACAGAATGTTAAAGTTTGGGAAAAAAAGTATGGAAAATTATTAGGTGACTCATTTATTTTGAACCTGTTACTAAACTTCTCCGCCATATCTTGACGGGTTACTTAAGAATAGATCTGTAAAATGCGACTGAAATAGATTATTGGCCTCTATGTGTGATGATTCACCCGTGTGTTACCGGGGCCCGAAAGGGGAACAAAGAATAGTAACACTGTTCCCTGCCAAGCATGTCGTAGAAAGCGACTAAGTAGGGTTGGGCATGGGACCGGTTACTCCATCCTGTAAAAAATTTAAACCACAAAAAACTTCAACAAATATGGACAAATAAATAAAAGAAAATAAAACACAGCCATCCAAGACAGGAGAAGGTCCTCTCGCAGGGAGGCGTATGCAACATAGAGAAAGCCGAAAGGAGTCTGTCTTACTGACTAACCTTCTTTCTTCTAGGAGAACTTCCAGATTTGGGACCTGGAATGTTCGGACATTAAACGAACAAGGGAAAAAGGCACAAGTAGCAGCAGAAATGAGGGAATATAAAATCGAGGTTCTGGGACTGTGTGAAACAAAGTGGAAGGGGGTAGACAGGAAGAAACTCATCACAGGTGAATTGGTGCTGTCCTCAGGAAATGAAGACGAAAGTTCATACCACAGTGAAGGGGTAGCTCTTATGTTATCTAAAGAAGCACAGAAAGCACTCATTGAATGGGAAGCCGTTGAATCCAGAATAATAGATATGCAACAATGCAAAATTATAGACAACAATTTAATGTAGGACATCTAAGAAATCAAGAAACAAGAGACAAATTTGTGGTCACAATATCCAACAAATTCCAAGTGCTTCAACGGCTGGAAGATGTAGAGAATACAGAAGACTATTGGCAGCAAATCAAAACGGTATGGAATGAGACATGTGAAGAAATACTGGGGAAAAGGGAACGACAACAAAAAGCATGGATAACAACAGAAACCATCAATAAGATAAAAGACAGAAAAAACAAGAAAGCAGATTTAAACACAAGCAAAACCAGAAGTTCCAAAGCTAAGGCTCAAGAAGTGTACACAGAAGCAAACAAAGAAGTTAAAAGAAGTATCAAAAGAGACAAGAGGAAGTATATTGAGGAGTTGGCAAGAGAGGCAGAAGATGCTGCAGCCAAAGGAAATATGAGAGAACTGTATAACAGCACAAAGAAGCTTACAGTGAAATACAAGCAAACAAGTTGCCTCATAAAAGACAAGAATGGAAAACTGCTCAGCAATATACAAGAGCAAATGAAGAGGTGGACAGAATATTTTGAGGACCTTCTCAGTAGACCAGCTCCACAAAACCCCCCTGACATCCAGCCCGCAGAAGAAGTGCTACAAATTAACGGTGAAAGACCAACGAAGGAAGAAATAAAGAAAGCCATAAAGCTTCTAAGAGATGGAAAAGCGTCTGGACCTGATGGCATTCCAGCAGAGGCCATCAAAGCAGATATTACCACGGCTGCAGAGATGTTATATAAATTACTTGGTAAAGTCTGGGAAAAGGAAGAGATACCAGCAGAATGAAAGGAAGGATATCTCGTTAAGTTGCCTAAGAAAATAAATTTATAAGAGTGCGCAAATTATAGAGGAATAATGTTACTATCAGTGCCAGAAAAAGTATTAAATCGGATTTTCCTTGAGAGATTAAAAGAGTCCATATACAAGAAACTGAGAGATGAACAAGCAGGGTTTCGACAAAACAGATCCTGTACAGACCAGATAGCCACTTTGAGAATAATAGTTGAACAAAGTCTGGAATAGAATTCACCATTATACATCGTATTTGTGGACTACGAAAAGGCATTTGACAGTGTAGACAGAGAATCACTTTGGAAAGTGATGAGGCATTATGGAGTTCCCCTGAAGATCATTGATTTAATAAAGAAAACATATGAAGACATGACATGCAGAGTTCTTCACGAAGGACAGCTTACAGAACCATTTGGGGTAAGAACAGGAGTGCGACAGGGATGCCTCTTGTCTCCATTTCTTTTCTTACTAGCAATAGACTGGGTTATGAGAACATCGACAACACACAACAGAAATGGAATCCAGTGGACTCTGACTAAGCAGTTGGATGATCTGGATTTTGCTGATGACTTGGCTCTTCTGTCCCATAACCGTAATCAGATGCAGGACAAATTGAGAACACTCGATGAGAGGTCACAGCAATTGGGTCTGAAAATACACAGGGAAAAGACAAAGATAATGAGAATAAATGCAGGTAATGATAACAGGGTTGAACTTGAAGAAACACCAATACAAGATGTAGAATCGTACACATATCTTGGCAGCAATATAGACAAAGTTGGAGGGACAGGCAGTGATATCAAAATAAGAATACAAAAAGCAAGAGGAGCTTTCATTGCATTTGGAAATATATGGAGATCAAGTGAAATCGGATCTAACACGAAAATAAGAATCTTCAACTCAAATGTGAAGTCAGTCCTATTGTATGGCTCTGAGACATGGAGAACAACAAAGACAACAAACAGAAAGCTACAGACTTTCATAAATGGGTGCTTGCGTAGAATAGAAGGATTGAAATGGTATGACAAGGTTACCAACGTGGAACTGATGACAAGAACTAGACAAGCGCCAGTGAAACAAGAGATGAGAAGAAGACGATGGCGATGGATAGGACACACACTGAGGAAGCCTGTTGATAGCATTACAAGGCAGTCCTTGTTCTGGAACCCACAGGGCAAGAGAGGCAGAGGTAGACCAAGAAGCTCATGGAGAAGAGAGCCGGAAACAGAGATGAAAATGATAAGGAGAACGTGGAAGGAACTTGAGATGATGGCACGTGACATGAGGACATGGCATGTGTTTGTTGAGTGCCTATGTTCCTTTGGGAGTGGAGGGTTATGATGATGATGATGTGTGATGATTCTAAAAGATATTTTATATAGTTTACTTTCAAAGCATAGTTCAACGCGCCCTGTTTCCGTTTAGTTTGATTTGGAACATCTTCATTACACACGGACAACTCCATCAGTGCTCCGATCTTCTCCCTTAGATCACACAAGGAGGATCTCAGCACAGTGCACGAACTCCGTAGCACCGGCAAGAATCCCAATGTGTCTACATAGGAATCACACATTCTATACATATTTTTGTGGTGGGTGGGTTTCTAATTTTTTAATTTTTGCCAGGGCACTCTTTCCGTACTTTCCCGAAAAACCGGTGCAAATGTTTCTAACACACTGACCAATGCACAAAGACAAGATTGAAAGGCATATCTGTCCTTTTAATGGGTATACAATGTAGCTTGTACACCGGGCACAAAACAAGGTGCCATTTCCGTATTTTCCCAAAAAGCTGAAAACCTGATGCGATTGTTTCTTCTCTTTCTTACGGACGCTACCAGTTGCACTTTTATGGAGACGATACATACATACATACATACATACATACATACATACATACATACATACATACATACATACATACATACATACATACATACATACATACATACATACACACACATACACACATACACACATACACACATACATACATACATACATACATACATACATACATACATACATACATACATACACACATACATACATACATACACACATACACACATACACACATACACACACACACACACACACACACACACACATACATACATACATACATACATACATACATATCAAAATCGTTATTCTCCAGAAAATACATTGATATGTACTGACATGATATAATAAACTACAACATGGTGTCACGTGGGTCTTTATATCATTAAATTACCTACATCTTCTTCCTATTCTCTCACCCTAGTCCTTTCATTTTATTACTTTTCCGTACTTGTTTTTTCCTGTATTTTTTCGCATCATTCGTTGCGAAAAATATATTTCTTTCCCATCATCGTTTTTCTTTCTCATATTGACTAGTAACCTTATTGCATCAGATGTCAGTCGCGCAGATAGCTGTGAAGATACGGTTCTCGCCAGACATACTTCTGCAGTTTTCCCCGGTCAGAGCGCGGCCCGACCAGATTTCTGGTCCTGAGGTGTGAGAAATTCGTTTCGCTGGACATAGAGCAGACTTTTGGTCTACCATTTTGTTCACCTGTCACTAGCTTAAGGTGTCAAACCCGGCATCTGTACGACGCAGTTGTAGACGGTTGTCTGAGATTTGCAACTGTCACGCGCATTTCTCGGTCACTGGTGGCAGTTACGTCACGCGTTAAGCTGACGTAAATGTTGGGAGTAGGGGAGATAATTTCGCTTGGCGAAATAAGTTTGGGCCCTTTGTCTGATTTTAAGATATTGGCCCGCGTTTGAAACTTTAATTTCATTCTCGCTCCTATATTCGCAGTAGACAGGTTGTTCGAAACAGAATAGCTGTTAGCGAAGTTTCTCAGTTTGTTTCGGCAATTTGTCGAACTTCTAGACTTCCTTAAATATTCAGCATATAATTCTTAAGTTGTGCGACTACCTGTAGTTCTGTGTGAGGTAATATATATTATATCTAGTATTTTGTGAAATGATAAAGTGTTAAGTCGCTTATTTCATATTTCACTAGTTAGATTTTGCGCAGAGTGCCAAATTTATATAGTCTGTATTATTTTCTAGTGACGTGTTTCAGTGGATAGCAGAATAAATTATATCTTAGCTTACTAAACAATAATGTAGCTATAATGAAGTTAAATTTTACTGCTAAGAAATCAGACGAGATCATAATTTTTCTAAGCTAACTTACAAATGCTAGAAACCTCATGAGATGTTGACGGAACACGCACGTGTTCCTAAATTCATGGGGATTGATGATTTTTTTTTAAGATATAACTTACTTTACGGGAAATTTAAATGATAAGTCAAGCAGTACACTTGCGGTTTAATAATGTAAGTTATAGTGGGTACATATTGTAAAAATTATTTGATATGTGTTCTTTCTTTTATATAGTGAAACGGTGGTACCAAACTTTACCAGCGTTCTAGTACGTGAACTTTATTTGGGAAGAAACAAATCACTTTCATTACCTGAACTGTAACAGTTAAATGAAGTAAGAGGCCTTCGCGCCAGAATTAATTCTTCCAGAATAACTCTTCAGTACAATTCAGCCCGTTGTGGCAAGCAAAGATCAGAAACATTCCGACAGAGTTTTGACTAGTACTGTGGCGACCAAATATAGTAACTTCCTGGAAGTAGACACCGATCCGACATTCCTTAAATTCTAGAAACCAAAGCTAATGACATTGTGCTCTGCTAACTTTCGTGCCTGGACAATATTTTATGTGACTTAATCAGACATTCGAAAAATTAGAACACCCAAGGAATCGTTCCCTGAGAGTTTAGTACGTCTTTTGGAACTGGGGATTTCTTGGTCAAGGACTGCATTTTCGGGTCTGTGTGAAGGTCCTAAAATTGAGTATGTTCCCAGAGGCAGCGAGCAAAGTTGTGAGTATAACTGCATGGCCATGGCTGAATGAATGAGTGTACGCAGATCAGAGTGTTATTTTACAGTTATAGATTGTCACCCATTTACTGTCTTAATTCTTTTTGTTTAACCTGCAGAATTTGTTACTATTTGCTAGAGTTTCTTTACTTCTTAGGCTAAATCAGATTATTCAACTCTGTGCATACATTTACGAGAAAAGAAGAAAAACTCTTAGCCTAAACCCTACGTATCCATAACTCTTTGGGCCATCATCTGTTCTCTTAACGGGGCTGTGGGGCTAAACCTAGAGCTAAGATCATAACGGGGATATCATCCTTGTAGCATTTTTCTTAAATTTTATGACTATTTGTATATGTTTTTCCTTGATGTATTTTTGGTGTTGTGAGAAGATTTTTTTTGATGATAATAATAAAAATCTCTCTCTTGAACTAAATCAGTGCGTTGGTCAGCTCGTTCAAATACATATAAATTCATTTGTGATAGATTCCCACGTCTGTGTGTTTACCTGTCGTCACGTGTATGTGCGTGCCCGTGAGTAGATAGAGATATATTAATATATATATATATATTTGTGTGTAGACTGTCTGACGCCTTTAAAAACGGTCGTAGAAGATAGGTGAGAGAGAGAAGATTATCTCGATTCTCAAAGACAGCTTCTTTATCACATTCTATCATCTCACGTGTGGGAAATTCTATTGTGGTTTTTTTTTTCACCAGCTCTCACTGTGACTATCACTCAGTCCAACCTATTCTGAAGGGACCAACCCTAGTCTTAATACTCCTATCTAAAATCTACGACACATGGCATATAGGAGAATCATTAGAATTTACATAAAGTAACTTTACATAAATTAATACAGCGGTAATGAGTGCTGTTACCACATACATACATACATACATACATACATACATACATACAAACATACATACATACATACATACATACATACATACATACATACATACATACATACATACATACATACATACATACATACATACATACATACATACATACATACATACATATCAGAATATCAGACATACATACATACATACATACATACATACATACCTACCTACATAATACATACATACATACATACATACATACATACATACATACATACATACATACATACATACATACATACATACATACATACATACATACATACATACATACATACATACATACATACATACATACATACATACATATCAGAATATCAGACATACATACATACATACATACATACATACATACATACATACATACATACATACATACATACATACATACATACATACATACGTACGTACGTACGTACGAACGTACGTACATACACACACACACACACACACACACACACACATACATACATACATACATACATACATACATACAAACACTCACATCAGAATCTTTATTCACCTTTAAATACGTCGACATGTACTGATATGATATAATAAATACAACATACAAAATAGGAGAAACATACAAACATATAAACATACATATATACGTGTGTGTGTGTATGCTGGAGAATGATATAGATTGCCATTATTTTTCTTTCTTTAAATACTATTTACATTTAAAATATGTCTCAAAACAGGGACATTAGAAGAACCAATTTCTAACAAAGTTGTCCTTACTCAAAACAAAGAATTAAAAACGGCAGAAAATAAGCACAGACAAGACCAGACCGAGGGTATAACGTATCCTTGACAGTCTCTCGTCGGACACATAAAAAATAGAAACACAGACTTTACGCATACGAATGATTTTAAACATTTGGAATTTAAACCTAATGGGGTTATTCAACTGTAGTTTTATGTAAACACAGGAATTAGATTAGTCTAGCTTAACAACAACACTGAATCTAATGCCAGATTTTTTTTTTCTATTTATGAAGATTCAATTCTTGTCTGAAGCTGATGATGTTAATAACGTTTCATATTGTCTCGCATTTTAAAAATAATATTATCGTTAATATTTGTCATCTTCATTATTTCCGTATTTCCTTTTTTATTTTTTGCCCTCTACTGAGAATGGAGCGACAACAGCGAAAGGTTCCCTTTCTGGAAGCCTGCACTCGTACAGTCTGGCAACAGTGGTTTATGTAACCATTTGCCTTACATTGTGAGGTTGTCATCCTCACTTAAAGCCTCATAATAGTTGTATACAAGGACATGCCTGAGAAAACAGCAGTCATATTTTTCTCTTTGTGTTCTCATAGATCTATCTCTGAAAACGTCAAGGGGCATCGCTAGTCTTAAAAAGGTACGGGTAGTTCAATAGTACATATTGCCGTAGGGGAGTGAAGCGTTAGAGATTTCACTTTACTAGGTCCAGCCTTGAGAGGTGGGGTGACTAGTTCCCTTCCTCGCTACCTTTGCTTTCCCTAACTCAAGAATAATCAGGTATCCATTTACAGCTTGGTATACTGAAGCGTGATGCCACCGTGTTCAAACCCCGTATCTTCGCCGCCATTGGTCAGCGCTCTAAGCACTCTGCCGATGTGACGCTCATCGCTAGTATTACCTCTCTGTAAAGTTTCCTAGCTTTGTCAATATGACTAATAGTGTTACTTTGCTTTTCTATTTCTTTATATTTTTAAAGAAACATTATTGATAGTAAGACACGCTTTAAACAGCATTACCAAAGGAGATAATCTGACCATCAGAAACTGATTTCCCGTCAGATAAATGTTTCGGCTCCTTGACCTCCGTGACGCTCTGGAAGAGGTCTACTTGAATCATGGTTCCCACGTTTCATCATTCTGTTGATGTTCTATTCTTCGTCTCCGCTAGGGTTAGAACCTAGGTACAAGTTTCTAAATTGGCTATTAACCCCCAGCTTTATCCATTCTGCCACTTGTGGATGGTTGCGCAGGTAACAGTTTTATTGTAAGTCTACTTACTGTTCTGAACTCGATGGTCCATTGCGATTGTTCTATAACCAGTAAGATAACTATCCCGCAGTTTTCCAGATCTTTGTTCTTGATCATTCCTTCAGATCCAATTGTTTCAGTAGATCATGTGCCGACGTGACCGTTAGATCTCTTGCACCTACTTCTACCAATTTGACTTTTGTTGAGAACCCTTCAAGTCTCAACTATGTCACCAAATCATTATATTTGGATATTTTGAAAGTCTGCTGTTCGTCAAGACTTGGCTTGATCCAAGGTCACTGACCGTCAGCTCTTGGTGACCGCCGCTCGTCCATTCTGAATTTGGATGGCACTGTCAACTCAATCATTACAGTTTGAAGCTACTGTGGCCGGGCAGGGTAGTGGGGGTTGCTGTTTAACTCGAGAGTATTAGATTTTGATTACTAGCTAGCCTGCTAGAGGTGATGATTTCTCTCTACAGACTTACAGGAATTTACCAGGTTCGGGGACAATCCTCTATGATGTTTTATTTTTAGAGCATATGGTTATTATTTGTGTTGCACCTGCAACGATTAGCTTTGGCATGATCCTTTAATAATTGGTATGATGGCTAACTGCAAACATATGATTCGTCAACAGCATTTGTGTTCAATGAAACAAATGTTTATTCAATTTCCAACAAGAACTGGGTTAAGTCAAATGGTAACCACACCAAATTTGCATAATAGCATGTTGACATTTAATAAACAAGCATAAAAAGTCAATGCATTATTTTAATGATGCAATATTCCTTATTGCATCTCGTAATCTTTTCAAGTTGCTAAAACATGGCGTGGCTCCTCTATCCTTCTAGTGTTCCTTCGTTTATTTGTTAATGTGGTCTAGATTTCACGTTTTTCTTATCTCTTCATTTCAATGAAGAGCCAAACTTTCTCTTATTCATTAGTATTCCTTAGTTTGACTTTCTCTCAGCTTAAGGACCTTCATTCTTGGTAAAAGGTTCAGATATATGCCTGGGTTTACAATTCTTTACCCAGTTTTCGAGCGTAGCTCCGTTTCAGTTATGACTGTGGGCTCTAACAGTTATTGCATGCAATTCTTAGCACTACTTACAGTTTTCATGAATTCACAAACAAATTATTCTACGTTTCGAAGTTACACAGTTGCTTTAATTGTGCGAAGTCAATCTCCTCTATAGAATATCACTGAGCAAAGAGAATTACGTCTTGTCTCCACCGCTCTAAATTCATTTCTGACTAAAAAAATGGCTTCGTCTCTTGTTCATTCCGGGGAAAAAAGACTCAGCCTAACCATTGGTGGTAAATCACGTGACCAATGCTTGGCGTTACGAAGCGAAGCTTAGCCTAAAATAATGCGTGGCTTTTCGAAGCTAACCTGGTTTAATTAAACATCTGCGCCAAGACTTTTTTAATCTTCTGTTTCTATAAAAATTTATTTTATATGTTAATATAGCCTGTATCTGAAAACTTACGGTATACGCGGTTACATACAGATCCCGGGGCCCTGCAAATGTATCCCGTAGGGAGACATTTGAGTACTATCAATAACAAAAATCCATCCCCAAAAATTTCTAAGTTCAAAAAAAATTTTCAGAAAAATTTAAAGTTCAAAAATTTTTTCTAAGTCCAAAAATATTTCCAAAAAATTTAATTTAATTCCTATACTGGGGTCCTATGTCTATATGAGGTCGTCTGCTATGTAAAAAAAAACTAGTAGTGGACATCAACTTCAAAAAGTGTAACTTATTCATCACATCATAATATTTTTCACCAAATTTACAAATTGGCAACACTGCCTAACAAAATCTGCAAAACACTCATAAGGTCATCACTAAAAAAATGTGACGAGTGGCAACACTGGGGAATGAACAATAAACTATCTTATTTGCAGAACTTGGCTGGATTATCATAATCTATTACATTTCATTCAAAAATATAGTTGATTACATTCTCTTGGATGTGGTGGGGGTGTTATCTCTTTTCTGTACTGTTATTTGCTCCATATTAAAAGCCTGCAAGTACTAAAAAAAATCTTTTTTTTTTTTTTTTTTTTTCTAGTGAATGAGCCACTTGCTCATTATTACATGTAGAAAACATCTCTAAACATAATATGCATATTTATCATACGATAATACAACCAGCATCATTTTTATAAGTAATCATTTTTCACAATAAAAGCATTAAAACCTCATGGCTTATCCTTATTTGTATGTTTCCTTGTTATAGACATTTTCCAAATGGTAAGTGTATAAACTCGTTCTAAGTCCGTCACTGTAGAAAATGTTCTATATTACATTTTTTTTTTTTTTCTTCAAAATATGTGATGTTTGTCTCTAATATCCGTACGTCTGGTGGTGATCCTGTCCATTAGTCAGTTATTTCTAATCATTCCTTCTTTTCTGTCAATACAGTATTTTTTTTTTTTTTGTGAACTCTGTCCTAGAAATATTATTTTATATATATATATATATATTTTTTTATTTTTTTTCAAAGATCTTCTTTGACTTGCCATACATCAATTTTCAAACATCAAATTATTCAGCAACCAACAGACGAATGTGTTACTATCATATTATGAAATAGAAGGGAAAAGAAAAATATAGTTTCCAAATCATCATGAATTTTCTACATTGGGTTCCGTATTACTTTATTTTCTCTTTTAAGACAACTGCTTATACTTTTGACAATATGTATCCATGTTGTCACTCTCGAGGCATCCTTGTATACAATTTATATTTGTCTCCTTTTTTTTTTTTTTTTTTTTCATAACACCAATGTATCATTTATGGTGTACCAATATCATTGTATCTATTCTAGTCCTCCTGTTATCTTGAGAATTCATCCTTAGTAACTCCCTATGTACCTTATCTAGCAATACATTTATGCAAAACACATCAAACAATTATTTATGGAAACATTTAACTGAGATGTAAGAACTTTTGACAATATGAGATGAAAAAAAATTTTGGGGTCATCACTCAAAAAATGTGACATAGAAAGGAAGAAAAAATATTCAATTGATCGTGAGGAATCTACAATATTCTTATAAGACAAAGTTCCTTGCACTCTGACTACTATTTAACCATATTATTTCTGGTTATCTTTGCATACAGTGTACCATTTCCATTTCCTTTATAAGTCCAATTCATCGCTCATGGTGCTCCAATATTTTAAAATGTGGATCCTTCCTATTCCTCTTATTCTGTACTGGAAATATATCCTTATTAATTGTCCATGTACTATATCTGTGACATGTCTGTCCTTGGGATAACGTTATTTTCTTATCCAATATCCTCGGGGTGAGCAAATCTCAGTATGTCCAATTTCATCAACCATTTATTTATTTTCTCTCCTGTAATTCTGGGTATGTTATGAGTATAGTACATTGTCAATTTATTCTAACTATCTTACAACATTCTGTAATTCGTGATAAGGAATAGTCATTTGTTATACAACAATGTTCATATTACAAAGGCAATGAGCAAAAATCAAAAAAAAAAGATATCTTCTCCAAAAATGCGGATGTATCTCTATTTTCTTTACCTCTGGGTGTAGCAATTATTCAGTCATTATTTTTTTTTTCTCCATTATTTAATCTCCATTTTGTGTCCTTAGTACCTGTGGTTCCATGGGATTATCATAATTCATTTATGTCTCTTGTCTACTGATAATCCTTCAATAATGACTTCAAATATGGTCCTCATATGTGCAACAATCATCTGCTCTGATTTGTTCCATGGTATTCATCAAATATTCTATTATATCCTTGTCTTATCTCGTAACCACGAAAGACTAAGATTATTCCTCCTCCAATGTTAATGTGGGGGATTTTGTGCATCAACATTTCAACAAAATCTCAGCTGTGACAACATAAAGTTTCACCTTAATATAAAATGTCATCTTCATCATACATAACCTGTTGCTTCTTCATCTCATGTGTCATTAGTGGTTATCATGCGGTAATGGGGTATTTCATTTGCTAGGTCAGCATGTGCAAATGCTATTTCTTTAACATGGGCAAAGGCATCATCAACAAATAGGTGCAATTTGTTCAATCTGGGGTTAGCATATACTAATGCTCTCAAGGGATTCTTCATTTGCAGAAATTCAGCATGCGCAAATGTCATTGGGGTATTTGTGATAGGCAGTAAAATTTTTGACAGTACAGTAGAACTCCATTTATCCGAACCCCAATTATCCGAACATCCAATTATCCGAACACTTTTTCCAGAAAAAAAAAAAAAAAAATCAGATGCCACAGTCACGTTAGACTAAAATTCTGAATCTTTTGATGCGGCAAACTTCAAATGTGTGCGAACAATTTGTAGAGAATGGGATGGCTAATGGTCGGTCGCTTACGTACAGGAAGTCAGTTAGATCATAAAGTCAGTTAATATCTGGTTTACCAATCCAAAGTACGTGTGCGTTCTAGGTAGAACACTGGCTAAACAGACAGTTCAACTTAAAATAATTGTGTCTGCTACTACAGCAGAATAATTTTGGTGTACAAGTATTTCTCTGTGCGATATGGCACCTTCCAGTAGGCCTAAAGCATATAAAAGGAACCGCAATGTTTTGTCAATTGAAACGAAAACAGAAATTATCAAGAGACTAGGACAAGGTGAAACTGTGTCTTCACTTGCGAGGATTTTCAATGTTGGGAAAGCTACCGTCTCTGACATCCAAAGTAACAAGGATAAAATTATGAGTTTTGCATCGAAATTTGATAGTGAAAATGGGTCGAAGAAACGTAAAACCATGAGAAATGCGAAAGATGTGAACTTGGAAGAGGCTTTGTATATATGGTTTGTGCAAAGAAGAAGCAAAGGGGAACCTGTCTCTGGTTCTCTGTTGTGTGAAAAGGCACTTCAGTTCAACAATCAACTTGACGGTCCTCCTGACTTTAAGGCTAGCCAGGGATGGTTAAGAAACTTTAAATCTCGTCATGGCATACGAGAATTGGAGATTCAAGTGGAATCTTTATCTAGCGATGCAACTGCCGCTAAAAATTTTAAAGAAACTTTCTTGGCTTTTTTGGAAGAAGAAGGTTATTCACTCGATGATGTGTATAATGCCGATGAGACTGGCTTATACTGGAAATCATTGCCTCAAAAATCACTTGCATCTCAGCGCGAAGCAGCTGCCCCTGGGTTTAAAAAGTGCAAAGAGAGAGTAACAATTTTGGTAGCCGCGAATGCCAGTGGAAGTCATCGTTTACCGGTGCTAATGATCGGCAAAGCCAAAAAAACCACGTTGTTTAAAGAATGTGACATGTCTCCCATTGTGTTACAAAGCACAGAAGAGTGCTTGGATGAATAGTGAAATATTTCTTGATTGGTATACAAATCAGTTCATCCCAAATGTGAAGAGGTTGAGAGAACAAGAAAAGAAAACTGGAAAAGTAATTCTTCTACTGGACAATGCACCATCTCATCCAGAGACGGATACATTGAATGCAGTTGATGCAAATTTTAAAGTAATTTTTCTGCCTCCCAATGTAACAGCACTGATTCAACCAATGGATCAGGGTGTTATAGCAAAGCTTAAAAAGATGTACAAGAAGGAAGTCCTGCGTCGTTTATTGTTGGCTGAAGATGAAGAAAGTGTGGTGGCGTTTTCCAAAAAGCTTAATCTCAAAGACTGCTGCTATATGTTAGCTGATGCTTGGACCACACTGTCACAAGATAATCTCAACAAGGCTTGGAGTAGATTGCTTGGGAAAAAAAGGAGGAAATGAAACTACTGCAGTGGACACAAATGATGATTGTATAAATGAAGTTGTGGAACTGTTTCAAGCAATGCCCGGATTTTCGGACTGTGACAAAGATGATGCACACATGTGGCTAGAGATGATAATGATTCTGGTTTTCAGTTTTTGAATGACGAAGAAATTTTGTCTTTTGTGCAAGAAGAAAACCAAATACATGTAGTGACCGATGATGAAGACTCCTCAGAAGTACACGATGTACTTGTAGATTATGAAGAAAAACCAAAACGTCGACCAAGTCCTGAAGAGGCCTTTATAGCACTAGAAACAGCGATGGCTTGGTACGAGCAAGAAGATGACAGCTGTCCTACACAGCTTCTGCTGTTGAAGAGAATGCGGGACTTAGCAGCCAAAAGGAGACTATCCAGTTTGGTGCAAAAGAGGATTCCTCATTATTTTAAATAGTGGGCTACATCTGTGCAAGTACATGTATACGTAAGTTGCGCCTGGTTTTGAATCGTTTGTAATGTTATTTTGAAAACATTTCTCTTTCTTAACAAAAATAATTAATACAAGTAGTACATGCACTGCAGTGTAATAAAAGATTTTGGTGATACAGTGATCTAATACAGTGTGGGTATTATTATTACAGTACAAGTAAATATGTTTTATAGTGTATTTTCCTTGTGATGGTTAATTATTTTTAGAAATATGTGTACATGTACTCGATACATTATGTAATCCAATTATCCGAACATTTGATTATCCGAACGATGCTCGGTCCCATGGGGTTCGGATAAATGGAGTTCTACTGTACTAATATACATCTGGGTCTAAAATAATAATGTACATTTGAAATAATCCTGTGGAGAAAAATAGCATAACCTACAATACTAGTTTTGGGTATGAATTATGTGCTGTTGAGAGATGTCATAGTATGAACAGTATGATTGATCAAGGTGATAGATATAAAGGAGTTTAGCATAATATAGATCAAAGAAATATTAGTATGGGGTAAGAAAACAAAACTACTGGTGTACAGTGTCTGCATGAAAATACAGGACTCTGGATCTGCAAGGACAAGAAGTCTGATCAATGAAACAAATGTTTATTCAATTTCCAACAAGAACTGGGTTAAGTCAAATGGTAACCACACCAAATTTGCATAATAGCATGTTGACATTTAATAAACAAGCATAAAAAGTCAATGCATTATTTTAATGATGCAATATTCCTTATTGCATCTCGTAATCTTTTCAAGTTGCTAAAACATGGCGTGGCTCCTCTATCCTTCTAGTGTTCCTTCGTTTATTTGTTAATGTGGTCTAGATTTCACGTTTTTCTTATCTCTTCATTTCAATGAAGAGCCAAACTTTCTCTTATTCATTAGTATTCCTTAGTTTGACTTTCTCTCAGCTTAAGGACCTTCATTCTTGGTAAAAGGTTCAGATATATGCCTGGGTTTACAATTCTTTACCCAGTTTTCGAGCGTAGCTCCGTTTCAGTTATGACTGTGGGCTCTAACAGTTATTGCATGCAATTCTTAGCACTACTTACAGTTTTCATGAATTCGCAAACAAATTATTCTACGTTTCGAAGTTACACAGTTGCTTTAATTGTGCGAAGTCAATCTCCTCTATAGAATATCACTGAGCAAAGAGAATTACGTCTTGTCTCCACCGTCTAAATTCATTTCTGACTAAAAAAATGGCTTCGTCTCTTGTTCATTCCGGGGAAAAAAGACTCAGCCTAACCATTGGTGGTAAATCACGTGACCAATGCTTGGCGTTACGAAGCGAAGCTTAGCCTAAAATAATGCGTGGCTTTTCGAAGCTAACCTGGTTTAATTAAACATCTGCGCCAAGACTTTTTTAATCTTCTGTTTCTATAAAAATTTATTTTATATGTTAATATAGCCTGTATCTGAAAACTTACGGTATACGCGGTTACACTACGACAAGAAGTGCAGCACTATATCTGCTCATTTTTTAGATGTTCAAGTGACTTTAGAGTATGTCTGGACCCAGGTAGGTCAATTGCTAATTCCTAGTCGTTTGCACCATCATGAATAGTTGATAAGATACTATGCGTTTGCTTGAGATATGATGATACATCTGCTTTCAGGCAGCATGTATTTTTAATATTAGACATAGGTTTGCTGTTTGCTTTCAAAGTCTGTTGTTTTAGCCTGTTCATTTAGTATTCTGCTGTATCGCCATATAAACCGCATATTATCGTAGCGACACCTTCTATATTTAGTGGACGTTTTCAAGCGTATGCTCCTTTTTGGCATAAAAGCACTGAGAGTAATTGAATGTTCCCATTTACCAAGGGTTTAAGCCGATAGTAGAAGATCATATACAGGTGTGATAATAAAACTGAACCCTTGAATGGAAACTTCTGTGTTTTCCTGTTTGATAAACCGCTTATGTCTGAAACTCATTCTGACCCAGCTGATTAGTTCATCCAACCGTGTTAATATTCTGCGGGTCATGTTTTCTCCTAATGTCAAAATTATTGTGTTTTCAAGGAATGCATTATGTGGTGGAAAATGACTTGCATAGCTACCACGAACAGTATCAACGAAATTCCATTGCCATTTAAATTGAGATGCTAATCCATTTTTCTATGTAAGTTCTAGTTTGAAATCTGATCTAGAACCCTTTCAATAGATCGTCGTTATTGTTGCAAGTTCGTGGGGGCGTGGTCCATTTAAAAGGCCTACCTCGGCATCTAGTGTAGAGCCGATCCGATCACATTAGCTAGATTCAACGACATTACAGGCAGACTTGTTCTATCAGATATATAAAGAGTCCCATAACATTGTGACATGCTCAAGACATTCTGCTGTTCCTGGGATAAATCCGTTTTGGATGGTAGTATCATTGTACATGTTCTCAAGGAAGAATGCGGTGAGTCTTTATGTCGTCACTTAGAAGAATATCTTTCCTATAATTCCGAGTAATTAAGTTGGCCTGAATGGACTGATGTTGTAAAATTATGTGGCTTTTTTGTTTTGGATTTATACTCAACTTACCATTTTTCTATTCTTTGGTGTTGTATTGATTATGCTGTGCACTTTTAAACGGTCGACGCAGTCATTTGAACACCTCTGGACAATTGTTATATAATATGTATGGGACACGGTTAGGACCTAGAGCTGACCTTCGTCGCGTTTTTTGTAAACATTGCCTGATATTTCTTGCCTTGTTTGGAACTCTGTGTTAATTCAGTTCCTAATTTTCTAGTTTTCTAGGCCGATAAAGCCTGTCGTCTTGAGAGGTTCGCGTCTTTGTGATTGCATAAATATATTTTTTTCCTATCTGTTATTTCACTGTTTCCTTTCATATTCTTAGTGTTCATGACCCCTATTCAAACAATTCTTTAGATAACGTGAGTGCTTGCGTAGAATAGAACGAAGGAAGTGGTATGACAAGATCACTAATGGGGAACTGATGACAAGAACCAGACAAGTGTCAGTGGAACAAGAGATGAGAAAAAAAAAAACGTTGGCTGTGACTAGGACACTTACTGAGACAACCGGTTGAGAGCAGTACAAGACATTTCTTTTTTTCCTGGAATCCCCAGGGTAAGAGAGGTTGAGAGCGACCAAGGACACACGGAGAATTTTAATGGAGACAGACTGATGCGTGATGCCATATGATGATGGATGGTATCCGCATGTCTGGTTTTGTGTGGTGTGCAGATGTGTTCAGTCAAAACAATGTTCATACAAAAATAACAGGGCAATCCACATAGGACGTCAGTAAACTCACGACGTATAAAGTCAATGATTCTTGTAACAGCCGTTGACGTTTTTCTTCATTATTTATTGTGGACGCCACAGTGACAAAATGGTTACGCGAATATGTAGACACATCAAACAGTCATTATCACAGCAACATTCAATACAGCAATAGACGGTAGACAGCATTACAATGATGAGTCAGATGCATGTTATATTTCATAGTGCTGTAAATGTAGTCAGGTGAAAAACTCCATCCTTTTCTATAACAGCCAGGAGATAACCAGATATATGAGATCAGTTCACTCTCCTTAGTCTGACTTCAGCAAGACAGACACGTCTGCCGAAGTATAAATAATGTCCTCAAAAATATCCTCTAGATAATAAAGGTTTTTCAAACCTAGTTCAGGTAACCAAGTAGCAAGTAATAGTCCTTGGGACCTGCATCAACCGATGCAACACAATACAGCGACATGTGAGCTAGGAAAACATCTCGTGACGACGACTTTCGAAGACAGGCTATGAACCAGAAATCGTTCACGACCAAAAATCGATAGAGTTAATGAAAAAGTCAATTTACCTTGCTTTCATGAAATACACAGAAATATCACGCCTCCCGGCATGTGGGAAACACTAGAGGTATTATCTCGAATAAACGAAATATCCATTAAGAGGACTACACATCCCTGACAGACAAAAAATAGCGGAGATCCCCTCTTCAACGAGGCATCTCTTTCGCCATTCCAAATCGCTCACTCCACTCGTGGTGGGCGGAAACCGATCGACCAAGAAGCAAGACAAGTCATGCGCAGTCCAGCGCAAAATGACCACAGCTCAAACTTAACTGCATTCGATACCAACGCGAGAAGACAAATGCTTACCGAGAAAAGTAACTATAAATTTCAAGCAGTTGTTGCCCTTGCGTTATAAAATAGATATTGTAATAAAATGATGTTGCGAGAATTTATCACGCAACATATCACCACCTCCTCCCGATAAAAAAAAATGTGGAACATATTTTTTTTTTAAAATATCAAAGAGCATGCGATAAGCGGCTCAAAACGCACGAATTATGCGCTGATAATTAATTAAATTGCCTAACATGAGGCTAAATATAGAGTGTCTGGTGAGGATATACCTCAACAGAAAAATAAATATGTCTCAAAAAAAATATTCACATCGGGGAGGTGTCACCAACACACATCACGTTAGCATGTAAACACAATATACGTATGCAAGTTACCATAATCATCATTAAACAGCATACTCTAATATTGTCTTTAAAAATGGATGTACAAATCTGATAGGAAAATTTAAATAGTACATTATTTGACATGTAATGACATAAGTACATAGTAAAGTTAAACTACATGACGATCCAGGACATATGCTCTGGTATTCCGAGGGTAAGTACACAATCTAGAACTCGTCATGCTTGATACTAGTAAGGTAAGTCCTCAGCTCAACAATGACATTCTGAGAAAGTACAAGCTTGTTCAAATCTGTCCAGATAGAACATTATGTCATCACTGGAAGGACTAAAAGTTGGCAACTTAATCTTAAAAGTATCATTATTAGCCTTACCAGAAGATGAACCCTTGTTTGAATCATTACCATTACTCATGTTCATCAATTTCAATTTTTCCAACTCTAAAGCTAAGACCTTTTCTTCATGTTCCATTTTTGCTTTCTCTTTCCTCTCATCAGACTCTCTCTGTAATCTTCTCTCCTCAGCCTGAGCCTCTATTTTAAGTCTTTCAGCTTCTTTCTCAAGTCTTTTATTCTCAGCCTCTTTTCCAAGTCTTTTATTTTCAGCCTCTTTTTCAAGTCTTTTATTTTCAGCCTCTTTTTCAAGTCTTTTATTTTCAGCCTCTAGCTGGAGTTTTCTTTCCTCAGCTTCTGATTCCCTTTTTTGTTTTTCCATTTCCATTTGGAATCTTTTTTCATCCACCTGCATCTGCAGTTTCTTTTGTTCAGCTTCCATATGCAGTTTCTTTTGTTCAGCTTCCATTGCTTTATCATATCGAGCAGTTGCAAATTCTTCTAACTTATCACCAGTCTTCCCAAGCAATTTACCCTGCTCAATAAAGTGCTCAAATGTAGACATGTTGTCTAACATATGCGTCCAAAACCTGAAATAATTAACTAATTTATTTCAAACCTAAGTGTAACAAGTCTTAATTAAGCACTTGTATATTCACATCACCTTATATTATCCCAGTCTCTGTGGGAAACAAGTCTCCAATCAAAGAACTTGTATATGAAATATCACCAATCAATTCTTGATCATAAGTGCACTTCTCATTCAATAGTGCTCGACACTATTCATCATTCATTTATCATCAGTGTAGTAGTAACAGTGCATTAGCATAGCCCATTAACTAATTACTATAACTGTAAACAATGACTATGTAAACACATGCAGAATGTAAACATTGAAAATGTAAACAATGCAAACAATGTAAACAATAACAATGTAAACAATAACAAAGATCAGCAACAATACAAAAACGTTCGCAGAAATCAACTAAAAATAAAGCAGAAATTAATGAAATATCACAAAAAATGTGACGATATCTACGATAGAATTAAACAAAATACATGACACCACAGTGTATAAACAAAAATGTTGTATGAAACTAAATTATAGACAAGAGTAGGCTAACAAATACAAACAAATCAAAACAAAACTAAAGAATGCGAAATAATAACGAAAACAATATTAAAACATGTCATCACAGCTAACATAAATAGCAACAGAAGTCGCTTAGCAAATTCCAGTATCGGAAATTTGCAAACCCTACAGAAAACGCTCACAATAGACGACCTCTATGACGTGGCATAATCTAACGGAGACACCACCCAACCGAGAACCCGCTGAAATATAAACATATAAATATACAAATAACATATAGACATATAACATATAGAATGAGATGATACACAGAAGACTCAGCAGAAGTATAAGGGCACAGTTTACATACAAACAGGCCACTTAACTTATAGGCTTCCAATCGTAGAACAGCAGAAAAACGGATGTCAATCAACGTCCTAAAGAGCGAAGCTCCAACGATGATGGCACATCTGAACTGCTTCCACTGCTAACACGATGGTACTTGAGCTTCTGAAATACTGTATGTTGAGTTGTTTCGGCACTTGACCTTCTAATCCAAAAGTAAGTTGATGGAAATCGGTACTTGGCCTTCTTCAGAAAACAACCCGTTTCAACCGGCACTTGACCTTCACAAAAACGACAGCACTGGAACCTTGACAGCAGCAACTTGCTTGACTTGCGTAAAATATAACAGCAGTCCGAGTTATCCGGCAACATGTAACAACGCCGGGTACTGTCAAATTCTTGTTTCCGTCAAAAAGTTGAAATTTTGACTTTTACCGGGCAACGCCGAGTACTTTGAAAATTTTGAAGATGTTGACTGTCTTGAAGAATGTTAATTTCTTGAAGGATGCTGATGAATTCTTGTTGAAAATGAAGTGGGTAAGGGACCCCGTGTTTGCTGGTACCAGAATCAAACCAGCTTATGGCCACCAAATGATGCGTGATGCCATATGATGATGGATGGTATCCGCATGTCTGGTTTTGTGTGGTGTGCAGATGTGTTCAGTCAAAACAATGTTCATACAAAAATAACAGGGCAATCCTCATAGGACGTCAGTAAACTCACGACGTATAAAGTCAATGATTCTTGTAACAGCCGTTGACGTTTTTCTTCATTATTTATTGTGGACGCCACAGTGACAAAATGGTTACGCGAATATGTAGACACATCAAACAGTCATTATCACAGCAACATTCAATACAGCAATAGACGGTAGACAGCATTACAATGATGAGTCAGATGCATGTTATATTTCATAGTGCTGTAAATGTAGTCAGGTGAAAAACTCCATCCTTTTCTATAACAGCCAGGAGATAACCAGATATATGAGATCAGTTCACTCTCCTTAGTCTGACTTCAGCAAGACAGACACGTCTGCCGAAGTATAAATAATGTCCTCAAAAATATCCTCTAGATAATAAAGGTTTTTCAAACCTAGTTCAGGTAACCAAGTAGCAAGTAATAGTCCTTGGGACCTGCATCAACCGATGCAACACAATACAGCGACATGTGAGCTAGGAAAACATCTCGTGACGACGACTTTCGAAGACAGGCTATGAACCAGAAATCGTTCACGACCAAAAATCGATAGAGTTAATGAAAAAGTCAATTTACCTTGCTTTCATGAAATACACAGAAATATCACGCCTCCCGGCATGTGGGAAACACTAGAGGTATTATCTCGAATAAACGAAATATCCATTAAGAGGACTACACATCCCTGACAGAACAAAAAAATAGCGGAGATCCCCTCTTCAACGAGGCATCTCTTTCGCCATTCCAAATCGCTCACTCCACTCGTGGTGGGCGGAAACCGATCGACCAAGAAGCAAGACAAGTCATGCGCAGTCCAGCGCAAAATGACCACAGCTCAAACTTAACTGCATTCGATACCAACGCGAGAAGACAAATGCTTACCGAGAAAAGTAACTATAAATTTCAAGCAGTTGTTGCCCTTGCGTTATAAAATAGATATTGTAATAAAATGATGTTGCGAGAATTTATCACGCAACACAGACATGCACGTGATAAGGAGGACATTGAGCTGACATCACGTGACGTGAAGACTTGGCATACGTTTGTTGAAGGCCTATGATCCTTGGGGAGCTGAATGGTCATGATTATGATGATGACGATGTTGATGATGATGATGACGACGATGATGATGATGATGACGATGATGATGACGTTGATGATGATGATGACGACGATGATGATGATGATGACGATGATGATGACGACGATGATGATGATGATGACGATGATGATGATGATGATGATGACGATGATGATGACGACGATGATGATGATGATGATGACGATGATGATGACGATGATGATGATGATGATGATGATGATGATGATGATGATGATGATGATGATGATGATGATGATGATGATGATGATGATGATGATGATGATGATGATGATGATGATGATGACGATGACAATGATAGATTTCTCTACATTTCTTCTGGAGGGATTCTTCTCTTGTCTAATTTCTCCTCTTTGCTTTTGTGGTGCATTTTTGTCTGTTTGCTTTCCTTAATTCCAAATTCTTTGCAACAGTGAAGTTATATTATTTCGTCTCGGAAGATTTCTATACAGGATCACTAAAACCGACTGCAAAGTCTTTCTATTTGTACATGCGCCCTAATATAACAAACGGACCCTGTGTCTAGGTTGAACAGAGCGCGTACGCAAAAGCCAGGCAAAATTTTATTTTTAAAAACAATCCTACCTGTCTGTCAAAGATTATTTATTTCATCATCAACGTGTTCCTTTTCGCTCCGTATGGAGCATAGAGCCACCACTGCAGCTGATTCCTTCACATAATGTCTGCACCAATCAATTACATGCTCTTGCGGTGCTGGTTTCTGTAGACATTTGTTTTACACGATGAAGCTGCCAACCTCATGCACAACCGCATGTTAGTTGCCATGTACGACACGCTTGATGGACCAGTAGCCATATTCTGTCTTTATCTCTTCAGAGACCCCTGGGAAATACACGTGACTTATTTATTTAAGTGCGTGTCCAATTTCTTTCATTGTTCTTTATTTAGATTTTTTCTATTGCCCATTACACTGGTTGGTAGAAACTTAATGGTATCTCTGTTTCCGTCCACTAAGTGAGTGAGACCATCATGAGCCAGCTCAGCTTGAATATTTTTTTCGCCGTCGATTGAATCTTGGGTGAGGTCTTTTAACGTCTTACCTCAAGGAACTGTGCACTGTGTAAGGTCCCGTGTTAAGTAACTTGTAATGAACTTCTCCATCTGTTTTTCGCCTTGCGAATTTTCAGGCCATTTGTGCAGAAAATATCCTCCCATGAATACAAGGTATTCCAACTGTTGTTCACAAATGAAATCCAGTTAGTTCACTTGGCTGATACCCATGGGGCAGCTATGTATTCATCATTCTTCACTCCTCCCCGTTTTTTTTTTTTTTTCATAAATCCAGGGAGCTTTGTTTTCTTTTTTACTGTCGCGAAGCTGAATTGTTTACGGCTCAAGGGTGCCAACCCGGTCAGCTGTTTTTTAAGTTTTTCCCACTGCCATTTGTCTCGCTAGCAGTAAAAAATACTTTACTGAAAAACTCATTATTTTGCTTTCATTTATTTCGTCGTTTTTTTCAAATTCTATTATTAGTGTGACTATTTCCTTGCTTTTTAAATATTACTTTTAGATACTTTACTTTGCTGCTTACTTTTTTTTTTAATTTTACGGTTAGAAGTGCTTTTGTTTATTTTTTATTTTAAATTTCACTATTTAAATTTATGTGTGTTATTAAGCGTTCTTTAGTGTAACGATTTCTGTTTTTAAGTTCGTCCCATTATTGTAATGTTATCAAATTTGTCTTACTTTGTTCAATATTTATAATTCTCCCTTAATTTACTAGATTATTTCTTTTCTTTTTTCTCTCGTTCGTCAGGATCGTTTTTCAATGTTCCTTTAAGTAGTTATATCGTTTCTTATTTTCTCATTCATAGCGAATATCCATAATTCTCCTTCTGTGTTCTCATTACATATTATGTGGGCTTTTTTTCCCCTGTACATCTCTGATGGGTAATGTGTACAGCCTTAAATGTGACATTTGGATAAAATTAAATGACAAAATTGTGTACCTTTTGTTTTTAACCATCAGTCTTAGATCGTGGACTGTAGTGTTTAAATGTTTCCGTGTGTAATTCTTATTTGTTTATTAAGTTGTTTCTTGTAAAATTGTAATGTTTTCATATATAACTGAGCGACTTTAATTACGCATCACTATATGAATCACTCACCAAGATGTCTGAGAATAAAATAATGGTAACATGTTTGATATCACTGGAAACAGTATCCATTGACCGACCGATTCCCGCAATCCGCGTAGCAGTGCATGCTGTGTTAAAAAAAACTACAGTCACAAATGTAAGGTAGGGGTCAAATTGAAAAGTCACAAATGTCGTTGTTGTCATTGTAACGCGCTCAGTAGCACGTTTGGCCACCGTTGGCATCAAGGCAAGCCTGGCAGCGTCTCCGCATGGAGTTAACCAGTGTGCGTAGAAAATCCTGGGGGAGTCGATCCCATACTTCGGTTATATCGCGTCGCAAATGATCCAGGGTCTGCGGTCGTCTGTGCCGGTAGAGTTGGCGTCCAATCTCGTCCCAAACGTGTTCAATGGGTGCCATATCCGGGGACAATGAAGGCCATGGTATGACAGCGATGTTATTGGCCTGAAGGAACGCTGTGGTGGCCCTAGCTGTATGTGGTCGTGCGTTATCATGCTGGTACAGCTGGAGCTCGGGATGATACTGGAAGAGGGGCACAACGTGGTCCTGAAGCACATCCCTATAGGTGGCAGCATTTACAGTATGGTTAAAGATGTGGAGACGGGTTCGGTGATTGTAACTGAATGCGCCCCATACCATGACGCTTCCTCCTACCCATCGGTGGGCTTCCAAAATGCAACAGTTGGCTTGCCTCTCACCACTTCGTCGCCACACCCTTAGTCGCCCGTCAGCATGCGACAGACAAAAACGACTTTCGTCTGAAAAGACGACATTTTGCCACTGACGTCTTGTCCATCGTCGGTGCCTCTCTGCCCACTGGTATCGTTGCTGTCGGTGTCGTAAGGTGAGGATTGGGCCGACTCGAGGACGTCTGGCGTTGAGTTCTGCCGCCTGCAGTCGACGTCGCACGGTGTGCTCTGATATGGTTCCATGTCTCCCAACAACATCTCTTCCTGTTACAGCTGCCGCCAAAAACCGATTCCGCAAATGAAGCTGCCGTATATACGCGTCCTGTTCAGGTGTCGTAACTCTGGGTTGACCTTGACGGGGTCGATCTGCAATGGATCCAGTGGCCATTAAACGTTGTTGCAGTCGGACGATGGTGGACTGGCTGCAATTCAAGTGTCTGGATGCTTCTCTGGTGGACATCCCGCCTGTTATCATTCCTATCGCTCTTTCTCTCTCTGCAGCGCTCAGTCTAGGCATGGTTTGACGACGTGTTTGTGGTTGTGGACTAAAATATTGACTGTTTTCCAGTCCGTAGTGCTCTAGGCTGAGCTCTGGGTGAAAAGAAATTAATGTTTTCCTTGCAGAATTTTTACCAGGCGCACCTAAATCATGTTTTACGTGTTTCACGTGCTACTCTTGTCTCCAGCTTTGCTGGCGCAAAATGACTATGCTGGCCTCTGGGCGGTGACCTTGTGAACCTGTGTACTAATTTCGGGAACAATTGCATGACCATAAGATACTTTACCAGGCACTCGTATAGTGATGCGTAATTAAAGTCGCTCAGTATATATATATATATATTTATAAATAAATATATAAATATATATATATATATATATATATATATATATATATATATATATATATATATATATATATATATATATATATATATATATATATACTTACTTACTTACTTACTCGTTCCCCTTCTACCGTGAGGTGTAGAGGTTTGGAAGAGAGAGCGCCAGACCATTCTATCAGCTGTCTTCTTCCTGGCCTGGTTCCATTCTAGTCCTCGGTCCTTCAAAGATTGTCTAATGTTGTCCTCCCAGCGGACTCTGGGTCGTCCTGGAGGTCTGGATCCCTGGCTCTTTGTTTCCCATGCTTGTCGTGGTAGCCGATCCTCTCCCATTCTGCAGACATGGCCAAACCATCTTAGTTGGGACTGTTCTATTTGGGTCTGCAGCGGATGGGATTTTAGGCCTTGACGGATCGTCTGGTTGCGGACCACGTCTCTTCTTGTTACTTCAACCACTTTCCTCAGATACCTCATTTCTGAGGTTTGGATCTGGCTTTTGTGGGTTGTAGTCATTGCCCACGACTCGCATCCATATGTCAAGACTGGGACATAGGTGGAGCGGTATACAGCCATCTTCATTTTCTTACCAACCTCTTTCTTGCTGAGGAATCCACGATTTATGGCCTGAAAAAGTCTCCCAGCCGCTGCTTTTCGAGTGGCCAACTCTTCTTTGATGCCTCCCTTTCGGTCTATAATATATATAATATAATATAATATAATAATTATATATATATATATATATATATATATATATATATATATATATATATATATATATATATATATATATATATATATATATATATATATATATATATAATGAAGAATAATAGCATAAAAGAACAAAACAGACAAAAGCGAAATATTAGTAAGTCATAGCATGCTCTTAAACATTGTAAAAGTAACCCAAAAAAAAATTTTTTTTTAAATCTTTATCTCACGAAGGAGTTTTCCTTCTACAATCTACTATTCTGAAGGTTTCTTTATCTTGTATATCTGTGTTGTTGTAAACTTTGCTTTGCACTTCTGTCTATCAAGAATTTCAAGGCCATCCCTGATGTTGTTTATTTACTGTCCAGATCCTTCTGATAGATAAAGAAAAAGAGAGATGAGACGCAAGAGAAGTAAATTATATATTTCCCCTTTTTTTTTTACAACGTGATATATTAACCTCCAATACAAACGCCATTCCCTTCCTTCTTGTCATGTAATAATTTATTTAAAAAATTGTTGTTAAAAAAACAAAACAAAAACAAAAAAACACGTCCACTAATTTAAAAATGAAAATGCATCAAATTACAAATCTTAGTGATGTGAACAATGCATTGTTTCTTACATCGTCTTTGTTTGGTGTTTACGTGAGTGTTTATATATACGAGTTTATGTATTCTTTTTGTTATTTACTATGTTTTTCTATCTGTTTTTCTTATTGTTCCTTTTGTGTTATTTCTTTCCGGCAGCTTTCTGCTTCTTACAAGCTATTTCATTTTCCTTTTTTCGTGTATTTAAAAAAAAAAAAACCATCAGTCAATATTATTATCCTAATGAGCATTACGGTAGTTTTGAATTTTACCCTGTTAACTGAATTTCTCTCTACAGGTGTGTCTAGAACATTTTTATGTAACAGACAATTATCTCTTTCTTTCTATTTCACTTTGCATCCTGCTGTCTCCTCTCTCGCTCCTTTCGTGTCTATAATTTGGGGCGTAAATTGTAGACTGTTTTGAAATGAAAAAGATTGGCATTACTGGTAAAACCTATAGGTATATAGAAAACTTTTTACAGGACAGGTATTTTGCTGTACAGGTAAACAATGATAAGTCAGATATATATGAACAACAGAATGGGATTCCTCAGGGATCAGTGATTTCACCTTCAATTTTCACTATAGCTGTAAATGATTTAGCAGATGAATTTAACGACATTAAGAATGCAGTATCGCAATTTGCAGATGACTGTGCCATTTGGCGATCTGGAAAAAACTTGGACCATGTTTACAAAAAAACTTCAAAATCAAATAGACAAAGTTTCAGAGTGGATGAAAAGTTGGGGCTTCCAAATTAATGTAAACAAAACAGTAGGTATGATTTTCAGCAAAGGAAATTTTTTTGAAAATAACAAAATCAATATAACCTATAAAGGACAGAAAATATGTACCTACGCAACAACAAGATTTATGGGCATAACTTTAGATAAACAACTAAATTATAATAAACATATAGACAATTTAGTAGAAAGCTGTAGGGGACCCCTAAATATACTAAAAGGTAATGGATGGGGGGGGGGGGGGCAGCAATAAAATAATGCTTATGTTCTACAAGTCTTTCATCAGGGGGAAACTGGATTATGCCAGCATAGTCTATGACTCGGCTGCAGCTTCCAACAAAGCAAAACTAGACAAAATTCAAAATGCAGCCATGAGAACCATTACAGGTGCATTTATATCGACACCAGTAGAAGCACTGGAAGTAGCTCTTGGCATACCGCCCTTTGGTCTAAGACGGAAAGAACTAAGATTAAATTATTGGAGTAAAGTAGCACAAGAAGTGACCCACCCAGCACATAAAGCATTTGTCAAAAACCAACCAAGTGTATGGGACGTCCCCTTAAATAAAGATAGATATCCAACAGGGTGGAGAACTATAGAAGATCAAACGCAGTTCAAAGAACTGTCAAACACAACTGAAAATAGTAATAAATATAGAAGCAAAATACCACCCTGGGAACTAAAAACACCAATCATAGACTACTCACTTATTGAAAAGATCAAACAAAACATAGAAGATAAGGAAGCCAAAATGATAAGTATAAAGTTCATAGATCAACTAACAAAACAAAGTCTGGCTGTCTACACTGATGGATCCAAGGGTGATAGTGGGCCACTAGGTACAGGAGTTGTAATACCGCAGTGGGGAATTAAAAAGAGCTACAGTGTAACTGAAGGGGCTTCGATTTTTACCGCAGAGATGGTAGCAATTCTAAAAAACCTAGAAATAATCGAAGATAACCCACCAGAAGCTGTTACGATATTTACAGACTCACTATCATCACTACAAGCACTAGAACACCCAGGTAAATGTAGCCGGCCAGACATAAAGGAAGAAATTCTAGCAATTAATACATCACTAGGGAACAGAGGATGTAGTGTGAGGCTAGTGTGGGTTCCAGCACACATAGGTATAGCTGGTAACGAGTTGGCAGACCAGAACGCCAAGAATGGAAGAATAAGTAAAAACAATATAAGAGCAGGACTAGGAAGGTCGGAGATCAAGAGCCAAGTGAAGATAACTGTAAACGAGGAATGGAAGACAACATGGAAGAAAAGTAGAAAAGGCAGACACGCGTTCAAACTGCTGAAAGAACCAACGAGGACGTACCAGGTCAGAGAAGAATTAAAGATACCATCAAACAAAAAACTGTGGCGTCTTCGTCTCGGTGCAGCATACTTTATGATAGAAGAACCACACTGCCTAGAATGTCAGGAAGAGAATGACATAGACCACTACCTGATCCAATGTAAAAAATATGAACAACAAAGGCTTGAATTAAAAACTTACTATAGAAATCACAATATAGACTTGACAGGTGATAAGGTTTTAAGTATAGATGCCCCAAGAGATGCCCAATCAATACTTAAAAGGTATATACATAAAACAAAGGAAAACATATAAGGTTAGTTACAAAACATAAACCACAAAATAAAAAGGAAAAAAAAACCTACTAACTACTCATAGGACAAGGAAAGACAACAAGGTATTAAATAAAAAATAAAAACAACTCAGAAAGAACAAATACTAATACAAATTAAAACCAAGTGTAAAGGAAAATAGTTATCAAGAAACAATACAAAAGAGAAAATAAAATGGACAAATACTAATATAAATTAAAATCAGCAACTGCTAAAGACAATAGCTATTTAAATTGAATACAAAATAAAAAAATAAAATGACACTAAATACCCCAATTATAACCAAATTTCAGGTTGAACAGGGTAGACCAAGATGGAACGAGAAGAGGCAATAATGGTCAGCTGTTAAGTGCCCGCTATCCACCCATCACCTCATCAAAACAACAACAACAACAGACTGTTTTGCTCCAGGCTTTATTTCAGCCACAATTGTATCCAACCTAATGTTATGTAGTCTTCTTGTATACTCAATTAACTTTGGACTGCATGTTAAGGATCGGCTAGTAATATCTTGGAACCTGGGAAGAAGCTTCTCAAACTATGAAGTCATTTTCTGCTTTTGTCTCGTTACTGTTTGTCTTTAATTTGCTCGGTTGTCACAACACGTTTTACGGCTGTGAAGTATATGTGCTCTGCCAGGAGCATGTATTGGATCGTTGTCATGTTATGTGGTGAGCAATGGTCAGTATACTATTGATGACGACAGGAAATAATGTAATGAACAAGTAAGATGACAAAAAAAAAAAAAAAGAAAGATTTTTGTATCGGTGGTGACAAGTGTTTTCTTGGAACATGGCGAGTGACTTTAATACGTTATGCAGTTATCTTCCGCTTGTGTCTTGTTCACTGTTTATTTCTCATTTACTCTGTGTTTACGAGTGTCCACAGATTCAACACACTGAGTTTATTCAGTGGCAACAATTGTTATTCTCCTGCCTGCGCATCAACACGCCATCAAAGCAACAAACAATAAAAAATAACAGCTGAGACAATTAGACCATACGATCTTACAAGCCACAAAAAAACACTTAGGCAGCGACATAAGGGCGTTGTGAATACAACAGCGAAAATAACATACATGACTAAACAAATCAACTCTATCTAAACGTTGGTCTAGACTCTGTTAGAGCATTGTTGCTGGGTTCGAAACCTGGTGCTTATCAATGATTCAGAGAACATACACTCTTCTTTAACAATCACCTTTCACCCTACGAGTATAATAAACAATAGATTACGCATCCATCGCCTTTTTTATTTATTAATTTCAAGCGTGACATAAAGTGATATGTCATTGGGTTTGTGAGGAATGGTGAGGGTGATGATGTGAAGGTAGGAGTTAGCAGGTGAAGTCAAGAGTGGACATCTGAAGACAGGATGATTATGTGAAATCAGGAATTAACATGTGCAGACAGGAATTACCATGTGACGACCGGAGTGTACATATGAAGACAATGGCGGACATGTGAAGACAAGAATGGCCATGTGAAGACAAGACAAGAGTGGACATGTGGGGGAAAAGTGGACATATGAAGACAGGATGATCATATGAAGCAAGGAATAAACATATCAAGACATGGGTTAACGAATGAAGACAAGAACGGATATGTGGAGACAAGAGTGAACGTGTGTAGGCAAGAGTGGACATTTGAAGATCATGTGAATACAAGAATGGACATCTGAAGACAAGAGTGGATATGTGAAGAAAGGGTGATAATGTGAAGAAAAAATGATAATGTGAAGACAGGAATGAACATGGTAAGGCGTGAGTGAAGGTATGGAGAGTGAACATGTGGAGACAAGAGTGAACATGTGGAGACAAGAGTGGACATATTGAGACAAGAGTAGACATATTGAGACAAGAGTGGACATTTGAAGATATGAGTGAACCTGAATACAGGAATGATAATATGAAGACAGGAGTGGAAATTTCAAGACAGGAACGGACATGTCGTCCCAGAGTCACCACACTTTATGTTGTAACCTACTGTTATACTTCTCTTCCATGTGTCACATTTAAGTAAAGTCTGCGTCAGCTCATTCAATCGTAGAAACATTGCTGACTCCGTGCTAACCAGGGAGCTATAAGAAAAATGGTAATAATGATCACCTCTTGGGGTGTTATTGCTCCCAGTTTAAGAACCACTGCATAAGAAGATGCTTATTGCCATCTCATCATCATCATCATTTGCTCTTCTTACTGAGCGTGGAGCCACCATTGCAGCTGTTCCTTTTTCCAGCAGGGAGCCAGCACCAATCAGTCACATGCACTTGCAGCGTTGCTTTATGTATCAACTTGTTTTACATGATGATTTTGCCAGCCTCATGCCCAACCTTATATCATTCGCCACGTACGACATGCCAGAGGGTGCAGTAATCTTGTTCTTTCTGTCTTTTCAGAGACATCTTGGATCTACACGGGGTTTATCGCTCTCTCTATCTTCAGATAAATAAAGGTCAAGATAGTCCCATAGCTGATACTGCTGGAGGGGAGTGAAGTGTTAGAGACCACCATACTAGGTCCAGCATCGAGAGGTGCGGTGACTAGTTCCCTTCCTCTCTGCGTTTTCCTTCCTTAACATAAAGTCAAGTACCCATTTACAACTTTGTAGACTGGATCTTGTCGGTACCGTGATTCAAACACGGTACCTATGCCGTGAGAGATCAGCCATATAATGTTAGGTATCAGATTGTCCACAAACTTCTGTCAACAAATATGATATAATAAATGATTATAACAACTACTATATACCTCTCTGGTTGTGTCTTAACAAACATTTATTTCTCATTTACAGCCCACAAGCTCATAATGTCAGATCTGCACACGGATGAATGACTCGGCTCTACAGGGACTTTAATTATAACACCACCTGGTCTTGTAATAAACTGACAGCACTAAAATGGCGTTAAGTCCTCTAAACTCCACGTATGACTTCAACGTCTCATATTCTCCTTGGTTAATTTCTGACAGGTAAAGGTTATTTTGGCTTTTTGTGTAGTTCTCGTTTACAGAGGAAAAAAAACACACACAGAGATAAACCGCGAAAACGTAAAAGTGGAAAGAAAGAAATAATAAGAATGAAAGAAAGAAAGAAGGAAAGAAAGAAAGATAGAAATACAATTATAGGTTATCCCTACGGAGATCCAGACAGTCTTACAAAAGACGCGAAAAAGCTTAGAAACACAGACGCAAATATTACATATCACATAATGAAGTTAGAAAATAGCAATTGAGTTTGTTTGTTTGTATGTTTTAAATTCCATTTTCGTGTTGTTGTGTCGAGAGAAAAGACTTTTGGACGACAGCACTGAAGTTTTGTTATTGTGATCCAGTAACAATGTTTGTTCATATTTAAAATCCAATACCCTACAGCTTTTCAGTATTATCCTCATAATTCTTTTTGCCCTCATTATCTACATCGCACTGAACGTCCAATTAGCAGAGTGGTTAGGGAGAGTAGCATATCGCGGCGTAGTTATTGGGTTCCAGGTTCAAAACCTGGTATCTTCAAGCTCCAGTCTACCCTGCTGTAAAAGGGCACCTTACTCTGCTCTTGAGGAAGACAGTGAGGATATGATCCTGTCACCACCACCTCATAAAGACGAGACCTAGTGTTGTAAAGTCTCTAATACCTCACTCCTCTAGGCGGTATCTGCTATAGGACATCGCACTGAACGTGCTTGATCACTTTACAACAGGGTTTCTTAAGCTGTGGTCCGTGGAACCATTGGGATCCATTAATTGATTTTAGGACCTCCTTGCACATAACCTACAATTTTTAAAATAACATTTTAAATTACGATTTTATGTACATTTCTTCCCAAGATGGGGTCCATAGCCTTTAAACGACAATAAAACGGTCCATAGCCTTCATTGGACAACCACAGGGGTCCATAACCTTCATTGGACAACCACAGGGGTCCATAACCTTCATTGGACAACCACAGGGGTCCATAACCTTCATTGGACAATCACAGGGGTCCATAACCTTCGTCGGACAATAAAAGGAGTTCATGACACAGAAAAAGTTAAGAACCCCTGTTTTAAAATGTATTTGTTAACACGCACTTAATTCTGCTTACGTCATTGAGCATATTTTAAAAGTCGGTTAAGCAACGACTGTAATCTCTCTTATACACTATGGAAAAGAGATCGCCGCCCCCGTATTACTAATTGTCTAAGTGACAAGTCCTATAACAAAAAATGGAGTAGTCGATCGTGAAAACTAAATTGAACACACCATTAAAAGAGCCATTTAAATTGTTCCTGGTGCGTTGACCATTGACCATAAGTCAGGATAAGTTTGGTTACAAAGATCCAGTCAAGTTAAAGTGGAACGGAAAGGAACGAAATGACGACAGGAGAATTAGTGACGTCACCAGGACAGGCAGCAGAACGAGCCCAATATAGTTATTTCCCCGCTCATGTTTTGACGGGTTTACTTGCTCCTTGTATTATAACATAACACTGTGTCACCATGACCTGACAGAGCCAGATGGTAGCAGACGTGAAAGTCATATGTTAGACATAGAACAACCTTGAAGGGATGGCAAGGGATTGGAAGGCTTGGCATGAATGTGTTGAAAGCCTATGTGTCTTGGGAAGCTGAAGGTAGTGATGATGACCATAACGACCTTAAACTAATTTTACATTAATTAATCAATCAATATCTTTTAGCTCACCAAGGAGCATAGGCCTTCAACAAACACACGCCAATTGGTCAAGGTTTTGTAGTGAAACGTATTTGCAGGTTGGAGCAAACAGTCCCACGTCCAACCCTCTTTAGTCGCTTTTTACGACATGCATGGTAAGGGTAAAGTGTCATTATTCTTTTACTTCCATTTCGTGGCCCGGTAACACACTATTTTTACATGCGCCTACATTAATTATGTCACGACATAAGCAAACTGGTCGGTATTTCCAATACAGAAACATTACATTGCATTCCTCTTGGTTGGCCGGGCCTTCTATATTGCATACATAGTGACGTCATTAATTAATGCGTATAAAAGACAACAAGTTTGAGGATAAATTCTGCGAATATAGCAGAGTGCACTTGGGAACATCCCTACAGGATGTAGACTCATGAATGTATCTTGGCAGTAATAGGGACACCGTTTAAGGAACAAATAGTGACTGCAAAAAATAACATTATAAAAGGCAATGGCGTTTTTATTAAATTGGGAATTATATGGAAATCTAAGGATATCAAGTCCAACGTCAAAGTAAGAATCTTCAACAACTCAAATGTCAAGGTAGTCTTATTGTGTGGCTCTGAAACATGAGGAACAGCAAGAACGACAACCAGCCAGTTACAGACTCTCTTAAGTAGGTGCTTGCGTAGAAAAGGGTTGAAATTGTGTGACAAGGTCAACAAAATCGTACTGACGGCAAGAATCAAACACATACCCATGAAACAAAAGGCTAGAAAAAGACGCTTTCGATGGATATGACATGCAGTGATGAAACCAATTGATAGCATCACAAGGCAGCACGTGCTTTGGAATCCCCCGGGGTAAAAGAGATAGAGGGAAACAAAAACAAAAAAAAACCCCACTGAGAATGGAACTAGAAACAGACATAAAAATGATAAATAAGACCTTGAACTGAGTGAGCACCACAGAAAGTCTTGACATACATTTATTCAAAGACAAGTGTTCCTCGGGCAGCTAAAGTGTAATGTTGATGAAGCAGTTCACCATAAACATAAGACTATATGATCAGATTCTTAGTAAACATCAAATATCTCTAATACTCCTCTAGACTTCTTGATTTATCATATGATGTTTTGTCGTTTATGTTTTAATTTACGTCTTACCCTTCTCGTGATATGCATAAGAAAATGTTATTGATGTACGGTCCGATTGGCTGAGCAGTTAGAGGGCTTTTCTCTCACGGTACAGTTACCTGGTCTTAGGATCGAAATCCGGTAGCGTCACATCTGTAAATGGGTACCTGACTCTGTTCTTTACTTAGGGAAGGCAAATGCAGCAATGAAAGGAACTGGATACCCTATCTCATAAGAAACTGGATCTAATATGGTGTGGTCTCTAACACTTCACTCCCCTACAGCATTTTCTACTATGAGAATACCTTGACCTTTTAGCTCATAAGGCTAGGAGTTCAATAGATCCGGTTTCTGCGGAAATGCTATGAGTGTGGATTTTCTATTGGCGGGAAATATTTTACGGCTCTAATATGTTCCGAAAAAAGGAGAATCATTTGTTTAATGTTTTTGATGACAACACTAATGCCAGGCTACGGTATATAAATACCTGTACCGTAAAGAGATTTGAACTCCATTTCAAAATTGAAGGCTAGGACGGAATAGACAGCGTGAAGTAAGGACTACACTTATTTCCTGCGACATTCAACTCACGTTGAGATCGCGTGGAATAACTAGCTCTCATCTCCCGAATCTGTATATATTTATAAAATCCACGTTGTCAGGAATACTTTAACTCCAACATACCCCAGATATCTTTAACTCGGCTTAGCAATGCAGCGTTCAAGATATACATTTACGCCATTTTTATTTTAGCGCATGCACTAGGAAATAATTAAATTAAATTAAAATAATGTATACTACTCTGCTTGCAGACTGCACATTGTTTTCATTTTATCTGAGGATTTCTAAAATGATAAAATTTCAGGGACAAAAGATAAGAATAGGACAAGATATAATCACAAACTAAGATAAATACAAAACCAAGATATAATCACAAATGGATAAAATCACAAACCAAGATACAATTCCTAAACCAAGATACAATCCCAAAACCAAGATAAAATCACAAACCAAGATACAATGCCAAAACAAAGATAAAATCAAAAACCAACATACAATCCCAAAACCAAGATAAAACCACAAACCAAGATAAAATTACAAGCCAAGATAATATCACAAACAATGATGATATCACAAATAATGATAATATCACAAACCAAGATAATATCACAAACCATGATAATATCCAAACCAAAATAATATCACAAACCATGATGATATCACAAACTAAGATAATATCACAAACCATGATAATATCCAAACCAAGATAATGTCACAAACCATGATAACATCACAAACCAAGATAAAATCACAGACCACGATAACATTACAAACCAAGGTAATAACACAAACCATGATAATATCACAAATCGATAATAATATCACAAACCATGATAATATTACAATCTAAGATAAAAATCACATACAATGATAATATCACAAACGTTGATAATATCACAAGCGATGATAATATCACAATCCAAGAAAATATCACAAACCAAGTTAATATCACAAACCAAGATAATAATACAATCCATGAAAAAATCCCAAACCTTTATAATGTTACAAACCAAGATAACACCACAAACCGAGACAAAGTCACAAACCAAGATAAAACCACAAACAAAGATGAAATCACAAACCGAGGTAAAACCGCAAACAAAGATAAAATCACAAACAAAGATAAAGTCACAAACCAAGATATAATCATAAACTAAGATAAATTCACAAACCAAGATAAAACCACAACCGAGATAACATCACAAACAAAGATAAAATCACATACCGAGATAAAACCACTGTCACGGATTGCCTCCCCTTAGCTCTGCAGTAGTGGTCCACCAGTGGCCAAAACGCAAGAGTATCTAAAATTGGTCGTCAAATGTGTCTACCTTCGCACAAGATTACTCTTGGCAGAGTTGTAGATAGAAGGGTAAAGACGCTTCTATCTCAAGGGAGTGTCCACAAGATATTTCCGAAGTCAAGAACAATGCTGCATTGGCAGGGCAATTGTTAACTTATATCGGTCCGTCGCCTTTTGTGAAGAATTAAGCATTGGTTATAGCCCGTTCAAGCCCCTAGCTGGTGTAAATCCAGCGAAATTCCTTTTTAAAAGAATTAGCTCTATAGATGTAATAATCAATTCGTTTTAACAGGTTAAAATAGAGATGAAATGATGGTGAATTTCAGATGAAAATTAAAGTCGTCTTCATTGAGACTTGGTTTGAGGATTGATATTTAAAACAAAATTATGTCCTTTTGCTGTTTCCCAGAACTTAACTGATCTAGGTGAGTCCCGCAGCCATGGTTTCGTCAGTTCTTCTGTGATGATGACACTTCACAGTCTGATAGCTTTGTTCTACGAACAGTCTGATAACTTCGTTCCATGAACTGTCTGATAGCTTCGTTCCACGAACCCAAATTAACTTTTGGGAACACAATCTCCTGGCAGTTTAGAATGGAAACTAGAAACTTAGGTTAGATGCTTTCGAATCACTTGGTCTGGAAATTGTGTATTGCACTTATGACGGGTGATCTGGTTCCTTAGGACTCCAGTCTTTGTATTATAAAAAATGCGGGTTTAAATTTTTAAGTTTTAACGTTGCCCAAATACTTCGATCTGTCCCTAATAATTTTGGAATTCTTAGTCCTATGTTTCTCTGGCTCCAGGGAGTTGCTAATTTGAAGTCGCAATGCAGTCTTATTTGTGACTCTGATTTCGCTAGATTATATTTCCAATTCTCACTTCAAAATCCCACATTGTACTTATGACGAATTTTTCAATGAAAGTCATTGTGTATTCCGTCTCTCGAATCAAACCAATCGAAAGCTTTTAGCACTATCTGGGTTAGGGTGTTTAAATAATAATACCCCCGCGTGTTTTAAAATATTACATTTTAAAATTCCAACGAGTGACCTCTTTCTAAAAATGACGTAATGCTTCCGATGGCATTCTTTATGCAAAACTCATAAACACATTTTCTGTCTAGATGCTTTCCGCCAAATATTGTCTCCCCAGACAGGTTATCTGTAATAATTACACAGGGATAGAACGGCGGAAGCTATTATCTCATTATCACCTGTGTTTTCGCCCATCCCTCAGACGGCTTTCTCTGGCAGACAATATGGTGTTCTATTCATCGATCGTTCGAGACCATATTGTGTCCATAGAGATCGTCTTCTGTCAAAGGTGGCTAGGCGACTCAAGTAATAAGAGTATTACCGCTGACCTGTGTAATTAGCCTGGTATTGTTACAGTTCACCTGGTGCGGCGAAAGAGCAAAATGGATGTAAGGTAAAGGTAAAGGATCCCGTTACACGCCCATTGAGGCATATTGGGAATAATGTGTTAGTCCCATATTTTCTTGACCGTCGACACACTAGGGGTGATGTGGTCAGCATCACGCCGGCCGCCTTAACCTTCCCTGAGTTGCTCTGGTACCCATTTGGGGCTGGGTTGACCCAGGAGCCGTTTGCGGCCTAAGAAGATCCCACCTCATCTGGGGATCGAACCATAGACCACTGAGCAAGGAAGCCAGTGCACTAACCACTATGCTACCGCGGCTTCCTTAATGGATGTAAGGGCAATAAGTATGCCAAATAATAGGACAATGAGTGAGAAAAATGAAGAAATGAAGTGATACTGTCGGAGGGGACGAGAATTATATAAAGTGCACGACTAATTTCGTCACAACCACAAACCAAGATAAAATCACAAACCGAGATAAAATCATAAACAAAGATAACATCAGAAACCAAGATAACATAACAACGCAAGATAAAATCACAAACCGAGATAAAATCACAAACCAACATACAATTCCAATAAAGATAACACCACAAACCAAGATAAAATCACAAACCATGATACAATTCTAAACAAAGATAAAATCACAGACCAAGGTACAATTCCAAACAAAGATAAAATCTTAACCAAGAAAAAAAATCACAAACCAAGATAACATCGCAAATCAAGATAAAACCACATACCATGAAAACATCGCAAACCACGATAACATCACAAACCAAGATAACATCACAAACCAAGATAACATCACAAACCAAGATAACATCACAAACCAAGATAAAATCACAAACGACGATAACATCACAAACCAAGATAACATCACAAACTATGATATAATTCCAAACAAAGACAAAATCACAAACAAAGATAAAATCACAAACCAAGAAAGAAACATGATATTCATCAGAAGACCACATGAAGGTCTTGGACGCCTTTGTAGAACACATTCTACGAACACACATGGTCAACATTTCTTTAAGGTGGTGAAATATGGACAGCATACGAGAAACATTAATCCCGATAAGTCTTTTGAAATAAGGAGCTATCTCACGTTGCAAAGAATTTCTTGGTGAGAATTTTTTTAAAAACCACCCACACGAACATCTAGAACATTAGTTCTCAACAATTTTACTACCAGGACCCACATTTCACAGTTGGTGACGCTGCGACCCATGTACCAAAATAGACAAGTAAAAAGTTGTTATTTAATTTCATCCAAAGGCGTGCTACCTAAAACATCATGTAAGGGAAACGTAAAGGACATTCAGCATCATGAGGCAGAACCTAACATCTAAACAACTAACTCACAAAATCAAACTGAGAATAATTAAATTATATATATATATTCTTCATTAATGTATGAAGCATAGACAATGAGCAAGCAATTAGAAACAAATAATTGAAGCCTTTAAGATGTGGATATATAGATTAATGGTGCACGTCTCTAGGGGAGATAAGAAAACAAATAAAGAGGTCCTAGAAAACCTAAGAATGAAAAGAGAATTAATGAAGTAGATCAAGATTAGATAGCTAAAATATGTTGGCCATATAAAAAGACATTAACACTTTATTGAAGACAATAGAAGGCAGAGTTGAAGGTAAACGCCCAAGAGGAAGACAGTGCTATAAGTGGGAAGATAACATCAAGAGATGGACAGGAAAGAGTCTATCAGAGTGCACCATCAAGACAAGAGACAGAAGATGTTGGAGATCCATTGCAGTCGACCTTATGTGTGAAGAATGGCATCTGATGATGAAGAAGGGACGCGGCACATGGCAGTATTTCCCAAGACCCAGAAGTTGAGAGCCACTGATCTTGTACAGGCAATAATGTATTTAAAAAGTAATGAGATAATAATGTCTAGCATATTGAGTACATCCTTAGAAAAAAAAAAAACTTTTCTAAGTAGATCAAAGATACAATTCAAAGCTCAGGTGTCACAGGAATGTCTTTGAAAACGTAGAGAACTTAGAAAAAAAGGTTCAATGGAAAATAGGTGCAGTGATATTATTCCAGCGGAAACATGCGGCTCTTGCAATATTCTTACAGGTTAACAGGTGGTGTTCTTCTTGCTGGAGTTGAGTATAGGGCACGTGGAATATTCTTACAGCTTTCCGCATTCTCACTTACTCTTTGTTGTTCCAGGTGGAATGTGCGGCACCTAACGCTATATGCTGATTTCAGTTTTGAGCTGTATTTTTTTTTTTCAATACCCATGTAGTCTTAGATTCCTCTTCCACTGTTCTCCGCTTGTTCTCTTTGGCCTCCCTACTCTTATCCACCGCTCTGGGTTCTATTCAAGTGCAAGTTTAACAAAAATTGTAATACCATTTACACGGTTGCTAAGGGTCTAACCACCTCTATTTTCTCTCTATATTGTTATTGTTGAACAGAATCCACATCATTGCACTCCGGGCAAACCCATAGGTGCTCAATCTCCCTCAAGATATATATCGAAGAGTGTGAATGCTAAGTGTTCCTGCAGCTCGATGGTTGTATACACGACAGATGCATCCTCTCATGTGTCTATCTCTGCTAGCCTTACGTTTGATGCCAAATTCAAAGTGTTAACCTTGATGATTCATCTAATGCAGTGTCATAACAGGTTATCATTAATTGTTCTCAGTATCTCTCCCTTATCCATATCCGGTGTCCCCATTGTGGGTGGTCTTGATGCTAGTCTGTTAGTTCTCTCAGTATCATGTACTCCTCCATGATCAGGACAGTGGATCTACACCAGCTCCTGCAGATTGGAAGCTTCTATGAATGTTTTTATCACTGTAATCTCCAGCTACGTTGCAACTTAGCTTTGTTTTTGTTATTATATGTGACTTTTTGATATGGATGTAAGAACATTAGAGATAGAAGAACACATGGAGGACAGAGCTGGAGACAGAAATAAAAGTGATGGCATGAGAAGACCATGAGCTGGTGACACGCGACAAGAAGGACTTGGCACGTGTTTGTTGAAGGCCTGACCTCCGTGGGTAGTTACTGGGAATTGATTGAACGACACAGAGAATGCAGCGGGGGCACCCTTAAGTGTGAATGTCAGGAGCTTAGGCGTGAAAGTCTTCGTGATTTGTAACCTTCACGAGTCCATAGAGAAGGATAGATTTTGCACTTGTTTTGGAAAGCTCCTTGTTATTCTTTCGGGCAAGAGGTATTTTGTTACATACTGGTTGGAGAGATTTGAAGACAACATCTGCTTTCTTTATTCTGGCAATAATACTTTTGTTTGTTTCTCCTTCTTATTCTTAAATAACTAAAGCTATGCACTTCTTCAATCATTTAAACTTTGATCTTTATCGGATTTGTTTGTCAATTGTTTGTTTTTATTTCCTTTATTTTATTTAAACTTATATGTAGTTCTATGTTTGCTTCTTCCACTGTTAGTTATTTACCTATTCTTGGCCGGTCCGTTGGTTGTATGGATACAGACACGGGTCATCTAAAAAATCGAGATCTTCTAGTCGCTCAGTTCCTGCCCATGTGGCAGGTCGTAGGTGAAAGCGAGCATATTTATCTGACCTACTGTAAAAGGTTTTGAGAGTTTACCTATGTCGACAATTTACGAGTGGCCTCTTTATAGAAGTTCTGAATGATTTTAATCAATGTGTATGGGATTCTGTAGTGTCTCTATATGTTCCATGCAGTCTGTACAATCAAATATTTACTCAAAGCTCACAAGGTTGATATTCAGAAGTATCTGCCTCTTTTTGACTGATTTATGATTATTCTGCATGTTGCTTTCTGAAATCAGCACAATCTTTCAGTTTGGAATTCTACTTGCAACTTCTTGAGTTTGCCATCTATGACTTCTTTTACACGATCCAGCATCACTCTGATCAGTATTTTCCCGACCACTGTCAAAAGCGCTATACCTGAACCACTACTTCATGTAGTTAAGTTGCCTGTCTAGGATAGTTTAACAACGTGCCTTTCCTTCAGCTCTTGGTCTCTTTTTTTGAGATTTGCTTGAGGAGTTGTTAACATTTCTATTGTGAATGAAATATCAACCTTCATGTCTTACATGGAGATTACATCCGGTCCTGCAACCTTCTAACGATTAGTAGTTTTAATGCCTGTATCACCTTGTTTCTGTTGGTGAATTTGTGTGAATCTTTTTAAGGTCCTTTTGATTATTTTACGATTGTCTACGATGTAGTGACTGATTTCTCTTCGGAATTTCTCAAATTCCACCCATCTACATTGTTTTTGTATTTGCCAACGTTTTGTTGACTCTTGCTTTTCGCCGGCATACAGTTGTTTTTGTTGGTTTTTTAGAATCGGAATTAAGTGTTTTCAAGTATTTTTTGTAACCATTATTGCCTTTTGTGTCAGATCTTTCATGCATTTTCTTTGATGTTGTCTAGTGGGGCTTTCTCACTTGATCTATCTCCCAGTATTGCATGCGCCTGCCATGTATTTTTTTGTCTACTTCTCTTTCACAGTTCTTTGCATTTTGTTTGACGTTTTATTCTTTCATGCATGAGGTTCCATGAATTTTTCTGTTAGCTATTCACCTTCTGACTTATTCTTATACCAAGAACCTCTTTATGTGTGTTCTTAGACTTGGACTTTCCACCAACGATTTTCGATAGTTTCTTCCGTGAAGTTCTCCGGTGTTTCAGATCTGTTTCTAAATTTCAGTTTAACCATATCTTTTATGTCTGTTACGCCTGAGTAGACTTATTACTCATGATATAATATAAATAATAAAGAAAACTACCCCGTGGACCAGAACCCGTATCAATATGTAATTACATTCACCCAACAACGGAAATTCCCTGTCATATTTTTACATCAAAAGACATGTCCACAACGATAACGTAACCATTTCACCTCTCACCCCCTATATTCTCATCAGTACCTATACACAAAACACCAGACAAAACCAAAATCACCCACACTACACCACGGTTATTAGCCATCTTCCTCTATAAAATGTATCAATTTTTTATATTTTCCTCTTTATCTCAAGAGTGCAGGCTTTTATCGAGTTTTTGACGTCATTTTTTCCTCACGCCAACACACACCCAAGAGTCATCATCAATACCCCCCGCGCCCTCTCCCTTAAAAAACCCCACCGACCACCTAACGACAACTTACATGGTTTTTTTTTCTCTCACCCCTTTATTCTCATCAATAATAATAATAATAGTTGCCCATCGCAAGAGAAGATGGCGACAGCTTCAGACTTGAATTGTGAGACCTCTGTGCCGTGATCTCATGTGGCTAATTAGTCCTATTTTGGCCCTACAGGCCATGCCACATACGGGGCACACATGGTTAGAGTCGATAGTAGTGTTGATGCGCATTCTGACTTTTCTTGCAGCACGCTCTCATCAATACCTACACACAAAACACCAGACAAAATCAACACCACACCACACCCCGGCTGCCAGCTACACCCCAACCCACATCCATGAGTCATCACCCCGCCAGCCAAAATCCTGTCCTATTACTTGTAACAACCCCAGTAACACGTTTGACCACTATATCAACTCCAGTTATTATCAACCAATATTCCCAGAACCGAGTTGTTGTCCTCTTAACAACACCAACCCTTGTACCCCTATATCAACTCCAACTATAGACAATCACCCGGACGATGTCTATAAACAACCACCAAAGAGCTACAAACCATCTGAAACTAGAGATTTAGAGTGACATTTTCGTGTTCTTTTAAAAAAGATCATTAAATATATTTATTACGAACTATATTAAAAAGCCTTGGCCTTTATATAAATGTTGTCTACATGTTGAAAAATATATATTGTATGTATATATATGTATGTATATATGTATGTATATATGTATGTATGTATGTATGTATGTATGTATATATATATATATATACATACATACATACATACATATATACATATATACATACATATATACATACATACATACATGTATATATATATATATATATATATATATATATATATATATATATATATATATATACATATATATATATATATATATATATATATATATATATATATATATATATATTGTATGAATAAAGAAACATAACAACACTTAAAATACAACCTACTTACTAACACACGCCGCCAGACGTCGTAAGGAGAACCCATATCCGATATATTCTTCGTCGAGAGGGACGACAACAATGTCAACCAGACTAATTTCGCCGGCTGACCACCTCTACACCCCCCTTATTATATAAATAAAAATATATAAATTTAAAAAAATTGTCTCACTTCGTGTACCTTTGTATTCTCTCTTACTTGGTGTTTTTCTTTCACCCCTATATTCTCATCAATACCTACATGCCAACACACGCCCATGCTTCATCACCCCCGCCAGCCAAAATCAATACCCCCCGAACAGCTAACGACAATAATTAACTACAACCTTATCGCCCCTGCCCAACCTGATCGAACTTATCGATTTTTATATTTATCTATGTTGTAAAATATATTGTATGTATATATATATATATATTACAGTGCTCTGATCCTACACCATAATACTTTAATATTATATATATATGAATAAAGATACATAACAACACACTGCTGAGTCATATACAATACATACTACTTACTAACACACGCCGCCATTATCGATCGGAGTATTTCCGTATATAAATGTCACGCTCCACCTGCAGAATCGATCGGTATATTTTACTATATAAAAAACACGCTCCCCCTGCAGAATTCTAATCGAAATGTGCATGATATACTACTTACACTCTAATACTTTAATATTACAATGCTCTGCTCCTACACCCTAATACTTTAATATTACAGTGCTCTGCTCCTACACCTAATACGTTAATATTACAGTGCTCTGCTCCTACACCTAATACTTTAATATTACAGTGCTCTCCTCCTACACCTAATACTTTAATATTACAGTGCTCTGCTCCTACACCTAATACTTTAATATTACAGTGCTCTGATCCTACTCCTATTACGTTAATATTACAGTGCTCTGCTCCTACACCTAATACTTTAATATTACAGTGCTCTGCTCCTACACTAATACTTTAATATTACAGTGCTCTGATCCTACACCTAATACGTTAATATTACAGTGCTCTGATCCTACACCTAATACGTTAATATTACAGTGCTCTGCTCCTACACCCTAATACTTTAATATTACAGGGATCTGATCCTACACACTAATACTTTAATATTACATTGCTCTGCTCCTACACCCTAATACTTTAATATTACAGGGATCTGATCCTACACCCTAATACTTTAATATTACAGTGCTCTGATCCTACACCATAATACTTTAATATTACAGGGATCTGCTCCTACACCCTAATACATTAACATTACAGTGCTCGGCTCCGTTACCCTAATACTTTAATATTACAGTGCTCTTCTCCGTCACTCTGATATTTTATTTCTGCTGTCAACAAGGCTCATCATATATTTTCGTATTTCCAGGTGTTATACCTAATCTAGAGAGTAATTAAGCGTTCATCAAACTCGCCGGTCCTCCGTCTTCTGTGCCGTTGAAACGAATATCTCCTCTACTTCACAAACCTTCCCTCCTAAAACAGTCTAATGGGTTTTCTGTTATTATAATCGCTCTTTAAAATAAATTTTACTATTACAGTTTTAAAAAATAATTTCTAACACATCATCAGGTTTGGAAAATATTACGAATTGTTGGGAATTCACATCCAAAATACAATTATATTTTTCGTCTTCGATTTGTCATGGTGATAAATTTCTGTAACGGCTTTTTCTGAAACCCGCTGGAAAAGTGAATCGTGGAAGAAGAATAATAACTAACAGATTTCAGTTCTTCTTTTCACAGTGAATTTGTCAATTATTATTTTAAAAATAATTATTCTACATTATTTATTATTCTCGTAATTTTGTTGAAGTTTCTTTTAAGGTATTTTGTTCTTGACAGATTTTTCTCACGTTTGTTATTCTACCACTTAAATGTTTCTTGTTTGAATTTTCTTCTTCGTACACTCTCAGACAGACGTCTACTTGAATATGTCCAAAGAAAGCAGTGATCAGCTTGAGGCTATATGTATCTCCATAGAGTAGTCTTTCTCAAGCGGTGTGCCGCGGCACATTATTGCGCCGCCGTACCTATCAAAGTGTGCCGCAAAGATTTTATAAACTTACTACATGAAGTATATTTTTAGTGATCATGTAATATAAAACTGATCTTACAGCTTGAATTCATTCAATAATAGTTGGATCTATTAACTGCTTTGAACAAAAATAGATATACTTCAAAATTATTTTAAACAATTAAAAGAAAATCAAATAGAGAGTTTTCTTTATTCTAAAGTGCCCATAAATTAGTATATATAATTTAAAATATATAATTTAGTATATATAATTTAGTAGATATAATTTAGAATATATAATTTAGTATATATAATGTAGTATATATAATTTAGTATATATAATTTAGAATATATAATTTAGTAAATATAATTTAGTATATATAATTTAGCATATGTAATTTAGTATATATAATTTAGTATATATAATTTAGTATATATAATCTAGTATATATAATCTAGTATATATAATTTAGTATATATAATCTAGTATATATAATTTATTAAAATGACTCAGGATGGTGACACAACAAGAGAAATTCATACTAGAATTGCTTTGGCAGCTAGCGCCTTCAATAGATTATCTAACATTTGGAAATTACGATCACTGAATATACATACTCTCTTCGTCTGTTTAATTCAAATGTTATCTCAGTGTTAACATACGGCTGTGAAAGTTGGAAAATAACAAAATCATTGGAGAACAAGCTGAATACATTCGAGAACAAATGTCTTAGAAAACTCATGAACATCAGTTGGAAAGAATTCAAGACTAATCGACAAATAAGAGAAGACTCTAAGCAGAAATATGTCTCCGACTATATAAGGAAAAGACGATGGTCATATATCGGTCATGTCCTACGAATGCAAAACAACAGAATACCACTGCAGGTGCTCACTTGGGCTCCTGAGGGTAAGAGGAAAAAAGGAAGACCAAAAGAAACACTTAGAAGAACAATAATAAGAGAAGGAAGAACGTTGGGCCTAAATAATGTGCAAGAGTTAAGAGGAGTGGCGTCACAACGAACAACCTGGAGAGCACTGGTTTCTGCCTTATGCGCCGTGTTTGGCGCTTAAAGAATTTATTATTATTATTATTATATATAATTTAGTATATATAATTTAGTATATATAATTTAGTATATATAATTTAGTATATATAACTTAGTATATAACACTAATTTTTTATTCAGACGCAGGGTCAGACAGGTGTGCCGCAAATTTTTTAGAAAATTAAAAAGAGTGCCGTTAACAGAAAAAGGTTGAGAAACACTGCCATAAAGTATTTCCATGAATAGTACTGGCGACGGCCATAAGTGCGTAAGGGTCGTCCACAATTAACGTCACGCAAATTTCGCCATTTTTAACCCCCGTCCCCCCTTGTCACATTTCGTCACACAAACTTAGATTCCCCCCTTTATGTGACGTCACAAATATCTTAAAACCCACCCCACTTTTTTACCTCCATATTACTGTAATACTGAATAGAAACAACGTCATCGAATATAAATTAGCTAACTAGTTATCATCATCACTATCGTCGTCATCATCACTACTTTTCAGCTACCTAAGGAGCATAGGAGTCGTCCACATCCGACGTAACGCAGTTTTTGCCATTTGGTAACCCCCCACTCTCCCCTTGTGTCACATTTCGTCACAAAAACCCAGACCCCGACTTATGTGACGTCACAGTTCTCTTAACATCCCCCCCCCTTTTCTCATCCCCCCCCCGGTTTTTTTTTTCCTTTTTATTTTTGTGTAAACTAGAAATCCATTTCCTTCCAGATCAAGATTGTTTTACAGGGAGATGTACAAATAAAAGAAAACAATTTTAAACAGTTAAAGGTTATAATAATTATCCAATATTTCTGCTGAGGTTGTAACATTAAAATAAGTCTTCCACGAGGGAATTGTTAACTATTGCGGATAACAGTAGACCATGAGATTGTAGGTTACAAAATCTATTTCGTTCCGACATCATTTATGAAAGAAGCAATTATAACATATAAGGAAGGGAAACCCGAGGCCTGTAAACAGTAAATAAATAATAGACAAACATAAAGGTATGTTTTCAGGCACTCGTAAGAAATAAAGAAGTAGAACACTAGACAACAGAAAAACAACAGACGTAAGTGGCTTACCCAGGATTCGAACCCCGGACCTTCCATACGACAACACCGCCTAGCTATACAAGCGAATCACACTATCCTCCCGGCCAGCTAAGCATCCCCAAAAAAGATGATTTACTGACCGGTCATCAGTGCGAAACACAAGACAACACCGGAAGTTTACAATGGGCAGCTTAGCCTTTATTAATGACGCAATCACTTCTGTCGTTCCCCTATTATACAGTATATGTCAGTCCACACAAGACAAAGACCTTGATACTGTGACTAGTAAATGATAGAAGACTTAAGAACAGTAGTATAGAACAGAGGGTAGGTTTCTGGTATTGTATAAACATTTATAACATATAAGGAAGGGAAACCCGAGGCCTGTAAACAGTAAATAAATATTAGACAAACATAAAGGTATGTTTTCAGGCACTCGTAAGGGTCGTGGTTGAGTTAGAGTGTAGCGTATTTTATCGAGTTGGACAATAGTAGTGAAATCGACAAGGGATAGTGGACTGACAGAGTTATAGATTACACATAGATAAAGTGTAATAGGAGGTGGACGTGAGACAAACCTGGAGAAGATTTATTAAAGTTATCACTCTCTCCAAGCCCTCAACTCACTTATACTGTCTAAGCACCTCCTGCTCTTCCTCTTTTCTCTGGATAATAAATAGAGACTATAGTAAAGAGCTAAGAATGTAAATTATGGATGGAAGGGTCGTGAACAGCGCATTAATAAATGTGTAAACTTTATTAAATGAAGAAGCATGTATGAAAATAATGCATTTCATCACCAACAACATAAAATTCATCAATAATCAAAAATATGCAAAATACACCAACAACACACACAGCATCGATCATAAAACCTGTAGAACACAGAGAAATGAAATAAACTGAGTGTCAGCCCGTCCGCTTTCGTGGGACCAAAAGCTAGCTCCAGAAAAGTGTCTTTACGTAAATATATACTCCATGGGGGATGGAATTAACCTGTAAAAAACGTTCCTTGTCGGTGCTATCATTGGTGACCTCTAATTGCGCGAGGTGGGCTGGAAGACTCTATTTACCTCCGGTTTACCAAATGAATAAACTGAGTGTCAGTCTGTCCGCTTTCGTGGGACCAAAGGCTCTAGCTCCAAGAAGTGTCTTTAGGTAAATATATACTCCATGGGGAATGGAATTAACCTGTAAATCCAATGTAGGCGCTAAACGTTGGTGGCCTCTAATTGCGCGAGGGGGACTGGAACTCTGTCTATCTTCTGCTGACCAAATAAACAAAGTGAGCGACAGCCTGTCCGCTTTCGTGGGACCAAATGTGCTAGCTCCAGAAAAGTGTCTTTACGTAAATATATGCTCCATGGGTGATGGAATTAACCTGTAAAAACTTTCCTTGTAAGGGCTAAACGTTGGTGACCCCTTATTGCGTGAGGGGGCTGGAACTCTGTCTATTGCTGGCTGGCCGCTCATAAGTGCGAGGTTCTACATAACCCATAAATACACCAGGCGAAGTTACTTGAGGACAAAACGGTCCCATGCGCTCTTCTCCGGCGCTAGAATTGGCTTGCGTACTGGGTGTTAAATCCGGTTTGGGCGGGTTTGACTGAGTGCCCCGTTTAGGCACACAACGGCTGATGATTGAAATTCTGCTATAGACGCTGGGCTGATTGATATGCTGGAAGCCGCACTGCTCTGACTGGCGATCAATAGGCGAGTAGGAGACTACTACTGCAACAGATGATTCCAGATTTAGCGTTGGCTCGTTGCACTGCGTGAGCTTAACTTGGCGTTGACAAAGGGTTTTGGTTCAGGAATGGGGTTGACAACTCGTGACGCTAGCGGTATTCAGAAACCCTCTAGATCGAAGAGAACATAATGTTCTTCACCTGACTGGAGTCTGCTCTAGCGATTCGGTATCCCTGAAACTGAGACCCAAAAGAGACACCCTTTACATCAAGCAACAACAAAATCACACTAACGTTATATAACCAGTTATGCTCCGCTCCTCCCACTCTATCAATTATCAGCATGCGCCTGCATAGGCTTAATATATTTTGTACACCCAGGTACCTGTCAGTAAATGTTCTGACAGCAAAAACTACTCTTCTTCCAACTAAACATACAGGAAACCTAACCTTGTAGTTACAGTTGAATGGATATGCTTATTCATCTTACAACCATAAATGAATTACATAAACAGATTACAGCATGTGACATTACACAAATAAATCATATGTCTCCTTGGGGAAATATATTAACATTCCACAAAATGAATACATAGGAAATGCAATGTTCTTGCTATAATAATACAGTTGTGACTGGACATAAGATAGAATTATATCTATGGCGGGTGTCTGCTTTCTGTGAAAGTTATGGCTAGAGTCTAGCTACACAAGTAAGCATATAATGATTCTCCCTTGCCACTAGAAATATCTATCAAAAAAGGAATAAGTGACTTTCTCCTATAATTCAAAGTTATAGTGCCTGCATCTCCCTATTCAGTGTTAAGTGAACAATCCACACCTCTGACATTTTCTTACAGAAATGACAGTTAATTCTGTCGACTCTTAACCCATGGTAAGCTTTGTATGGACTGAGTCTACATTATCACTGAATCAAATTACTAGGAGAAGTCCTCAGAAATGAATTCACGTCACTTTCCTATCAGATATATATAAAAAGCTAACATGAATATATCATATATAAGATATGTCTACTCACCCCGAAAAATGACAAGAACTTAGGCAAACACATTCTAGTTCTGCTGTGCTAACTCTGCCTTAGTCTCAGATGGTCATCTACGGGCCAGGAAATATTTACGAGTGTCTTTGACTTATTAAAACTATCTAGTCTTATAGTTTACAAACAACGCTACTAGGAACACCTGGCTGGCCTATTTCTGCAGATGTTTCGGCGTAGAACGTAATCATTAGTAAGACAAAGGTTATTCTAAAGACTACATCAGAGACAACAGCCGCCCGAAATTTCCCCAGATAGACATAATATTATGATCACTAATGCGTTCTGAAGGCCAAACACAGAGACCACCTGCAGAAGTTACCTCCCACAGACAAGCCGTTTCTTTCACAGAAACCCTTTCTCTCGTTCAAACACTTTAAGCTTAACAGAAAGGTTTCTCTGGTCAAACGAACCACAGGTGCGTTAGGTAACATTACGTTATATGACCGTCTGCTGGTCCAGTGGGAATTTTTATTCTGAAGGCCTGAACGTAAACAAACCTCGGGTGGGGTTTGCGAAGGTGAAAAAATTGGGCCAAAAAGGTAGAAACGAAATTACAAAATGACAAGGAACCCCGAACATTAAAGAGTAATAATATATGGAACGGAATTGTAAAATAAATTAGCAGTCACTGTGACAAGTTGCCCCCCCCCCCTTTTAAAGTTCGTGGAGCACGGACTACATGACAATAATTTATCTTTTCCATATACGTCCGTTACATGTCCTTGGAACATCCTATACTCATGAGCCAAATTCATATCTAACTTCTGTCAGTACTTAGCTATAGAGAGAATTGGTTACTATCATCCGAATGAACACCCTCTCTTGGTACAGATGCAAGCTAGTAACTGACTATATGTAGCTTCTTATCTCAGGTTAAAGAGCTACTCCTGAAAAAATTTAACCCTTAAAAAAAAAATTCTGACTTTTACAACAATAGTCGTCAGATTTTCAACCAAAAACTCAGCAGTGATACCAGCAACCTTTACCAGCTGTCTCATGTGTGACATGAAAAATAAATGTAACTTAATATTTATGATTGCTGTGGAGAAAAAGCGCTGTTCGGACTTCCTCCAAAAGAAATAGTTCGATTTGTCTAGGGGATAGCAATTCCTATAATCTGCAGAACACTAAACTCTAAGAATAAAGATAGAATCTTGTGAGAGATTCATACCAGACTGTAACCTCATCTGTTGCTATTGCTGCAGATGTGGCTCAAAATCTCGGACAAGCAAACCATTAATGTGTTTGCTGCCGATGTAGCTCAGAATCCCGGAGAGCAACCCATTAATGTGTTTGCTGCCAATGTAGCTCAGAATCCCGGAGAGCAACCCATTAATGTCGTGGTTGAGTTAGAGTGTAGAGTATTTTGTCGAGTTGGACAATAGTAGTGAAATCGACAAGGGATAGTGGACTGACAGAGTTATAGATTACACATAGATAAAGTGTAATTGGAGGTGGACTTGAGACAAACCTGGAGAAGATTTATTAAAGTTATCACTCTCTCCAAGCCCTCAACTCACTTATACTGTCTAAGCACCTCCTGCTCTTCCTCTTTTCTCTGGATAATAAATAGAGACTATAGTAAAGAGCTAAGAATGCAAATTATGAATGGAAGGGTCGTGAACAGCGCATTAATAAATGTGTAAACTTTATTAAATGAAGAAGCATGTATGAATATAATGCATTTCATCACCAACAACATAAAATTCATCAATAATCAAAAATATGCACAATACACCAACAACACACACAGCATCGATCATAAAACCTGTAGAACACAGAGAAATGAAATAAACTGAGTGTCAGCCCGTCCGCTTTCGTGGGACCAAAAGCTAGCTCCAGAAAAGTGTCTTTACGTAACTATATACTCCATGGGGGATGGAATTAACCTGTAAAAAACTTTCCTTGTCGGTGCTTTCATTGGTAACCTCTAATTGCGAGAGGTGGGCTGGAAGACTCTATTTACCTCCGGTTTACAAATGAATAAACTGAGTGTCAGTCTGTCCGCTTTCGTGGGACCAAAGGCTCTAGCTCCAAGAAGTGTCTTTACGTAAATATATACTCCATGGGGAATGGAATTAACCTGTAAATCAAGTGTAGGCGCTAAACGTTGGTGGCCTCTAATTGCGCGAGGGGGACTGGAACTCTGTCTATCTTCTGCTGACCAAATAAACAAACTGAGCGACAGCCTGTCCGCTTTCGTGGGACCAAAGGTGCTAGCTCCAGAAAAGTGTCTTTACGTAAATATATGCTCCATGGGTGATGGAATTAACCTGTAAAAACGTTCCTTGTAAGGGCTAAACGTTGGTGACCCCTAATTGCGTGAGGGGGCTAGAACTCTGTCTATTGCTGGCTGGCCGCTCATAAGTGCGAGGTTCTACATAACCCAGAAATACACCAGACGAAGTTACTTGAGGACAAAACGGTCCCATGCGCTCTTCTCCGGCGCTAGAATTGGCTTGCGTACTGGGTGTTAAATCCGGTTTGGGCGGGTTTGACTGAGTGCCCCGTTTAGGCACACAACGGCTGGTGATTGAAATTCTGCTATAGACGCTGGGCTGATTGATATGCTGGAAGCCGCACTGCTCTGACTGGCGATCAATAGGCGAGTAGGAGACTACTACTGCAACAGATGATTCCAGATTTAGCGTTGGCTCGTTGCACTGCGTGAGCTTAACTTGGCGTTGACAAAGGGTTTTGGTTCAGGAATGGGGTCGACAACTCGTGACGCTAGCGGTATTCAGAAACCCTCTAGATCGAAGAGAACATAATGTTCTTCGCCTGACTGGAGTCTTCTCTAGCGATTCGGTATCCCTGAAACTGAGACCCAAAAGAGACACCCTTTACATCAAGCAACAACAAAATCACACTAACGTTATATAACCAGTTATGCTCCGCTCCTTCCACTCTATCAATTATCAGCATGCGCCTGCATAGGCTTAATATATTTTGTACACCCAGGTACCTGTCAGTAAATGTTCTGACAGCAAAAACTACTCTTCTTCCAACTAAACATACAGGAAACCTAACCTTGTAGTTACAGTTGAATGGATATGCTTATTCATCTTACAACCATAAATGAATTACATAAACAGATTACAGCATGTGACATTACACAAGTAAATCATATGTCCCCTTGGGGAAATATATTAACATTCCACAAAATGAATACATAGAAAATGCAATGTTCTTGCTATAATAATACAGTTGTGACTGAACATAAGATATAATTATATCTATGGCGGGTGTCTGCTTTCTGTGAAAGTTATGGCTAGAGTCTAGCTACACAAGTAAGCATATAATGATTCTCCCTTGCCACTAGAAATATCTATCAAAAAGGAATAAGTGACTTTCTCCTATAATTCAGAGTTACAGTGCCTGCATCTCCCTATTCAGTGCTAAGTGAAAAATCCACACCTCTGACATTTTCTTAACCCATGGTAAGCTTTGTATGGACTGAGTCTACATTATCACTGAATCAAATTACTAGGAGAAGTCCTCATAAATGAATTCACGTCAATTTCCTATCAGATATATATAAAAAGCTAACATGAATATATCATATATAAGATATGTCTACTCACCCCGAAAAATGACAAGAACTTAGGCAAACACATTCTAGTTCTGCTGTGCTAACTCTGCCTTAGTCTCAGATGGTCATCTACGGGCCAGGAAATATTTACGAGTGTCTTTGACTTATTAAAACTATCTAGTCTTATAGTTTACAAACAACGCTACTAGGAACACCTGGCTGGCCTATTTCTGCAGATGTTTCGGCGTAGAACGTAATCATTAGTAAGACAAAGGTTATTCTAAAGACTACATCAGAGACAACAGCCGCCCGAAATTTCCCCAGATAGACATAATATTATGATCACTAATGCGTTCTGATGGCCAAACACAGAGACCACGTGCAGAAGTTACCTCCCACAGACAAGCCGTTTCTTTCACAGAAACCCTTTCGCTCGTTCAAACACTTTAAGCGTAACAGAAATGTTTCTCTGGTTAAACGAACCACAGGTGCGTTAGGTAACATTACGTTATATGACCGTCTGCTGGTCCAGTGGGAATTTTTATTCCGAAGGCCAGAACGTAAACAAACCTCGGGTGGGGTTTGCGAAGGTGAAAGAAATGGGCCAAAAAGGTAGAAACGAAATTACAAAATGACAAGGAACCCCGAACATTAAAGAGTAATAACATGGAACGGAATGGTAAAATAAATTAGCAGTCACTGTGACAGTAAGAAATAAAGAAGTAGAACACTAGACAACAGAAAAACAACAGACGTAAGTGACTTACCCAGGATTCGAACCCCGGACCTTCCGTACGACAACACCGCCTAGCTATACAAGCGAATCTCACTATCGTCCCGGCCAGCTAGGCATCCCCAAAAAAAGATGCTTTACTGATCGGTCATTAGTGCGAAACACAAGACAACACCGGAAGTTTATAATGGGCAGCTTAGCCTTTATTAATGACGCAATCACTTCTGTCGTTCCCCTATTATACAGTATATGTCAGTCCACACAAGACAAAGACCTTGATACTGTGTCTAGTAAATGATAGAAGACTTAAGAACAGTAGTATAGAACAGAGGGTAGGTTTCTGGTATTGTATAAACATTTATAACATATAAGGAAGGGAAACCCGAGGCCTGTAAACAGTAAATAAATATTAGACAAACATAAAGGTATTTTTTCAGGCACTCGTAAGAAATAAAGAAGTAGAACACTAGACAACAGAAAAACAACAGACGTAAGTGGCTTACCCAGGATTCGAACCCCGGACCTTCCATACGACAACACCGCCTAGCTATACAAGCGAATCACACTATCCTCATTTATATGAAATAAGCAAGCTTCACGGGTAATTTTTGTGCGACGTCACATTTCGTCACACAATTTTATGCACCCGGGCCCCCCCCCCCCCCCCTTTTCCCCCCTGACTGCGTGACGTCAAATGTGGACGACCCCATTCTCTGTTCTTCATATGTTGGGCACCTTTGAAGCAGATGTTCAGCAGTCATTTTATCGTTGCCACATTTACACTCATCGGTAGTTTTTATCTTTAGCTTGTTGGATAAGTGATATCCCAGTCTGTTGTGACCCGTGCGGAGTCTGAAGTTTAGCACTCTTTCTCTTCAGCTGAGCTGGTAGTACGCATCATTTTGTGTGTGGCCTGGATGTTCTGCGTCCCATTTGTTCGTTCATAACAACGTTTTGTTCATTTATAAATTTAGTTTTACGTAAATTGGGCAATTATTTTGGAAATAATTTAAATCCATGCCTACCTTTACAACTCAAAAACCATATTTTGTCCCGTTTATTTTTTATATTATCCCGTATAGCCCCCGATGGGACAAAGAAAGAATGAGACTATGCCGCCCTCAGGCATGTCGTACAAGGCGACTAATGTGAGGTTTTGCATGAGGTTGTCAACCTCAATGTGTAAAACAACGTGCCACAGGAACTACTGCTGCAAGAACATGTGACTGCATGGTGCCTGTTTCTTGCAAGGGGACTAGCTACAATGTTGGCTCTATATTCTGTAAGGAATGTAAAGAAAACAAGACGATAGTGATGTTGATGATGATGGTGATGTTGTTGATGATGATGATGATAACTTCTACAGCTATCATTTAATATGCACGCTCAGACTTCTCTTCTTTATCGTTTTCGCTACATAAAGAGCATTGGAACACCAATGCATTTTGCACCGTTGCAGAACCAAAGTATTTCATGTGCACTTGCACAAGTTCTTTCTCTAGTAGTCTTTTTCTATAATGAGTTTACGAACCCCAAGTGTAATCTCACATTAGCTGCTTCTTGTGACATACTTGATGGAACGTGGTATTATTTTTTCATAACGTGGAATGGGTTCAATTCTCAGTGCCAAAGAAATAACGCTGGAGTATGACACATGGGAGTCAAAAAGTGAGCCCGTAGCCTAGGGGGTCAAGGAGGTGAAAAATAAAGTGTACAATAGGTTTTATCAAATGCACTAAGAAGAGAAAAGAAATGCTCCATACATTCTATTTGCATACAATACAAGTGGATGGACAATTTTTTTAATAATCGGTAATTCGTCATGTCTCTTACAAAAAAATATAAATTTGTGGGACCTCTGTGCTGGGAATTGAACCCAGTCTACAAACTCTTTAGAGATACCATCAACCTCAAGCTGACAACCGCTTTCTTTAAACATATTCAAGTTGAAGTCTGAAAGTGAACAAAGAAGAACCCAATCTAAATTAATATGAAACAAATATAAAGGTATGTTATCAGGCACTCGCAGGAAATAAAGAAGTAGAACACCAGACAACAGAAAAACAACAGACATGAAAGGCTTACCCAGGATTTGAACCCTGGACCTTCCGTGCGACAACCCCGCCTAGCCATGCAAGCGGATCACACTATCCTCCCTGCCATCTACGCATCACCAAAAATGATGTTTCTAATAAAGAAGTAGAACACCAGACAGCAGAAAAACAACAGACATGAAAGGCTTACCCAGGATTTGAACCCTGGACCTTCCGTGCGACAACCCCGCCTAGCCATGCAAGTGGATCACACTATCCTCCCTGCCATCTACGCATCACCGAAAATGATGTTTCAATGACAGGTTACAGGCCTCGGGTTTTCCTTCCTTATGTGTAAGAACCCAATCTACCTTGGACCTTGGATGCAACTTTTGTTCCTTTTTTTCAGCGTAGCGCTCGAAGTGACGGTTATCTCTGTAGATAATTTAGTGTTATATATTTCTTGATTGTCCACAAGTTTTTGAACTGTTCTATATTAATTCTCACGTTGGTGCTTTGTTAGCATTGCCGTTGTTATTTCACGTGAATTAGAATTCTACGTGCTGAATTTTTATTTTATTTTATCCTAACGTCTGTTAAATTATGGCTTTTGTTTTTCTGATAAATTGCTTTAATAATGTTAGCTTTACTTGTGGGGGATTTAATGCCAGTTACATTGTCTACATTTAGTTCTACTTTGCAATTTGTGCAGCAACTTTTTATGTTTTGTCTGCGTTGATCACATTTTTATTTTTTTGTATTTTTCATTACAGCAGGAAGTGTTTAATCGTGTAAAGTTTTTTTAAAACATTATTCGCATGTGGGTTGCTCTATTCTAAAGTATCCGTTGCCTAATTTGAGCCGGAGTAGTTTTTTTTTTTAAATTTACTGGTATTTTCAGTTCTTCTTGTATTTTTTTTAACTTGTTTTATCTTTTAGTAATTTATGTGCGTGTCCTCATTTCGTGCTCTGGCCCCGTGTTTCTCTCCATTCTTCGGTATTGTCTTTGGGGGTCGTCCAGATATGACGTCACACAATCTTTGCTATTATACCCCCCCCCCCCTCTTTTTTCACACTTCGTCTCAAAAACCCAGACTCCCCTTTGTGTGCCGTCACAAATCTCTTAAACGCCCTCCACTTAACAAACGAAATAATGTTTAATTAATCTGCAATCCGTCTGTTACAAATATATTTCCTTAACTTTCAAGCTGATTTTGGTAGGGGTCTATTTCCCACTACCCTCGTTTATCTTGAACGTTCTTCAAGACAACACAAACTAATGTTCTCTGCATGTCATCTACAAATTCAGGTGACCTACATGACCATATATATATATAGTTTTTGCCTCTTTAGTTGTTTTTTTATCATGTTTACACTCACTACTTCTTAGATCTATTACTGATAATCTCATTCAAGATTTCACTGTCTTGTAATTATTGCTTACAATAAAATCTTGGGCGGAAACGAATAGGTCGCTTTCGTGCTCCAAATATCCCATTCGTTTTCTTATTGTTCTTGTCTTAATCTGTCACTAGATTGACATTTACTGTGTGTTTTGGGCACGGCATATGCAAACTTTAATAACTTATCAGGCAACAATCTGGGTTTTCTCCCCAGACAGAAAGTCGGATGTAACAAATGGCCGAGCTAGCGATAAACGATAGATCCAAGTGACAATTCTACTGCTACGCTTAATCCGTGCCTTACTGTCTAGTCGGAAGTATTTTACACAATCGTACACAGATACTTCACTCTACACTACCAGGAGTCAATATGGTTTCAAACGAAAGTCAGCGATCAAAACAATTAGTAAGGGATGGTCAATTAGGCCCAGAAATGTCAAGAAAGTTTGCACTATGAAGCGAAAACAACAAATACTGTAAGACATAAGAGAAAATAAGGACGAACACAGAAAAATTTAAAGTATGGCACAGGAAATTTTAACTATCGAGATTGAGTCATCAAGGCGTTACATTCCCTTAACCGGTCCTACCCCCCGTCACAAAATTTTGGACTCCCCCCTCACAGCGTGACGTCATTTGTGGACGACCTCTTGCTATTATGTTTGCAACTTCCGAATTCACTCCACTTTGTATCTATTTGCAACTTCCGAATTCACTCCACTTTGTATCTATTTGCAACTTCCGAATTCACTCCACTTTGTATCTATTTTACAACTTCCGATTTCACTCCAATTTGTATCTATTCTGCCAACTTGAGGCAGTTGTGAAATTGATTATGAGATGTACAGAAGTAAACAAACTCCTCAAGTAAGGCTTGAAGAGAACGAATAAGCTAAGCTTCAAACATTTGTAATTCTTCAAGTTACTACATTTATAAATACTTGTAGTGCTCAGTGTTACTATATTTGTGAACACTTTTAGTGCATACATTTACTACATCTACTAATACTTGTAGCTCTTTAAGTTACTACATTTACAAATACTTGTAGTTCTTAAAGTTACTGCTTGTGCAAACACTTGTAGTGCTCTATGTTACCACTCTTATAAACATTGTTAGTGCTCAGGTTTACTACATTTACAAAAACTTGTAATTCTTCAAGTTACTATAGTTACGAACACTTGTAGAGTTGTGGTTTACTAAATTTATAAACACTTTTAATGCTCACTTTATAAATACTTGTCGTGCTCTATGTTACTACATTTATAAACACTTCTAGTGCTCAGGTTCACTACATTTAAAAACAGATATAGTGCTTAAGTTATTAACTACATTTACTAGGGCCTGTAGGGCTACATGTCAATACGTTTACAAACATTAGCAGTGCTCTATATTACTACATTTATAAACACTGCTAGTGCTCAGATCTACTACATTTACAAACGAGTGCTCCAAAATACTAACGACATTTACAAGCGTTTGTAGTACTAAAAATTACTACATATACAAGCGCTTGTAGTGCTCCACGTTACTACATATAAAAGCGATTGTAGTGCTCCTGGATACTATATTTACAAGCGCTTATAGTGCTCCAAGTTACAACATTTACAAGCGCTTTTAGTGGTCTACGTTACTACACTTACAAGCGCTTCTAGTGCTCCTAGTTACTACATATACAAGCGCTTCTAGTGCTCCACGTTACTACATATACAAACGCTTGTAGTGCTCCAAGTGACTACATATAAATGCGCTTGTAGTGATCTAAGCTACTACATATAAAAGCACTTGTAAGGCTTCAAGTTATTACATTTACAATCGCTTGTAGTGATTCAAGTTACTACATATAAAAGCCCTTGTAGTGCTCCATGTTATTACATTTACAAGTGCTTATAATGCACCAAGTTACTACATTTACAATCTCTTTTACTGCACCAAGTTACTACATATACAAGCGCTTGTGGTGCTCCAAGTTACTACACATACAAAAGCTTTTAGTGCACAGTTACTTCATTTAAAATCGCTTATAGTACACCAGGTTACTACATATATAAGCGCTTGTAGTGCTCCAAGTTACTATATATACAAGCGCTTGTAGTGCTCCAAGTTAATACATATAAAAGCGCTTGTTGTGCTCAATGTTACTACATATACAAGCGCTTGTAGTGCTCCAGGATACTACATTTACAAGCGCCTATAGTGCTCAAAGTTACTACATGTACAAGCGCTTGTAGTGCTCTAGTTACTACATGTACAAGCTCTTGTAATGCTCCAAGCTACTTCATTTAAAAGTGATTGTAGTGCACCAAGTTCCTACATTTATAAATACGCTTGTAGTGCTCGAAATTACTACATTGATAAGCGCGTATTGTGCTCCAAGTTATTACATGTACAAGCGTTTGTAGGGCTCCAAGTTACGTCATATAGAAGAGCTTCTAATGCTCAAAGTTACTACATATACAAGCGCTTGTAGTGCTCGAAGTTACAACATTTACAAGCGCTTGTAGTGCTCCTAATTACTGTATATAAAATCGCTTGTAGTGCTCCAAGTTACTACATTTACAAGCGCTTGTAGTGTTCCAAGTTACTACATATACAAGCGCTTGTAGTGCTCCAAGTTACTACATATACATGTGCATGTAGTGCTACAAGTTACTACATTTAACAGCGCTTGTAGTGCTCCAAGTTACTACATTTACAAGCGCCTGTAGTGCTTCAAGTTACTACATATACAAGCGCTTGAAGATGTGTGTGTGTCTGTGATAATTTTAGTTTTAGGAGCTTGGAGCACTACAAGCTCGTTACTACATTTAGTTCCCACCAGTTACTACATTTAGAAATCACATTGGCTCAACAAAAACAAATAAAAAAAGGAACAGAACTGTTGTGAATAACGTTAATGTTAGAAACACAGTTAAGACAAATCTTCCACATCAATGAGTGTTAGTGCTGACGCAGGATTGTTTGCCTAGCCTAAAACGTGCCCCCTCATCTATACAACTTCATTTTGAGAAACTCATTTGGGCAGCTCTCAGTAGTTGGTTGTTTAATAAAATTTGGGACCGTCCACCGTAAGCTGTTGGTGTGGGATGTGGGATTAACTGTGTCACCTTGACATTTGGAATGTCTGTCTGGGATTGGTAAGAAAATTGAATGGAAAACGATATTCTTGTAATTAGGTAGATTGACAGGTGGACTAACAAGTTGGGTGGTTAGACAGATATACTTATAGACAGTCAGACAAGCTAGCAGATAGAAAAAGAATGAAAGACAGCCCAATAGGTATATAGATAGACAGACAGGCGGACGCGCCGGTGGGCGGGTGGGTGGTATGGGTAGGTAGAGAGGCAAACACAAATAGAACGAACCAACGAACGAACTTTATTTTCAAAAAGGTTGAGAATTGAGTGGACAGACAGACGGACAGACGGACAGACGGACGGACGGACGGACGGACAGATAGATAGATAGATAGATAGATAGATAGATAGATAGATAGATAGATAGATAGATAGATAGATAGATAGATAGATAGATAGATAGATAGATAGATAGATAGATGGATGGATGGATGGATGGATGGATGGATGGATGGATGGATGGATGGATGGAGGCTGGGTTGGTGGGTGAATAGGCAGGCTGGCAATATGGGTAGGTAGAGAGGCAAACACACAAATAGAACGAACCAACGAACGAACTTTATTTTCAAAAAGGTTGAGAATTGAGTGGACAGTCAGACAGACAGACAGACGGACGGTCGGACGGACGGACGGACGGACAGACAGACAGATAGACAGATAGATGGATGGAGGCTGGGTTGGTGGGTGAATAGGCAGGCTGGCAATATGGACGGACGGATGATAGATAGATGGAATTACGGATTGTTTTATCAATTGATTGATTGAATCATTGATGTACCATATCAGAAGTAGAACGAGTGATTTGGGAAATCCCATAGGCGTTATTCTTTGCAAAAACTCATTATATGCAGTTGTGAAGTGTTGCCGCTTTCGTTCATTAGCGGGATAACATGACAGTAGGATAACCGCTCCTGGATACTGCTTCCGGTTAATTTTTTCACACCCCACACTGAATACCAGCACTTTTCCGCAGGATGCACATCTAGAGTACACCCACATAAGGTCGATAGTCCTGTCTGTCTGAACATTGCACAGACGTCCCAAAATAGACGTTGTCTTCATGCTCAACATGGAACGAAGAGGTGGGGGTGAGCGATGGAGAGAACACGGCACAAGAAACACACACAACTCACCGAGTCCACGCATACAAACAGCATTTTAAACACGTGACCACGTGTTAAGACTTGACGCAGTCAAATAAATCAGACAACCTGACAGTTCTCACATTTTATTTGGTTACTTTTTTGTTTATTTGTTGAAAGCCTAATAACCATTCATTCTTCGTTTCGTTCGTTATGGATGTTGAAGCCATAATTTTAGCTGCTCCTCCTTCACAGAGAATGCCGGACAACAGCCTTGTGCTCCTGCAGCTGTGTTTTATATTATATATATATGTGTATGTATGTATGTATGTATATATAAGTTGATATATATATAGTGATAACATCATTATTTTTGTCAGTCTTGTATTTTATGTGTACCTTTAATTTAAAATGCACTGCCGCTACTTCCCTTAAATATCCCTTGGGGGGTCAGAGTGGCTAAGAGGTATGGCGTCCGCCTCGAATTCTAAAGGTATCGGGGTTCGATTTCCAGTAGGGAAAATTTTATTTATGGACATTTTTTTCAGAACCAGTGGTCCTAATGTTTTTTCCCCCCCCCCCCCCCCCTTGTCTCCTGTGTAGTGAGATCGGATGCCTAGCCTTCTCGGGTATGGGCGATAAAATATGAGGTCCATTGTGCAAGTTGCGCACGTTAAAAATCCCATGGCAGTTGGAAATCGTATAGAGTAGGCCATAAGGTCGCTGCCAAGGCAAAATTTAAAAATTAGAAACCTACCCACCACAAACATATTCACAGAATGTTTGATTCCTATATAAACACATTGGGATTCTCACCGGTGATACAGAGTTCGTGCACAGTGCTGAGATCTTCCTTGTGAGATCTAAGGGAGGAGATCGGAGCACTGATGGCGGTGTCCGTGTGCAATGAAGATAGTCCTTAACAACCAAACCAAAACCTTAAATATACAAGTATTGTGACAACAGGAAAGATTGAAATAAAAAGGATGTAGATTATGACAAAATGAACGAACGAACGAACGAACTTTATTTTCAAAGGGTTAAGAATTGGGCACGTAGTCTCGTCTGACATTATGCCCTCTCTCTCTCTCTCTCTCTCTCTCTCTCTCTCTCTCTCTCTCTCTCTCTCTCTCTCTCATCATGTCTACTGTATCCTTTCATCCTCACGTTTACTTTAAGTATTATTTAAGGCATTTATCATTATAAATGAGATGTTTGTAGACAGTTAAAAGTCGTGGCATGGAAAGAAGCCAACAACAAAAATGATATACAGCATTAAGGACAGGATGCTGTGAAGACACATACTCGCTTATGTCAGCCGAAACGGTACTAAAAGAACTGTCAGTCAATACGATTTAAAGCTCATGTAATCTAACAGTCCGAGCAATTCAAAATCCAGGTAATGTAACTGCCAATGAAATTTAGAGTTCAAGTGACCTAACAGTCAAGACAATTTAAAGTTCAAATAATCTAACGGTCAGTATTCTTCTTCTTCTTCCGTCCTTAGCCAAAGACCGACCAAGCAGTCAGAGGCCATAACGCCTTGTGGCGTCTTAAGGGCAACAGCAGATTGATTTTCTCTGTTGTAGTTTCCCGTCACGCCTAGCGGCGTCTTTAGGGCAACAACAAATAGATCCATCTGCCGTTGTTTCCGTAATCGGTGTGACAAGCCAACGGGTGATCAGCCCATTGGGCAACGGTCAGTATAGTCATACTTTAAAGCAATCAACTGTCAGTGTAGTCTAACGTTGAAGTAGTAACCAAACAGTCACGGACATTTAAAAGTGAGAACATGTAAGAGCCAAGACAAGGTAGCAGTCTAGTTAGTCTAGGAATCCAGACAATTTAAGAGCTTAGGAAATGTGGGAGTCAAGACTAAATAAAAATCACAGTTTCAGGGCCCAAACTCGTGTCTGTGAATCTTTTTTTTTTTTTTTTTCGCTCTTCTTCTTCGAACACGTTCAGATGTCAACTTGAATATGTTCATCTTCGAACAGGTTCAGGGGAGCCGCGCTGGTGTAATGGCTTCGGCGTTGTACTGGCGACCAGGTGTTCATGGTTCAAACCCGGGCGTCGGCGTTTGAAGAAATGTTTACGGCCGGAAATTTGACTGAATAGCCTGAACGGCTCCTGTGATAAACCCTCTGTGGATGGGAAGGAGCGAAGCTCCTGACCGGGTTGGAAGGAAAGTCCTCAGGTTCCCCAGCCTCGCAATGACATGTCATTGGGCCGAAGGGCTGAAAGCCCAAGTGCCGCTGGTTAAGAAAAAAAAAAAAACAGGTTCAGATGTCAACTTGAATATGTTCATCTTCGAACACGTTCAGATGTCAACTTGAATATGTTCGTCTTCGAACACGTTCAGATGTCAACTTGAATATGTTCATCTTCGAACACGTTCAGATGTCAACTTGAATATGTTCATCTTCGAACACGTTCAGATGTCAACTTGAATATGTTCATCTTCGAACACGTTCAGATGTCAACTTGAATATGTTCATCTTCGAACACGTTCAGATGTCAACTTGAATATGTTCATCTTCGAACACGTTCAGATGTCAACATGAATATGTTCATCTTCGAACACGTTCAGATGTCAGCTTGAATATGTTCATCTTCGAACACGTTCAGATGTCAACTTGAATATGTTCATCTTTGAACACGTTCAGATGTCAACGTGAATATGTTCATCTTCAAACACGTTCAGATGTCAACTTGAATATGTTCATCTTCGAACACGTTCAGATGTCAACTTGAATATGTTAAAATAAAGCACTGGTCAGTCGGAGGTTGCACATATCTCTTTAGACTTTCTCCATAAATGGTTCTGGTGACGGCCATACGTACTTTCGCTGTTTCTCATTTGTTGAGCACTTTTGCAGGACATTTTCTGCTTCATTTTATTAGTGCCACTGTTACATTCATTGGTAGTTCCTATTTTTGGTTTGTTAAATTGATGAAATCTCAATCTGTTGTGGTGTGTACAGAGTCTGAAGATTACCACTTGTTCACTTCTGTTGGGCTGGTAATATTCATCATGTTTGTGGTGGCCTGTAACGATCTGGTTCTCACCATTTTCAGGTACTGTACATGCTCAGAAAACTCCTGATTTTTTATTATAGAACCCCTAAATTTATTTTCCGTGGAACCTATGGACGTAAAAAACTTTACATGCATAAAATGTTGATATTGTGAAGAATCAAAATATGAATATGTAAATTTCTGCGTAGTAGTTAACTTGTAGACAAATCTGTTTAAAAGAAAATCGGACAAAAAAAATATTTTTAATTTCATTAAAAATATCGATTATGATATGTTTATATTATAGGGCACTTCAGATTCCCCAGTATCAAATTGTATAGGTTATGTAAAGTAAACAAAATAGGAATAGTTATTGGAATGGGGGAACTGTTTTATTGTTGTTTGCGTTCGCTCTCAGCCATATCTCTCTCTTACAATGCTGGCCGTTAGTTTTGAGCTGCAAGCACGTTGTGTCGTAGTTTACAGCTAGGCTGCGATATCTGCGCTTTTCGGCCCGACACATACGATTTCAGAAAGCAATTGTTACTGGTTTGCTTATCTGTCACCTCACGCCTATATGAATGCTATACCTCATGTCCATCAAATAGTGCAGTGAGTTGGCTGCATCAGTGAGCGTCATCGGAGCCAAACGCAACTCTGCCCCAGATCTGGGAGGCCCCGTTTCCGGGAACACCACTGCTTCAATTACCCTACCAACCAGCGTAGGTTATCATGTCTCTTCACTACTTCATGCCCAGCTCTGTTTATCATTTATTCTTGAATGAACAATATGTCACGAGCTCACACTACACATAATCTTCTCTCTTTGTTGTCTTCTATCTCTGTTTTCTTGAGTCATTCCTTTTGTCAGAAAATATCCCAGATTTCCATTTCTCATAGCTTGCTCAAAGAATGTTGATTGTTTCCTTCTAACGTGGGTAAAACGCTTCCTTTTTTAACTGCTTTCTTTTAGGACATCGTTATTACTCTTTTAAGTTTCCCATGGTATTATTTACAATCGTCTATAAAATCATATCTCCGTTGGCTCCTTCTTGTTTGTTTACTAACTGTCTGTGACGAAATCATCAGTTGTGCACTTTTCCTAACTGTCGTTCTCTCCGGCAGTATCACTTCATTTCTTCATTTTCCTCACTCATCGTCCTATTATTTGGCATATTTTATGCACTTACATTTTTGCTCTGACCACTCCCTAGACTTGTTTATGTTTCGCCAGGAGAATCGTAATAATACAAGGCTAATTAGACAGGTCAGCAGGACAATACTTTTATCACTTAAGTCGTCTAGCCACCTTTGAATGAGGCGATCTGTGTCGACACAAGGTGGAAGCGCACGATCGATGGAAATAAAGCCAGATTGTCTGTCTAAGAAATCTGTCGGAGGAATGTACGCAAACACAGGTGATATATGTAATCACTTCCGCTGGGCTATCTCTCTATCAAGATTACAGATCACCTGTCAGAGGAGACAATTTGGGCGGAAGGTATTAGCTGAAGAAATGAATTCACCGATGTGTTTGTGAGTTTGCATAAAAGTTCAGTCGGAAGTATTACGAAATAGGTGGAAGAGTTCACGCGTTTAAATTTTGTAATTGATATTTTAAAACACACGGGGGAAAGAAATGCTTTAACACCCCGACCCACATAGTTCTAAAGAGCTTACAATTGATTTAATTTGAGAGCCGGAATAGACTTTGACTTTCATTGGGAAGTTGATATAAAAGTACAATCTGGGATTTGAACTAAGAAATGGAAATGTAATCTAGCGAAATCGGAGACACAAATCAGACTGCATCGCAACTGTCACGGAATTACCTCCCCTTCTTTGCAGTAGTGGTCCAACAGTGGCCAAAACAGTGGCCCATATTAGATAGTGAGTATCTAATATGAGCCTTCAAAGGTGTCTACCTTCGCACAAGATTACTCTTGGCAGATTTGTAGATAGAAGGGTAATGATGCTTCTATCTCAAGGGAGTGTTCATAAGATATTTCCGATGTCAAGAACAATGCTGCATTGGCAGGGCAGTTGTTAACTTATATCGGTCCGCCACTTTTATGAAGAATTAACCAATTATTAATTTCAGCTCGTTCAAGCACCCACCCTGATTTACTCAGTGGAATTCTTCTTATTATGGTATAGCTCTGTTTAGAGCTATTTCGTAAATTGACTGAGACAAGCAAGCAGTACATTCATAATGACTAAATCGACGTTAAATTTGTATATTTACAAATAACAGATTTAATAGTCATGTAGGTTTTAAAAAGATTTTTGAAAATTTGAATAATGATTTAACAGAAAGTTATCATCACTGTTGTGATGTAATGAAATGTTATAAAGGTCACTTGGCAACTTTTATGTCTTAATTAGCTGTCAATGTTGTAGGGCGCAGCACGTTCCCAGAAATGTCAGGGAGTGTCTACGAAGATGGTTCCTTGTCTTTAAGCCCCGTCTGATTAAGGTATCTAGCTGTGACTACAGGCCAATTGTTCCCTTCTTGTTCCAGAGATAGTATTCTCAACTGGTACCACCAACTACTATGATAAAAGAATAGAAACAAAACGCTCTCCTGAGTATTTCGTTTTCCGACACATAGTTATGGGTCCCTTTCTCCTATTCCACAATCCCATCTACCTCAGAATTTACCCTCGATGAGAATTAAGCTTAATACCTCGAGAGAAAACTTTCTTTACATTTAAACTAAATAGCTTTATATTTACTTTACATTCAAGTGAAAAGGTTAATAGTATAGATAGAAAATGTTTACGTTTACATTTACATTGGTTGGAAAATGTTCACAATATAGATTGAATACGTTTTCTTTCTTTTAAATCTACGCTGGTTGAAAAGCTTGAAAACTTTCATTATTTTAAGGTGAATAGGTTTAAATAGACATTTACCCTGGTTTCAAAATGTAAATTTTATAATTAGAATGAACATCACTTCTTTCATCTTTCCCTCCCTGCTCCATATGGAACTTGGGACTACCTATGCTTTTAGTTCCCTGTAAGAAACTAGCCATAAAGCAGTCACCAGCCCTTGCAGTGGTGGTTCATGAAATCATCATTCTATATGATGAGGTTCCAGCCTCAAATGACTTAGACATCTACTAGCGCTTTTCCCAAATCAATATTCACATGGCAATATATGTAGTGGATTTGATGGTACTGTATGGTTGTGATATTACCTAGTGTGATGCATGAGGTCAGCTGTGAAGGCTCCTGAGATGAATGTAGCTGTGAATTTACAGAAGGCCCTTCTTGCTACCACTTACGACCTCACACATATCTTTTTTTACTATTGAATGTGGCTACGTTAAAAATCTAGGGTACTGAAATGTAAGGTGTTGTATTAGTATATACAAACACACACACAGATATTTAATAAGTCTAATAATATTAATAAACTTTATAACACACTGAACTAACTCAAGCTGTTTAAAATTTTGATATTAAATTTTCTTTAAGTTTATTTGTTCTGAACCAAGGTTTTATTTTGGTCAGAACATATGAAAGGTTTTGAAATTATGAATGAAATGCATGAATATATGGCATAATAAATGAAAGGTGTGTACATATGAATTTTACAAGACTAGTTAATATTACTACTGGTTATATTTGTAATTTATCTGGGAGAACGATTAATGGATGTGCTGTTGGGGTGGCTTCATCACTCCCAGTCTATGACTACCAAACATTGTCCATTTTCTGATGGGAGGAATACAAGTTTATTTCCCAACATGGTATGTTCTAGTTGATGGGAATATAGTTGGGTGTTAGTTATTAAATAAGTTGGTGAATGTCCAGCAGGCCAGACGCTCACGTATCTTTGACTGAGTAGTTCTGGTGCTGGAATCTGGTGGCCCCACCTCTCCGTGCTTGGGGGCAATATAGGCTGCTCTGCCAAAATTTTTGACTGCACGGGTCCACTCTTGTATTTTTCAACATAGCATTTGACACCACTTTGGTGCCAAATAAAAAACTCACAGTTCTGAAATAAAAGTATTGGGTCATGTGTCAGAACTCTACCTCCTGAGCCACTTCTACACTCAACACTACACAACAACACCACATAGACGGGGTCAGATCTCTCTGACCATACAGCACATCTTACCAAGTTGGTTTCACATAGTATAAGTTCCCCAAGACTACATATTCTGAAATATGTTCATTAACTTCTTGCCATTGAATAGGATAGGTGATATGTTCCACTGATCTCAACACTTGATCCGCCCTTCATAATCCTTGCTGGCGTTTATGTATTTTGTTTGTCTCTAGACCCTGAACTGGGGCTGGGGATCTAGAGCGATACCTTACTTGTTGTAAGGGATAGATTATGATATGGCAGTATCAAATCACTCGAAACATTAAACAATATTAAAATATACAAAGAAATACTTTCAGTCTTACCAGAAATATGAATAGAGAACACAGTTATATGCTAGCAAAACTCAGCTGAGCTGCTGGCTCTAGTATGGCGTCCCTCTAAATATTGCAATTAGCTTCTGGGAATCACACCACTGAAGAATTACTGTGTCTACTACTGGACAACTTATGATGAATGGCAAAGATGCGCGTCTGAGCGCCGATAATATGTTTATCTGTGGCCAATCACCGCCTTTTTTCCTTTTCAAATTTCAAACCTCCTACCAAAAGTCAATTCAGTCATACCTCAGTCAAGTATGTATTATTGTCTGTTGGTCCGTCTGTCTCTACTTGCGTTCTTTACAAAAACACACTTGTTTATACATGCATTTCCTACACGAATCTGCCTCTAGAGTTATTTTTAGCCACAACTTTCCACTAATTCCCCTTCTCCTTCATTCATCTAGATTTTAGCACTTGAGTCTCAAGGCCGCAATTTTTTGAAAATTAGTGACATGTTTTTGTTTCAATGCAGTCGCTCGCTGATATGAACAACACAGTCTTTTGTCAATATCTTCATTATTATCTATCCGTCTGTATAAATGAAAGCATATTATTTCTCTGCTCAAGATGGGCCATCCGGCCAGCTAGGTTTTATATTCCTAACATTATGATTAAGAAAAAGTTACTTTTAAAGGTTAGTTTTTTTTTTTTTTTGAAATATGTTCGAGCATCTTCTGTAATGCGTTTGCCGCTGAATTCAAATAAAGGACTAAGTATCGCAAAAGCGTCCAAGAAATGACTGTTGCGTATAATAGCTAAGGTCCCTTTTGTCAATTTCTTTACCTTGTGTCAACTTGGGGACGTGAATTTTTTTCCTTTCCCCACCAATTGCGTCTTTTTAGCCTTGCTAGTTTCAAGCACGTGTTCAGTCATATTTTCTTTTTGATCTCCGTTCTCATCCCATCCCAAGGGTAAACGTTTTGCCTTCACGTCTAGCAAGTTAGTTTCCATGGCGGGTGGTGACCCGCGGCGTGGGCGATCATGTCTTCTGGTAGCTTACGCATTATTTTTATCCCTACTTTTTATCTTTGGAGATATTTTAACGTTGTATCACGGTTAATTTTATGACACATCTCCCTACGGCAAGTTCCAAAACCAGTGATACACATAGATAAAATTACTCCTCACGCCTGCCACTACTCTAATTTTGATCACAGGGGTGCCGACTGAGGAAATCTGCACCGACATTCAATTTGCCTAGGATATATTGGATACTAAACTGATAAGGTTGAAGCAATAAAGACCACCTCTGCAATCTTGCGTTTTCATGCTTAGCCTGAGATAAGAATACGAGGGGCTGATGATCCGTCTGGACCACAAAAGTCCTACCATACAGATAGATTTGAAACTTCTTTATTGCCCAGATTAACGCTAAACATTCTTTTTCGCTTGTGGAATATCCTTGTTCCGCCTTATTCAATTTGCGGCTTGCATAAGCGACTGGGTTCAGTTCCTAATCAGGTGAAGATGATCTTTGCAACAAAGCCGCCCCGAGTCCTACATTACTTGCATCTGTTCTTACGACAAAATCCTTTGTCAAATCAGGCAGTTTGAGAATAGGCTTGCTAGTGAGTTTTTCCTTTAAGTCTTGGAACGATAATTCACTTTGCGCA